>CM068825.1:24363727-24963727 GCA_028554795.2 Sinohyriopsis cumingii | reverse complement strand
TTTTACAACACCAAGTACTGAGAGTCTGTATATACAGGTAACCTCAGCGCGATGTTTAATGGAGTGGTGACCATAATGCTTGGTCAGACCCTACTGTATATACCACGTTGATAATCTGCTTGTGAGGAGTTTTAATCAGATTAATTTTTTAACGATATCAGGAATTTCACTTATAACATTTTCTAGATTTTTTTTCTAATATCATCAATATTACTCTGCACTATCGTGATTAACTCTGAAAATGATTTAGGATTTCCGATAACACCTAATCTTTTATTAATCGTTTCAATGTCTGACATGGCTGTTTTAATATCGCCGAATTTTGTGTTAATATCAACGCGTTTCACGTCAACAATCAACGGAGTTGCAAAAAATTCCTCTGCGATTTCATTCATTTTTCTAAAATTTCTACGAATATTTAAAAACATTTTTACGTGAACGTCATATTCAGCTCGCAGCGTGGTTAATTTAGTATTCACTGTATTATAGTTATTGTCTACATTACAACCACTTCCAATAGCGCCAAAAGAATCATCGCCAGGATCTATTTTCTCACTTACTGTTTCTTCTGCTTTTTTCTTACTTAGTGAAGAATGCAATTTCTCCCGTCGTCTGGTTTCTGCTGCGGTGAAAAAGACTGTTGTTGTTTTCTATTTTTTGCTGCTGTGGAGGAAGTTGATATGAAGGTTCCTGATCAGAAGGTTGCGGCGAAAAAGATTTTAACCTCCTTAGTAATCTTGATGGGTTTTTTTCCTCGTTTCTCTAATATTTCGGAATAATTGTCTCTTTCTGCCATATAAATTCGATACGACGGATCATTCGAGTTTCTTGATCAATGCCTTGGTTTATACGAAAAACCCAGTTATACCACGTTTTACGACTTACACCCGTAACATAATTGGGTTTTAAAAATGTCTTTTGGTACAATTTGTAACAACAAACCCATTTAATTCAAATATATTGTTCTTTTTTGTTTATTACTTGCATACCATCCTCGGTAAATTTTTCCTTGACATTAACTCCCTTCCTACCTTCTTTCACGTTATTATTTCTTCTTCGTTCTCGTCAGCATCTTCATCACCAAGATGTAGTGAGCAGAACGTTGTGCGGCAGCTATCTCAGTTGGAAGATCTCGTAAAATCTTTTTTGTTTGTTTAGTTCTTTTTGCTATTTTTTCAGTTTGCTCAGCAGTTTGTCTTACTGATGGAAGAAGACCTTCAGTAGCTACTCTTTCAGTAAATTTTATAATAGGCTTAAATAATTGTTCTGCACCTTCTGCAAATTCAACATGAGATTCTAGACGTTCTTGCAATTTTTGTCTAACAAAATCACAAACAGGAAGAAATTTTTTGATTGCTTCTAATCGTTCTCCAGCTAATCTAGTTGTATAAGACTCCGTTACTAGTGTCATTATTTTATCAGTGATGATTTAATTACTCGCACAGATGTTTATGGTGTAATCACGATATGGTATAAGTCTTGATAAAGTATTTGGTTGAGAGATTGATTTAATTACTCAAAATACAGAAGCAGCAGAGAGGGTGCGACCTCAATGAAACGTCCCGCGGTAAACGAAAACACACACAAATTTAGAAAAACACTAATGACAAAAATAAAGTAACAAAATAAACTAACCCAATTCGAGAAACTCTCGGTCGGATAGAAGTTTTGGTTTGGCGTTATTGACCTTACATTTTTCATTTTCGTAGGAAGCTTTATTTTTTTTTAAAATGACGTTCTAGTAAACGGACTTTCACTCTCTCTGCAGCTAATGCTGTCGGGCATTTCTGCGCACGTAAGGTTTCCGTCTCCAATATTAAAGCAAAATGCATGTCGAATTCGACCGATTAACAAAAATAAAATACTGCAATGCTTACCATTTGAAAAGAGCAAATGTCACCAGAATATTCTGTTCAGAATAATATTGATTTTGGACACACGGGATACCACCCCGCGTTTTCATGACTCGCGATATGGTGGCCAATTCTGCGCACGGATTTGAAGAGATGTAATGTTTATCCATCGGGCCATAGAAATGAAATACATTACTTTGGACTGTTTCTGTCAGCAGTTCAGTCGAGTAATTAAGTCAGGTTTATAGCCAGTTTTACTAAATTCAACGTAACAATGTCAATAAATGACAAGAAATATTAGGCAAACTAATCCGATCTAGTAAATTTCAACATTTTATTACAAAAAATAAGCTAGATTGCGGAAGAGAAACAACAGTGAATCTGATGTAATGTGTTTACAACGTCTTAATTATGGGGAAAAATTACTACAGAATTTAGAAACAGACTGTACGCCGGGGAATTTCTTGAGAATCCCGTTCTCGTGGAAAGTTGGCCAATTTGGGACCGGTCATTGGGACAAAAACATAGACTAAGAAAAGAGAACGTAATCATTGTGATAAAAATTACACAAGACACGGATAACATTATTTATGAATTTTTCCCAGATTTCACAAAGAAGTTGTTAACATTGGTCTATTACGACAAACCCCCTAGTGCATAATTACAAACTTTACTTGCCACAAATCATTGCAAAATTCTCCAAAATCTTTACAAATTTGTTTCTTAATAAGGTGCACAATATCATAAACTTCGTGCTATTTGTGGAAGTGGAAATGTTTCGTATTTTATAACGTTATTCTGTATTTCTCTCTTTTGCAGAACCGCCCAGGTGGCCTAGTGGTTAGAGCATCCGCCTCGGATGCGGGAGGTTGTGGGTTCGATCCCCGGACGAGTCATACCAAAGACTTACAAAAATGGTACTAACAGCTGCATTGCTTGGCGCTCAGCATTAAGAGGTTAGTGTTAGGACTGGTCGGCCTGGTGTCAGGTTAATGTGACTGGGTGGGATATCATGCTACATGTCTGTGGCATGATGCCCCAGTGCTAGACATCACTGTAAACTGCCACATTGCAGACATCGTAGCGATATGACTGAAAAATTGTTATAATTACGTTAAAAATCCAAATCACATCACAACACAACACACTCTCTTTTGCCACTTTGTACACACATTATTTCTTCTGTTCTGTATATAACATCGTAATGTCTTCCAAGTTTAACTGAGACACGAAATTGGTAAGAATATGTTTTCAAAACATTCATGTTTTACAAAACAAAGGGAGATAAATGGAGCCACCATTCAATGGCCTAAAACGTTGAATAAAATTCACTGCAACTAACAGTCTGTTTGAAATTATTGTTATCTTCTCATCAATGAGAATTGCATATAAAGATATGATAACTATATGTCCATCTGTAGTCTGCATACTGGAAATTCAACCAAGGCTGACAACATATCTGAAAGGGCACCTCCTACCTTCCAAAAATGGAAAGACCATCAAGTTCGTATGTGTATCGATATGTAACGTATCGCAGGCTGTGTATCGTGAATCGTATCGATACTTGGCACAGGTATATCGTTTCACCACTAGTGTGTACGTAGGCAGATATCACGAGGATTTGAAACTCATCAAAGCTGCCAGTTGTCGCACGTTCCCCTTGATATGTAAATGAGATATCAAGTGGTCGGTTGCGCATAAGATCACAGGCAGTCACAGAAGATAGATCCCGAATGATGTCATCAGCAGCCATATTTATGGTATTCTGACAGATTTAACGTTGATTTTATATTGTGTTTGGACGTTGAAGCAGTAGGTTGGCGGTGAATTGCATCTTTTCGACTGGAAATGGGATTTGACTCCAAAACTCCGGCATATGTGTCAAAATATCCGATATAGGAAGGGAAGGGTCAGAGGAGACTCGGACTAAGCAGGGGAGAATTTTGCTCTCAAGCCAGAAACCAAGCTGTTTTAACTTAGGACTATAACTATAACATGGGCTTTATAAAACTAAGGGTCGTGTACTGAAAAGAAGCGAAATGTTTTGAAGCACAGCGAAATGTTTTGTTCAGCGCCAGTTTCAATAATAATAATAATAATAATAATGCATTAGTTGTGCAAGATATACAACAAGACAAGGGCATCAAGTAAGTAAATATTTGAATATCAAGCTCATTCATAGATTTGGCGAAGCAATAATAGAAAATCGGTAGAGAAATTCCATCAACAGTTCTTCTGTACAACTTTTGGGGTCTCTTGGAAGACAGTTTTCAAACATGGGAGCTTTTGATGATGAATGTGAACAATATATATATATATATATATATATATATATATATATATATATATATATATATATATATATATATATATATAACTTTTTGCACATGCCTAGTTTTTGAGATCCCCGGAAATGCTTCATGAGGTTAAAAGCACTGGATCAACGCCATTAAAGAATTATCAGAATTACAAAAGTATTATAGAACGTGAAAAAAAGCTTATATGCTGTTGAACATAACGAAATAGTACGGATATACACTCTAAGTATTAGGAGAACTTCCTATTCATATAATTAGACAAAAGAGGTCGATATCATGTACATTATGTTGTACGTGACAGCGGGAGAAATTGAAGATGAATTCCATGTTTCATTAAAATGGAGAAATTACTAAGATTTAGATTTCTTGGATAGTACTATTACGAATAACCACTTTTTGCAATTTAGTTTTGCAATTTACTTTTCTTAAAAATTTGAAGAAATTTTGCAGGAAGAACAGCATAGCTTATAAATTTGCCTTCAAGCTTAATAAAAAATATTTTGCAAATTATGTATATTCTATCATGTACTTGTATGGCATACGACCACACTGTGGACTTGGAAAATACCGATACGTGTCCAAATACCAATCGCCTTATACGAAAACGATCAAGTTCTATCTGGACTTAGTACATCACCTGATCTTTAAAAATTATTATCCCATTACAATATCAATTACCACACAAGAACATATATATAAATATATATATAATATATATATATATATATATATATATATATATATATATATATATATATATATATATATATATATATATATATATATATATATATATATATACGAAAATAATTAAAGCTATGGCAACATACTTACGTCCTACGGCTGTTCTTATCGTTGAAATGTATTTCTAGAGCACGATAACCAAGCACTCGTCCCCGTTCTCTGTACCCTTCAAAGACTGCCCATTCGCTCCAGAATAGAACACAAAATCAGCTACGCTACATTTCGTTGACTGCCTTCAGTACAGAATTAATATTTGACCCTTTGTAGATACTTGCGCTCATCCCCAGTCAAAGGCATTGTTATTATTCCGTTACAAAACCTCGTCCTGCGGATAACGTTCTTTTCCTTACCAGCACAGAGACGAGTACTCGAATATTAACCCTCAAAGGACGATCCGAACAGCCATGTTGGAACTTTTTGCAGTTTCTATAATGCATACTGAGACCAACCAGATAAAAGAGAATTACAGTAGTCAAGTCTGGCATACAATTGGAGCGATAATAGATGGCGGTTTATAAAATGAAGAGAACGGGTCAAAGAACAGGACCATGTGGAAAAACAAATCAAAAAATCAAACTGGTTAGAATGTTTTCATTACGAATACAATTTGTGTCATTTCCACTAAGTAATATTTGAACCAGAATAAGGTTGTGTTATGCGACAACCAGATACATATTGGAGACGGTGAAGTAATATAGCGTGGATTATTGTGTCAACTGCTTCGTATAAAAGTCAAAGAGGCTAATGACTAATCTTTCCACCTTACAAAGCGAGGGCAGATTATTAAAATGATTAATCTTTCCACCTTACAAAGCGAATGCAGATTATTAAAATGATTAATCTTTCCACCTTACAAAGCGAGGGCAGATTATTAAAATGATTAATCTTTCCACCTTACAAAGCGAGGGCAGATTATTGAAATGATTAATCTTTCCACCTTACAAAGCGAGGGCAGATTATTGAAATGATTAATCTTTCCACCTTATAAAGATTATTGAAATGATTAATCTTTCCACCTTATAAAGCGAGGGCAGATTATTAAAATGACTAATCTTTCCACCTTACAAAGCGAGGGCAGATTATTAAAATGACTAATCTTTCCACCTTACAAAGCGAGGGCAGATTATTAAAATGACTAATCTTTCCACCTTACAAAGCGAGGGCAGATTATTAAAATGATTAATCTTTCCACCTTACAAAGCGAGGGCAGATTATTAAAATGACTAATCTTTCCACCTTACAAAGCGAGGGCAGATTATTAAAATGATTAATCTTTCCACCTTACAAAGCGAGGGCAGATTATTAACTACTTTGGGAAGGCAGTTTTGGAACTGTGGCGAGGGCGATATGCAGACTGTACATTCCTAAACAGTTCATTTAAACTCAGATCAGATACGAGTTGGGACAGACCAAGATGTCTTACATAAACGAGAGGTTATAAACAAGGCGTTATTTTTTAATCGTTTGGATCAAGTGTTGGTTTCTTCAACAATGGCTTTAAAATTTCAGTTTTGAAAAAAAAAAAATGAGAATACCCAGGATGAGTGAGAAGTATTAATAACAACAATCAGTCGTAACTTTGGAGTAATCTTCGTCAGGATTGGACGTAAGAATCCGTAGAGACATGCTCGAATACTGTTCAAGGCGACCATTGAAATTCTGCATCACAACTGTGTGGTAATGATGAGTCGCTTAAACGTGTTCTCATGTTCTACTTGCTTGAACTTTGTCACAGAAAAAGAAATGCAAACAGGTCCAAAGGGTCGACAGTGGTGGAGGTCGCTGGAAGTGGTTACATTTGTTCGTTAATGTTTGCTTGCTCGTAATTTGGAAGAGCTCTTTGCCGATAGAACTTCCAGTGCTCTTCTTACTAAAGTAGGTTGATTTCGCTGCGTGAACACTTTGTGACGTTCTGTTTAGAGGCTTCAGTACACATTTAAATAATATTAAACCGGTTTCAATACATTCTAGAGCATTTTAATACTGGCTTCAGTGTTAATTATAATGTTATCAAAGAGTGCTGTTACAAAAGAACAAAGCTTAAGAAGTTTTTTTGTTGCCAACAGTGAATAAAAAGCAATAATGTGGTCAATTACTGTGCTACGACAAGTCGTGCCGACACAACCTGGAGACTTGTGAAATGCACGTGATAAATTATTGTAGCCAATGAGCGCGAAGACTGAAATAGAAGAGATGATTTCATTGTTAATGATAACAAATTTTATGATATCCAGGCAAATTAATATAATCATGAACCTGAGATGAAAATACGCATTTCTGTATAATGGAAAGAGTACAGAATGCAAAACCTATATTAAATATCTTGCAAGATCTTGAAGATAAATTATTAAACAAATTATATGGTGATAGATTACGTATGGAATAATAAACTACATTATCTGCCTAAAGATTATTTATATAGAGAAATGAGCAGCAGGGGTGGCGAATCCGACATTTTGTCCAATCGTCATTTGGCTTAATTAGTACTTTCTGCACTCAGCGGATCCGGTGTCGTCAGCGCCCGGTAAAAAAAAAACGACGTCGTCGTCGTTGTCATCGTCGAGGGGCCAAATCGACAATTGTCCGGACGTCATTTGGTTTAATTAATGCCTTCTGCGCGCCGATCCCAGCGTTGTCAGCGTCCGGTAAACACATCGACGACCGCGTCGATGTCATTGCCCCCCCTGCTGCTAAGTGGTTATTTACAATTTAACCGAATATTTGGTCAAGTCCGATACGATATCGTGTCCGAGGGTCATGTAAATTTATCGTTACAAATCCATGTGGGGTCGACTGAGCATGACTAAAAAAGTTTCGAAAAACATTAAAGTCCATGTCACCGCCGCACCATGTCTGCCAAATATTTCGTAGCGTGTGTGTATCAACGCCGTTGAATACAGCAAGAATATTACAGTTGTCTCTGATTACTTTTGGAATCTGAGTGTATCGTTGAGTGACATATATCACGTCAGTGTTTTTATGCCTGCCTCTGGAAAATATCCTAGCTGGGTTTTTTTTATTGTCTAACATAACATCATCATACACGACTAGATTGTTAACGTCGCCATCAATATCATCAATACCTGGTGCATCATTGATATCTGTAATAAACTCGATGACATTTTTTTTAGCGATCGCTGATGCATTCTCGTTGAAATCTTTCAACACCTCGTAGCATCGTTGATCATCTACGCTAGGGGCGATTAAATACAACTTATCCCACTTCATCCATCTCATTATTAAATTAAGTAACAATTGCGTCTTGCCGGATCCAGATGGTCCGATGATAATCATCCGGATCGAGTTTGGTAACGCTGCAACATGCTTAACTGGTTCTCTTGTTTTAGTCGCTGAAAAGTCAATTATATTCATGTCTCTATACATAAATTATGGATCTATATTGTGTGAAGTGTAGAGTACGTACTGGCACAAATGATATGACAACCGCTACAACAAAAAATAACAGATCGGCGCTTACTGGTAAGTGTGTACAATGCGGTACAAAGAAATTTAGATTTATTTCTATTAAACCCGGAGATGTTTTAAAAAAAAGCGAGGAGGTGATATTGCAGCCAAGTTATCAAAACTCCCCGGAACCCCGTGGGCAAAGTATCCAGGAGAAAAACACCTCCCAGGATATAGCTACTGTGGCCCCGGAACACGATTAGATATCAGACTCGATGATCAAAATCAGCCCAAACCCGGTGAGTATCCAATAAACGCTATCGATAAGGCGTGTCATGCTCATGATGTTGCTTACTACAAAAGTAGCGATCTGCAACAGCGTCATATCGCGGACGTAAAATTAATTCACGCGCTAAATGCTATTCCTGATAAATCCGTCAAAGAAAAATTGGCCTCATGGTTGGTAAAATCGGCTATGAAAGGTAAATTAATGATTGGAAGCGGAGCTTCTCGCGCTGGTAATTGAAAACGCTAGCGTTTTTAATAACAACATGGAATCCATCTATTATTCTCCGAGAGGATACTGGAAGGGGAAGGCCGCAATTGGTAAGCTTGCGAGCGCTGCAAAAGTAACGAGGGCCACTGCGGCTAATTGGTTATCCAAACAGGCTATATGGCAAATCTATCTACCACCGCCTAAACAAATCAACTTCTCGCGCTTTGATGTCAGCGTACCTAATGAAGTTCATCAAGCTGATATACTATTTCTGCCGCATGACAACGGTTACAAATACGCGCTAACCGTAGTTGATGTTGCGAGTCGATACAAACAAGCGGAGCCGTTGAAAACAAAGTCAGCAACTGAAGTAGCCGCTGCGTTTGAAAGAATTTATCGAAGAGGTCCTCTGCGCTGGCCAAATCTATTACAAGTTGATCCTGGTAGTGAATTTCGCGGCGCTGTTCTATCAACGCTGAAACATCATAGCGTCGCGATACGACGAGGTCATACTGCGCTACATCGTGATCAGGCAATTGTTGAGCGATTCAATCGGACTGTTGCTGAACGGTTATTTGGATATCAATACGCGAAGGAATTCATCCAAGAAAAACGATCTCGTGAATGGGTCAAAAGGTTGCCAGGCGTAATTGCAGCGTTAAATAACGAGATTACCCGAGCAATCAACATGAAGCCCAGCGACGCGATTAAATACGAGTATATACCCGGAAGATCAAAAATAGATAGCGTTTCCAAGCCGATTCTCGGCGATGTCACCGTGAGATATCTGTATGAACCAGGAGAGCTTGAAGGCGGTAAAAAAAGAGCTACTGATCCTATTTGGAGTGTTACCGCACATAACATATCAACGATAACACGATCAACTAATAGACCACCGATCTACAGACTGGATTCAACTGCTCCTCAGCGTGGATTTACACGCGAGCAACTACAAGTGATACCTGACGATACTCAATTACCCCCGCGTGGTCTTAACTAGCGCCGTTGCGTCTATTGCACTCAAGACAGGTCAACCTCACATTGTTTTTGACATGACCGAGACTGTTATCGATCCTGTCCACGGTAAATTGGCGAGCGTCTTTATCCGAATAACGCCAACTCATTATACAATTGCAACTCGCGCAGTGATTATTCTGTTGTTGTCGTAACGCAGTTATTAATTCGGCATCAATAACAAAACGCCGTTGTTTTTTTTTATCCTGTTGGCGGTAACCCGAGAGTTTTCTATCAATGACGCTTGCATCGATGGTGACTCCGTCGGTGACTGCGTCACTGACTCCGTCAATAACAATTCTTCGAAGCTGATTTATCCTCCGTACTCGGGACACCGCAAGATAGACTAGATTTGACCATTCGATGCGATTATCAACCATCCAAACAATTGTGTCCGTGATAGTTAGTCCCTGCGAGGAATGTATTGTCGTTGCGTATCCTAGCGTCCACGGGGATTTATCAGCACGTAGCGCGTCCTCGACGACGCTGATATCGACGAGCACGATATCATTCAGCACGAGAATTTGTTTTTTTGTCCCCGACGCTGTCGGGCCCGGGATTTCAACTTCAATGTTCTGCCGCCGTGTATCCGCGGGTCTATAACATAACGGCACTGGACGCGTTGGAAACTTTTCCTTATGCAACGTAAACAACCTCCGCTGAAGTGTGTCCCTGACTATCTTTCTACTCGCTACAATCAAATCGTTTGGTTTCCATGTTTCCCAGAATTCATTTAACGGCGTTTCCGGAATCACCTCGCGGATTATTTCACATTGAATTCTATCCGGCTGTAATCTGATTAATTTTTTAACCCCGCGCAGTTGTTCATCAAGTGCCCGGTAATCAGTATCGGTTTCTTCATAATAGTCCACGAACCCGCTCAACCAATTATGTGGACCCTCGCCGACAAATGGTGGTGGTTGGCCATGGTCGCCACACATGATCACCGCTGTATTCGCGCGCAATAACCACTCAAGAAACATTTGTAAAACATCTAACGAAACAGTACATATTTCGTCCCAGATGATAACTTCAGGAATAAATTTTTCACCCATTCGATCAGGAGTCCACTCGCCGCCGCTGTATCGAAAAAAGCTGTGATAAGTAACGGCGTCAACATTTCGGTGTTTTATCTCTCGCGCTAGTCTATGGGTCGGTGTAAGCACGATTATACTTGCCCGCGTTCGAAATAATTCAATTGCCCGAGTCGTCTTTCCTGACCCGCCACAGCCGCTTAAATAAACTGTTTTGTGTCTACAAATTGGATCAGAACACGGTGGTGCATTAGACCATTCTGACAATTTATCGCCGCGTAGGTAATTGTTCTCAACGGTGACATCTGCTGACGGGGAATAATCGCGTCGTATTTCATTTTTAATTCTCCATGTGCCCCAACTCTCGTCCGGACTAGTAAACCCGGCTACGTTTTCCTTATACGCTACGTCAACATAAAACGAATCAACGGCTACTCTAACCGCGGTGTCGGGGAATCTATTTATCATCGAGAATAAATTGATAGCGGCATAACCCAGCATAGACGCCCTCAAATGCGGGTATGCCGGGCTGTCTCCATCGCTGTAGGTAACAACTGTACCCAACCTTGTTCCATTGGACAAGAAAGCTGTTTCGCAGTTCACGTATCTATTTTTCGCCACTGCGTCCTTGATTACGAAATCATATTCTGCGTCATCTATAATCAGCCGTGAGCAATATCGTTTGTAATCGCAGTTTTTTCCACCTTGTGTGAACTTACCGATTATTCTTCTACCGAGATCTTTTGCCTCGCGGTTTCGTTGGTTGAATATCCTCCTGGACCATTCGACGATATATTCCTCGTCGGCATCAATGTGTTTTTTGGACTCGTCAATTTTGCTATCTAGACGCTCCGGTTCTGGTAACCAGACTTCAGTCTGCGCTCGGTATGATATAATCGCGTCACTGACAATCAACGAAACTAGCATTTTACAATCAATCATGTACCGTAGCAGCGCTATTGGCAGCCACTTCTTTTCAGCCATGTGTCTACCGATCCAAATATAGCAACAGCGATGAAGTCCTGCCGCGAACTCAAATGATACTACGCGAGCGAATCCGGTTAAATCAAAATCAGGCAGTGGTCCATTAATAGCAACACGAGTCATTTCATGTCTGGGGTGTCCAAATCGTTTGAAATACTCAGCGGCGGATCCATACCCGAGAAAACTCGCTGGATAACAGGCAACCATATCAACGGAAATCATAGCGTCGCGGTTGTATTCAGTGTTCCATAGTCCACCGTGATAGTATTCCAAACAACTGGATTGTACATCCGGTAGAAATTCCTTGCGTGTTGGACTCCACGCATTTTTCCTCGCTGCAACATGAGCCGCAACCGATGGAATCGTAAAACAATTTGTTAGCAGTTGTTCATCATGCTCTTCAAATTCTATGGCGGTTTTTTTCATCCTGTTGTGAAATGCTTCAGTGCGATATAATTCACCGTTTGGTCTTACAAACTGATCAAAGGTATCAGCGCTGCGAAGTAACCACACTGATACAGGGTCGTTTTTACACAAATAAGCGATAGCATCAAATAGTTTCCTCTCCGCGAGAAACCCGTTCTCTTCCAGGAATTCTTCGGGTATATACTTTACTGTTCTATCCCGTGGAAACACTGTAATCGCGGGCGTCCATGCGTGTTCGTTATGATCAATAATTTTGATTGGGGCTCCATTTGATTTGTACTTCGATTCGTATAATACTTCACCGGTTATCGTTGTAACGGTTATTGGAAATCTCAACGACGTTTCTAATCTCGCTATGTCGCTGATGGTTGCTCCACGCTCTTTTACGGTTAGTTCCCACTGGTTAATTTTGCTACGTCGTAAATCAGTCAATTTGTTTCCTCGACACGCATTTGTAAAATGCTCTATTATTCGTTCTGCTACACAATTTATCCCAGTTGACTGTTTCATTGGTTTCAGTTTTCCGATATCAGGTTTCTTATTTAACGGGTATATTCCATAAACAACTGCTGTTTCAGGATACGCTCGTTCATAGTATGGTCTGTCAATTCCGGTTAACAACCCCGGCTTGGAGTCGCGGCTAACAGTGACTGTTTTCTTGTCGCTGAGAACTGGTTCAAATTTATCACGTATGATCCAATTACCTGATTCCACCCGGACAATGAATTTTACTCTGAAGAAATACCTTTTACCGTCAAGTTGTGATATTATCGTTGCTGCGCGGTTGTCGTTCATGGTAGCATCAACAACGCCATCAATTCGAAATGTTGACCAACCATGAGATGCGCCATCACGCTTGAATTCATCGATACAATCGCGTATTTTACTCAACAGGGTTCTATCGTTTATTAACGCTTTTGGTGCGTCCTTGAGGACTCTATCGAGATTGAACTTAATATTTTTCCAGGGCTTAATTGCTGCTAATCTCTCGAACTCATCCATATAATTAAAACAAGTATTTAAATGAAAGAATATAGTATAATGAATCACTGCAAATGGTTGATGATTGGGTCGACAACCCCGTGCAATAAATCATGTAGAGGTGAATTCTGCGGGTACCATTTACAAAGCGTTCGTAATGGTTCTCTTGGCCCCCTCCCGTGCTTGGTTTGCCACGTCGGTGTAAGAGGAAAATCGCAGTTGTGTATCAATTGTGGCGGAAAGCGATACAGAGAGTTAAAACGCTATTATGACAAGCGAATTAAAAACGCCGTCATTGACCCCACCGCCGACTTCGTCATCAAAACCCCCCAAGACTACGTTGAAAGATTTATAATTAAACCAAATAATAAATTAGACAAGTAGTATTATTATATAAATGGACCAAGAATTTCAGCCGCATCCTGTGCTCGTCAATTACGAGGCATCTCGCGACGGCATTGTTAGAAACCGCAAACTGAAGAAGCCGGTTGGTACCGTAAGTAATCAGGGGTATCTGATGTTTGGTGCCGGAAAGAAGAAGTACCATGTTCATAGGGCGGTATTTGAGGTATTCAACGGATTAATCGAAAATGGACTTGTGATTGATCATATTAATAATAATAAGACTGATAATTCTCTTATAAACTTGCAAGCTGTCTCGCAGAGTCAAAATACCAAAAAAGGCCAAACCGGTAAATACCCAAAGAAAGCAAAACCCGTAAAGTCATTTGATACAACAACTCACGAGGAAAAAATATTTCAGTCGATGAATGAAGCCAGTAGATACTTTGACATTTGTATCGCCTCAATACGAAAAGTAGCAGAACGAGTATATCAAACAGCAATCTCAAAAAAGACCGGGCATAGAATTCGATTTTCATATGTAAATATCAGCGAGTGACGAAGTCACCGGCGCCTATGGCGCTGACGAAGTCGCCATGACAATAAATTGTCCATTCCGGAAGAAAACAAAGTATTCAGTATTGTTGAACACCTCGGGATTGATACACGGGGTTTCATTTTTTTTTATTTAAAAACAAGATGTTCTATAAGAATAATGAATATCGAAGACATCAATAATATATTAGCCGAGATTTCAAAATTAAAAAATCAAGGAATTGAATTATCTGATGGTCTCGACAGTGAAAAAATATTATCCGATTATGAGATTATTAACGAACAATCGAAACGGGGGCGTTTTACCCTGGCCCGCGAGTACTTTTTTATAAAACGATTACAACATACGATCAATGAAAACTTGTACCACAATGACGCAAATGCATTCATTGGACTATTCACTGCCGTTGAAATAATACGAAAAAAACTCGGACGTGTTTATGAACGACGCCGGGAGATTTCTAGTAAGATCAAAAACATTAGAAGGATTATAGACGAAAACTCCGGCGAGAAATTAGAAATTGCTTCGCAATTGCAATAATGGTAGGCGAATCACTTACTACTCGGCTAGCCAGAGAGCGGCTAGCAGCGCTTAAAAAGTTCATACCGTTACGAGACAGGGTCCGAGAACAACTTCAAACGCGGCAGCAACTACAAACCGATTTTACTGTTGGAAGCGAACAACTCTTTGCCCCGGTAACTAAAGCGACCAAAGATGTTACGGCGGCAACTGTACCCGTCCTCGATGCGCTTGAAAAGATAGCGGCTCAGACCGAACAAACAAAAAGGTCTTTAGAAACACTCCCTGCAAAAATAGCGGCTGCCACAACACGGAGGCCACCACCACTCGCTATAACCGAACCACAAGAACCTTATGTTACAATGGCCGACGAAGAAGAACTAGGTGCTACCGCAAGAGAACCAGAAGAAGAAACATCGGAAGAAACATCGGAAGAAACATCGGAAGAAAAAAAGAGAGAGAGGAATATACCCAGTAATATACTCAAGAAGGGCACAATAGATCAAATCAGGGCCTTCAGCGATGAAGAATTAATTGATTTTGCCGCCAACAATTTTGCTAAGAATTTACGAGATAGTCATATCAATAGCGGCTACGAGAAAAATATAAAGTCGTTAAGGGATTGGACAAGAATGGTGTATTTAGCGAGTAAATACAAGGATGCATTACTACGTGGTGATGGCCCCGATTACGACGCATTCCACAATAAAGTAAAAAGTAGAATACCAAAAAAAGGAAAAGGATACTCTGTTGGTAAAGAATCCTACGGCGTTACCTGTCCTAACAGTGTTCTCAGTGATATATCACGGCTAGAGGTACTAATCGGAGGAAAACGAGCCGGAAATAACTCTCCGGAACTTATCAATGAGGCCGCTGATATTTGCAAGCGGTTATTTACGGGCGGTATCATGGACGTTAGTGCGTATCGAACGCTCATAGACGAACTCGTGGATGATTAAAAAAATTATCGTTTTGTTAATTTTGACCGTTTTTGGTCGTTTTTGGTCGTTTTTTGACCGTTTTTGGTCGTTTTTTGCCATTTTTTGACCGTTCTTTGAGGGCAAAAACCCCAGGAAATCATTTAGAGAAAATCGATGTTTTTGCTGAAAAATCGAAAAAAAACGACTATAGGCAACAAAAAACGACCAAAAATGACTAGAAATCAGGAAAAAACCGGAAAAAAACCGGATTTTTATCGAGGGCAAAAACCCCAGGAAATTTTGATAAAATTTATTCCGGTTTTCCACACGGCGGTGGGGAGGGGTGATGATCACAATCACTAATTGAAAAACCGGTGTTTTTATAATAAAGATGATCATACACTACAACCACGATAAACCAGTACTCGTCTACGTGGTAAACTCGCGATTGCCTGTTTACCGCGCGTACTATGGAGATGGTCTCGGTAGCACCATTGCGGGGTTATTTACAAGAATGGCTCCAAAAGTAGCGCCGTTAGCCAAACAATTAGGAATGAAGGCTATTGATGTTATTCGTGATAAGGGTATTAGTGCTATTGGAGATGTTGCCGGAAAGGCGCTTTCTGCAGCAAAGGACAAACTAATGTCGTTGGTGAGGAGAAAAAAGCAAAAACCACCGGTGATGCCATCAACGACAGTGATGCCTGCAAATGTCAGTAAAGTAATAAATAACGCCGTGAAAGAAAAACTAGAGTCGTTGGTAAACAGTAATCAAGATGACGCCGCAAACATAATAGCGGGGAGTGGTTTAAAACGACGACGATGATTTAGATGCATCAGCGTATTATTAAATAAAATGTTTAAACGAACAGCTGACCCGGCGTTTGATATGGACGCACCAGTGCACAAGGATGATTCTGTCCGTAATTATCAATTTTATTCCTATCATGCAGTACAACCCGACATACGATCGCGAATTGAACTTCAAGTCCATGATACCAGTAAATACTTTTTACCGTGTGAAGCGTTTATTGAAATCGAAGGAGAACTTGTAACAGAGGCCGATACTCCTGCTGTACCAGCACCGTATCCAGATGGTACCAAAGTTGGCTTAGTCAATAACGGCGTAATGGCGCTGTTTGAGAGCGCAAAATATCTCATTGACGGGCGAGAGATCGAGTCTATAGAACGCGATGTTGATGTTGCTACAACAATAATCGGGCTAGCAAGATATTCCGACGATTACACAAGATCAGCGGGTCCATCGATGATGTTTGCAAAGGATACTAGAAACACTGCCGGAAACTCGCAACTTGTGGTAAGACGACCAAAAAAAAAATGCTGGTGACGCTGATGCTGATGTTGAGAATATGATTATAAACAGCGATCCTAATTTCAACATCGGAGCCGTAACACGCATATCAATGTTAACAGGACCGCGTAGATCTTTCTCATGCGCGATTCCACTGCATCATATATTTGGATTTTGTAGGAACGTGCGAAAAGTTATCTACGGAGCAAAGCATACCGTGGTACTTGTGCGAAAAGGTGATGATAGAAATGCAATTTGGAGAATTCCAGCGGATACTGCAAATCCAAATAATGACCCTGGTAAAGTCGTTTTAACTAAAATGTCATTGTGGATGCCGGTGTTGACTCCATCCATTACCACAGAGGCACGATTGCTATCCTTCATGGAGCAGGGAGGAAAATCATTACTAAGTTGGCTAACAACAACAACAGATACTAAGCAATCAAATATCAATGGTATATTCACATGGAACCTGGCATCACAACAAGGTATTTCGGCTCCGCGTCATATATTTGTTGCGTTGCAGGATATGACGAGAGTTGATAATCAATTATCCAGCCATATGATATTTGATCGATTAGGCGTTACTGACGTCTCGCTGAGAATAAACGGCCAGCAGGAACCATCTGAGGATATACAACTTAATTACGGTCAAAACCATATCGCACGTGTGTATCATCGATTGCTGTCGTACATGGGTCGTGATCAAAACGTCGACACTGGTTTGCAAATATCACAATATGATTTCAGAGAACTATATCCGATCTATTACTTTTCGCTGGAACATCTTGATTTAACAAGACAATCCGTCGTTGATATACACTTCCGAGCTAATGTAACTCGCGGCACTATTGCTAATTATAGAGCTATTGCTGTCATTCTCAGCGATAAATCAATGCTGTTGGAAGGCGTTGGTGGACGAATGAGAATCGTTGAAGCGCCAGTGGAAAACATGTAATTGAAAGCACAAACACGTTTACAATAAAATGTCGTATAGTGTCGTCAGTGTAGAGTTGACTGATGGTCAAGTCAAGAAATTACGATCAAAGTCGGCTAAACAATGCGGGACCACAATAACGCTGAAGCCGTCACAGATGGCAGGTGGTAATCATAAGATATCGTTGACGGCGCGTCAAATAAAACATTTCAATAATGCGATGAAGAACAGAAAGGGTGTTCAGGTAGATTTCTCGGCCGCAGCGATCAAAGACATGGAAAAGACCGGTGGGATATTTCCGCTGTTAGCCGCGATTCCAGCGTTGATTGCCGCGGCGGCCCCAGCAGTGGCTAAGGCGGCTGCGTTAGGGGCCGTTGGTACCGCGGCGGGAATGGCACTGAAAAAGGCAACCGGGAAAGGCTATAAAAAAAAACGACCCGTAGCCGGAAAGGGTCTAAGACTACCGGGAACCCCGTATTCATGGTACTCGGGAAAGGGTCTAAGACTACCGGGAACCGTTTATTGACCCGGGGGTCAATGACTCCTATGTCTAATTTTGATTTAATAGACGCCGCGAACGCGCTAGCGATAAAAAACTTCAGAGGTGTTTTTATGAGGGATCAATTGCCGGCGGCACCAAGGAATATTGAAACAGGCATAATTAACCTCGATGGGTCCTCCGGAGCGGGAACTCATTGGGTTGCGTACGCGATTGATCCGCGTGCGATCGTCTATTTTGATTCATACGGGTTAGCCCCGCCGAACGAGTTTATGCGGTATATCCGGACGTGTTCAGCCCGGGTTTTTTATTCCACGCTGCCAACACAGCAGTTAAGCGACCCGCCGATATGCGGCCGTGAAGTATTGAACGTACTCGAGGCGATTTCATCATCGCGAAAACCACCTCATGTGGTTGTAAACGAATACACTAGTGGGGTCGTAGAGGCCCGGCGGGTTAATTAGAAACGCTGTTTTTTTTTACAATAACGATGATTGATATTTGGGGACGACCTATTTCGGCGCTGAAAGGATCCACGGAAACGCCCGCCACCGATGACATAAAAAAACTAATCGAGGATGAAATCGCTGATACGTTGAATTTAACAAGTGTTGACCCAGGTGAAATAGTTGTATTTCAAGACCGCCAGGGTAAATTGAAATCCAGTAATGTGTCGCTGGATGACGTTTTAATACGACAGCGTGATGCCGCCGAGGGCACTATCGCGTTGTATACCAGCGACGGACGACTCAAACCGGGTGAACATCTGTCGACGATAACATTAGTCAAAGACGGTTTTATAAGGTTGAATAGATCGGTGACCGAACTTGACGCGCAGGTGAAAAAATCTGTCACCGAGGTGAAAAAATCTGTCACCGATATACAACTCACTACCGCTAGTTTTTTCGGGACCCCGACGGTAACCGAACCGAATCTTGCAACAATAAAAAATACTATTTCGGAGTTTACAACGCTGTCGGGCCAATTTTACACGTTACGAAAAAATGTTAACAGGATCGATGACAACTTTGATAAATTCTTTGGTAAAAAAAATACCAAGCTGGATGAAATCACAACAACTATAAATGATATCACTGCGTATGGACAGGAAATAAAAACAATCAAAACTGATGTTGCAGCGAACAAAGGGAGTGTAGACGTGCATGAACGGGAAATAGAAATAATCGGCGCTAATGTTGCAACGATCATAAATAATGTAGACTCGCATACAGGGGAAATAGGAACGATCAAAACTGATATTGTAGCGAACAAAAGGAATATAGACGCGCATACACAGGACATAATGACAATCAGAGCTGATACTGAAGCGAACAAAAGGGGTGTAGACGTGTATAGAGGGGAAATAGGAACGATCAAAACTGATGTTGCAACGAGCAAAAGAAATATAGACGTGTATGGACAGGAAATAAAAACAATCAAAACTGATGTTGCAGCGAACAAAAGGAATATAGACGCGCATACAGGGGAAATAGAAACAATCGAACTTGATGTTGCAGCGAACAAAAGAAATATAGACGCGCATACAGGGGAAATAGAAACGATCAAAACTGATATTGTAGCGAATAAAAAAGGTATAGACGTGCATGAACAGAGAATAGGAACGATCAAAACTGATATTGTGGCGAACAAGAATAATATAGACGCGCATGAATGGAGAATAGAAACAGTCAAAACTGATGTTGCAGCGAACAAAAAAGATGTGGACGCGCATACACGGGAAATAGATACACTCATTACTAAGGTTGCAGCGAACAAAAAAGATGTGGACGCGCATACACGGGAAATAGATACACTCATTACTAAGGTTGCAGCGAACAAAAAAGATGTGGACGCGCATACACGGGAAATAGATACACTCATTACTAAGGTTGCAGCGAACAAAAAAAAATGTGGACGCGCATATACAGGAAATAGATATACTCATTACTAAGGTTGCAGCGAACAAGAATAATATAGACGCGAATTTGCGGAGAATAGAAATAATCGGAACTGATGTTGAAGCGATTAAAGACGGACTACCGAGAGTAGCAGAGCAATTCGAAAAAATAAAAATCCCTCATGAGAACATCATCAACACAGTATACACAATTCGGCATGGATCATTCGATTGGACTCCTACACAGAATACAGTAAATACTACCGCAACTGTTAAGGGCATTTATCGATTGACACTGGTTTCAATGATGCAGTTTAATATATTATCGTCGAGTTCATCCGGGTTTAACAATACAATATCAACAATTATAGACAAGAACGCAACTGAACTGTTTACAATTTATGCCGTTGATGGAAATTTAGCCCGGGCAAACATCACATGGTATGTGGAATTTGTAGCGAATCTAAGTAATTAAAAACACTAGCTCTTTTAGAATAAAATGACCACCAGGGTAATTGAATCAGAGGTATCACCGACGTCACATCAATATCGATTCGATACCGCAAAAGAATTCTCCGCGAATTTGAAAACGCTTTCCGAACAATACCGCGCAAAAATAAAAAAATACCGCAGAAAAATAACCACCATCGACGCGGTCGTGTACTCGGTGTCGGGTATAGTAGCTGGCGCCGGTGTTATTTTATCCACGGTGACCACGATAGCCCCGATCGCTGTTCCAATCGCTGTCTCCGCGATGACAACAATTGCTGGAGTCGCCAACGCAATCACTAAAAAGATATCATCGTGTTTTCAGAAAAAACTCAACGAGTATACAGTAAAACATCAAATAGTATCCGACGCGTACTCGAAATTATCCGGGTTGATCTCGTTATCGATTGATAATTTGTTCGTATCCGATGTTGAATTCTCCACGATGGTCCAGTTGTATAGCTCCGCGATGTCAAAAATCGAGGATTTTCAACTGGAAGCCGGAACCACCTGGTTGTTGAAATTAGACACTAAAAACAACGAATAATAATAATGTCGCTGAACCCCGAAGGGTCTCAATTACTTCAGCGGATCGCGGAGAACACCACTCCGGTACAAACAAATATGATATCGATAACGTCAACGAAGCCAGAATTCAGTGTGAACTTCCCGTCGCCGGTTCCAGTGAAGGAAATAGCGCTGGCAAAATTGCGAGTATATCACAGTTGGCCTAATATCCGAGCGGACGCATTTAACGGACAACAACCTAATAACTCGCTGGTTTTTGCATGGACAAATAAGCCCGATGGGGCCCCAGACTGGAATGAGGTTACAATACCAACTGGGTCATACCAAATAGAACAAATCAATAAGGAATTTCAACGCAGGATAAAATCGATCACAGGAAAAGAATCAAAAATCGCTATTACGGTTCATGAACCGACGTTATCGTCGACGATTGAAATAAGCACACCGGGGTATATGGTTGATATTTATAACAGTTCAATAAGAACCATACTAGGATGGCCTAAGAATCCACCCGCGGACGCCCCCCCCCCCCCTCAACTATCCTCAGATACGATAACGGAGATGGTGGTAGGCATATTGCTCCATACAACGTAAATATTGCATCGGTCATAGCAATCAATCTGGTGTGTGATGTTATCGAAGGGAGTTACCAGGTGGATACCAAGCAATCAAATCAAGCTCAACAGGGGTATATCCTTTATTCGTTTTCACCAACAGCCCCTCCGGGATTTTTGATCGTTGAGAGTCCGATTAATCCGGTCTATATGAGATGCCATAATCGGTTTTTAACGAGAATTAATTTTAGAATTACAGATCAGTCAAATAACCTAATTGATTTACAAGAGGAGGAGTTAGTGATCACTCTGTTTGTAAGATCATAGCAGCAGGGGGGCGATGACATCGACGCGGTCGTCGATGTGCTTACCGGACGCTGACGACGCTGGGGATCGGCGCGCAGAAGGTATTAATTAAACCAAATGACGTTCCGGACAATTGTCGATTTGGCCCCTCGACGATGACAACGACGACGACGTCGTTTTTTTTTTACCGGGCGCTGACGACACCGGATCCGCTGAGTGCAGAAAGTACTAATTAAGCCAAATGACGATTGGACAAAATGTCGGATTCGCCCCCCCTGCTGCTAAATGGAAGAAGGGGGGGGGGATTTAGTAAACCAAAAGATTAGAAAATTAGCAAATATCTTAACTAGATTAAGGAGATAGATAGATAGATAGATAGAGAGATAGATAGATAGATAGATAGATAGATAGATAGGTAGATAGATACATAGATACATTGGTAGATAGATATTTCGGAACTAGAAAACTCGATATACCTGGAATAGATGTCATCACTTACAATAACACACATATTCAAACAATATAGCAATATACATATAGCAAACACGGGGCAATAGGAAGTCTATTGGTAATAGATTACTGGGAACCAGGAGGGAGGAAACCGGTCTCTGACCTGTGTCAAAGGAAGAGAGTACAGCCTCATAGTCTTATTCTTTGGGAACACTGGAAAGTAAGCTCGGGCTTTCCGGTAAGTACCTCAAGTATGGATCAACCCCTATTCAAAAATAACATTATCTTAATAACGTTTTGATACCAAATTCTTTTAATGAAAGAACAACCTTAACAGATGGGGGGGGGGGAATTTACAAAAAGATATAAAATTCTTTAAAAATTCAGCCAGATGGGGATACTTCTCGAAAGTATACCAACTAAAATACTAGTAGCTGGGAGCTCGAGAGAAGCCCACATAAACGGACGTAAACGCCAGTCCACCTTGTGTGGAAAGAGCAGACAGCCTGCCAGGTATAATGCCTTGCGAGAAGGTGATAGTGTGCTTGTCGGTGTACATTTTATATTCACTTGCATGCAGGTTCATGGTTGTAAATATTGCATTGACTTAAAACTGAGTAAATTAAAAACTAATTTTCAGTATAAAAATTAATTTTAAGTATCTGAATCCGGAGATTTATCGTCCTGTTTTCTAAATTACTTTTTTACCTTGCACATAAAACGTTGACTTGTATAAGGTTTGCCAAAACTTACCTTGAACCTCTTTTTGAAATGGCTTAAAGTTTTAAATATGAAAGAAAATATCCTTTTCAAAGGTAAAATGTCCCATCCTTAGCATCAGGGGAGGAATAAAATGCATGCAGTAACCTTTCTAAAATTTCATTTGGTAGTATTAATTTGCTGCGTTTGGGTTTAAAAATTATTTAACAACATTTTCGATGTGCAAATTCATAAATTATGGGTTAAAGTAAATGCATTCCATAGTAAACATTTCTGATAGTGGTCGAAAATTTTCCACAGAGATTAACAAATAAAAAAGATAGATATTTATTTTGATTTTTACAATTCACTTTTTAAAAGAACTTCCAATTTAGTAAACATTATTATTTGTCGCAAGAAATTGCAAAACTAGTGGCTTTTATCCATAAATTAGTCTTTTTTGCGAAAAGCTCACTATCTTCGTCGCGAAACTGTCCTTGTCTCACATAGATTTGTCTGCAATCACTGTCAAAGTCTTCATAAAAAATAGATGTCACTCTTTTTCAAGCAAGAGGTCTTCACCCTGACTTCACATGTTCAAAATTATTAGTGTTCGTAAAAGGAACTTATTCGGAAAATAAAATCACCAATCTTCATGAAAAAGTTACATTCGCATGAAATTGCATCTTACACGAAAACTGCGCATTTTCGTAAACAATGTGACCTACGTTTTCTTGAGAAAAGTTAGTCTTTATGAGAAATAAACTCGGTTTCGTGAAAAAGTCACTTTGTCTTTAAAAGCTTACAATGACGTGTACTGGGGGGGGGGCACCAGACAAGACCCCCCCCCCATTTCTAAAAATTTTTAAACTGTTGTTGTATGTTTGTGTGTCCCCTAAAGGTATGTATGTTTGTATATTTTATAATAGAATTTAGATTTTTAAAAATCCAAGTTTAGTATTTATATCCATAGTGTGATCTAAATTGTTGTTCATCCGGTTTTAAATCCCCGTGTCGTAGTTCCTTCCCTTGTTTGTTTCGTGATCTTTGCCAGTTGTCTTATCATATAGTTATAGGTATTTGGATATTTTTTTCCAAAATATTGAGGTTTGATTAAATTTTGGAAAAAAATGAAAGTTTGAATTTTGTCTAGAAAGCGGTGTAATATATGATTTAAAAAGAAACTTATCGTTTTAGTTGAGTGATCATTGTGTGTCATTTTCTCGTTATATCTTTGCTTCAGACTGAGAGGCTATATCCGAGTTAGGATCCACATTTTTCTTTATTCGATAATGTTTCTCCTTCTGCAGAATTTAGCCTTCTCCTTTATTTATAAAAGAATATAAAATTTCCCAAATTGTTTTTTATTGTTAGTCCTTAGGTTAGTGTGGATATCTTTTTATTACTTATGTCTTGATTCCCCTTGTTTTTGTTATGTGTTTCCATTTCCGCAATATGCTTTTTTTCTGATGCTCTTTCGTAGGCCTGTTCACACAACACGTAGCACTTTGTGACATAGCCCTGCGACGTCTGTGCATCTTACTTCACACATATGGAGGTTTCCTGTTACCCTTAGATCTATGTTAATTAGTGAGAGAAAAAGAAAAGAAAAAAATTACTAGAAAAGGAAGCAGCAGAGAGGGTGAACAGACCACTTAGGGGAATGGTCACCCTTGTGTTTTACCCAAAAAAATAGTGACCACTCATAGAGGTCAATTACCACGTCTACGATTATTGTTTGTCCCAAACAGAATTGTAGACGCCCCTCTCTGCTGCTATCAATATTGGGAATCATCATCTGAATCATGGGAATCTTCATCTGTTTCATCTTCATCTGAATCTTCGGAATTTGTTCTATGTTTCAAGTAATATTCAAGTTCTGATGGTGGTTTTTCTATTTTGGGATTTATGTTCTTTCTTTTTCTGTAATAGTTCATCAAACTTCTGTATCGATCTTCACCGCAATTTTTACAAATCTGATATAATCCTCTAACGCCGTTGTTACATCCAACACAACCTCGTGGACCAGCATGAGGGTTTTTCTTTATAAGATAATTATGTTTCTTGCAATATTCTCCACGGCATTTTTTATTACAATTGTTAGTGGTTCCTTGACGTAACCACGCACAGTTGTTCATTATATTAATGATATCTGTTTAATTCAATTTAATTTTATCATCACCCCTGTTACCCAAATATTTTATCAATACCCACACGATATCTTGTTCTTGGATCATGTAAATTTATTGTTATAAATCCATGCGGGGTAGCTTGCGCTCGTGAGAAGAAATTTTTGAATTTAATTATATCCATGTCACCACCACACCAAGTTTGATGAATATTTCGCAGCGTGTGTGTGTCTACGCCATTAAACACAACTAAAATGTTGCAGTTGTCCCTGATCACTTTTGGTATTTGTGTATATCGTTGAGTAACATAGATCACATCTGTATTTTTATGTCTACCTCGGGAAAATATTCTGGCTGGATTTGATTGTTTATCTAGCATCACATCGTCGTATACAACTAAATTATTGATAAATCCGTCTATGGAATCTACGGATGGTGCTTCATCAATATCGGTTATAAACTCTATAACATCATTATCTTCATCCAGTAATCGCGCGTTTTCATTGAAATCTTTAAGTACATCATAACATCGTTGATCATCAACGGATGGTGCTACTAAATACAACTTATCCCATTTCAACCATCTCATTATCAGATTAAGTAATAATTGCGTCTTACCCGATCCAGATGGTCCTATGATAATCATTCTGATGGAGTTCGGTAGCGCAGGATGATGCTTAACTGGCTCTCGCTGCCGAGTTGCTGAGAAATCAATTATATCCATATATATTATAACATGAATTTATATTGTTTACGCTGTAGAGTTAAAACTCCAACTGTTGATTTAGCCACGGTTATAACAAAAAATAAAAAAATAGCGTACGGTGGAAAATGTTCTGTATGCGGTAGAAAGAAATTTTCGTTTTTACCTAATAAGCGCGGTGGTGATATTGCTAATTTGATGTCAAAGTTTCCAGGTGCTCCATGGGCTAAATATAGTGGAGAAAAACATCTACCAGGATATAATTATTGCGGTCCTGGTACCAGACTTGATATCAGGCTCGATAATCAAGATCAACCAAAACCAGGCGAGGAACCAATAAATGCTATTGATCGAGCTTGTCATGCTCATGATGTAGCTTATAAAAGTCAAAATCTACAAGATAGGCATATTGCAGATGTAAAATTAATTCATTCATTAAATTCTATAAAAAATAAAAATATTAGAGAATCATTAGCTAATTGGTTAGTAAGATCCTCGATGAAAGGTAAATTAGCGATTGGGGCTGGTAATTAATAATGGAATCAATTTATTATTCACCGAGAGGATACTGGAGAGGCAAAGCAGCAATTGGTAAACTCGCTGATGCAGCGGCGGTTAAACATTCTACTGCTAAAACGTGGTTATCTAAACAAGCAATATGGCAAATTTATCTACCACGTCCTAAACAAATTCAGTACTCGTATTTCGATGTCAGTGTTCCTAATGAAGTTCATCAAGCTGATATTCTGTTTTTACCGCATGATACTGTGCGTGGAAAAACGTACAAGTACGCGCTAACCGTAGTTGATGTTGCAAGTAGATATAAAGAAGCAGAGCCGCTATCAGCGAAAACATCATCTGAAGTAGCCGATGCGTTTGAACGAATTTATCAACGAGGACTCGGACCACAAGGTGGTCTACGATGGCCACAGCTACTACAGGTTGATCCTGGTAAGGAATTTCTTGGTCCAGTATCATCGCTGATGAAACAACATAATACCAAAATACGACGAGGTCATACTGCAATTCACCGTGATCAAGCAATTGTTGAGCGATTTAATCGAACACTTGCTGAACGGTTATTTGGATATCAATACGCGAGGGAATTTATTCAGGATAAAAGATCTCGTGAATGGGTTGCAAGATTACCAGGCGTGATAGCTGCATTAAATAATGAGATCACACGAACAACCAACATGAAACCCATTAGCGCGGTCACAAAAAAAAATATACCAACACAACGGAAAGATGCTGGAAAACAAAAAATATTAGGTGATGTCACAGTCAGATATTTATATGAGCCTGGTGAACTTGAAGGTGGTAAGGCGAGAGCAACTGATCCTATTTGGAGTGTTACCACACACAAAATATCTACCGTGACAAGATCCACTGGAAGAAATGTAGGCGTTTCCAGACCTGCAATCTACAGATTAGATTCGGCCGCTCCTCAACGTGGATTTACACGTGAACAACTACAAATAATTCCCGCGGATACACAACTACCACCGCGATCACTCCGGTGATTTCGATCACTTAACTAGCACTAGCGCCTCTACGTCGATTACACTCAAGACAGGTTAACATGGTATTTTCTCGTATATGACCGCGACTATTATCTTTTCTATCTACGGTAAATTGTCTTGAATCATTACTCGAATACCGCCATAACATTATACAATTACAACATGCGCAATGATTGTTCTGCTGATGTTTTAACTTAATAATAAATTCAACATCAAGATCAAAGTCACGTTTATTTTTTTTGTCAGATTGTTTGTATCCGATTAATTTTTTTCTTATTATATCATCATCGATGATGTTAAATTTATCAACGATTTCAGGAATTATGATTCTACGTAATTGAGATATATTTCTGACCCTCGATACCGCTAAATAAACTAAATTTGACCACTCGATGCGATCGTCTACAATCCAGACTCGTGTATCAGAAATAGTTAATCCCTGAGACGAGTGGATTGTCATGGCATATCCCATTCTGTTTTCGTGTATCTGATGGTCTATAACATAACGGAACGGGTAGTTCTGAATATTTTTCTTTATGTAGTTGAAATAACTGTTGTTGTAAAGCGTCTCTGATTATTGTTCTACTTGCTACGATCAAATCGTTGGGTCTCCATGAGTTCAAAAAATCACTCATTGATGTCTCTGAGATCACTCCACGTATTATTTCACACTGAATTTTGTTTGATTGTAATCTGATTAATTTTTTAAACTCCTTCAAATTTGCATCAAGAGCTCTATGATCATCATCTATTTCTTCGTAATAATCAACGAAATTTTTTAACCAATCATGTGGAGATGGTCCAACAAAAGGCGGCGGTTGACCATGATCGCCACACATTATTATGGCGGTATTTTTCGTCAACAACCAATCAAGAAACATTTTTAATGTATCCAATGAGACTGTGCATATCTCATCCCAAATAATTATTTTAGGTATATATTTTTCTCCCATTCGCTCAGGAGTCCATGTATCTCCGCGCCATCGGAAGAAACTATGATACGTACACGATTGTACTTGCCGCTGTTTCATCTCACGTGCAAGTCTATGTGTGGGTGTCAGCACGATTATATCTGAATTTCTAAAAACATTAATCGTTCGAGTTGTTTTGCCGCATCCACCAGGTCCATTGAGATATACTGTCTTATATCTGGTTATTGGATCACTCAACGATGGTGCCTTCGACATTTCTGATATTTTATTACCCTCACGATAAAAATCTCTCACTGGAACATCTGCTGATTCTACATAATTGTGTAATAGTTCCTTTTTTATTCTCCACGAACCCCATCGTTCATCATTACTTGTAAATTTCATAACAGGTTCTAAATATTTACTTGAAATATAAAACGAATCTGTTGCGACTCTGACTGCGGTCTCAGGAAATCTATTAATCATCGATAGTAAATTTATAGAAACATAAGCCAACATGGAAGATCTTAGATGAGTATATTGCGGGGATACGTCATTTATGTAACTAACGATCGTACCTAATTTTGTTCCGTCGGATAAATAAACACTCTCTCGATTTACAAACGTATTTTTCGCCGTTGTATCAGCGATTATAAAATCGTACTCGGCATCATCTAAAATTAATCGTGCGTGATGTCTTTTATAATCATATGCACCACCTTGAGTAAATTTACCTATAATTTTTCTACCGAGATCTTTTGCGGTTTTGAGTTTATTAGGAATATCATCTTCGGAAATATCAGGATATTTTTCCTTAAACTCGCTAATAACTTCAGAATCTGACATGGGCAACCAAACTTTGGTCTGTGCATGATATGATATAATTGCCTCACTGACCACCAACGATGTCAGTATCGCACAATCTAGCATATATCGCAACAAAACTATAGGTGCCCAACGTTTTTCACAAAAATGTCTGCCAAACCAAACATAACAAATCTTGTGAAGATTTTCGTTAAACTCGAACGACTCAATACAGGCAAATCCAGTCAGATCAAAATCAGGTAATGGTCCATTAATTGCCACTCGCGTCATCTCGTTTGTAGGGTGACCAAATCTTTCAAAGTACACAGAACAATCTCCGTATCCCAGAAAACTTCCTGGATAACATGCAACCATATCAACCGAAATAACATCATTGTAATTGTATTTGGTATTCCATAATCCGCCATGTCCATATTCGAAGCAACTTGCGCGTACGTCCTCGAGTAAATCAAATCGTGTTGGTTTCCATGAATTTCGTTCTCTGGCGAAATGAGCCGCAACAGATGGAACGGTAAAACAATTAGTTAGTAATTTGTCAGTATTTTCCGCGTGCTTGCACTGTAAAAACGTCGCAAGATTTTTCATCTCGTCATGGAGGGATTCTGTGCGATATATTTCACCGTTCGGTTTGACAAACTGATCAAATTCACCCTCCTCATTACTTTTAAATAACCATACCGATACAGGATCGGTTTTACTTATTTCGTTGATAAAATCAAACATACTATCTGCCCCAGAATTATCTGCCCCCATATCTGTGGAGTAAAATCTAACAGTTCGATCACGTGGAAATATTGTTACTGCGTTAGTCCATGCGTGCGCGTTATGATCGATAATATTTATTGGAGCTCCCTTCGATTTATATTTCGACTGATACAGTACTTCTCCCGTTATTGTCGCCACAGTTATTGGAAATTTTAATATTTTTCCTAACTCAGCAACATCTTTTATTGTAGCACCGGTATCCTTAACTGAATCAGCCCACGAGTTTATTTTTTCACGCCTTAAATCAGTTAATCCATTTCCACGCATCGCGTTTGTAAAGTGTTCTATTACTCGTTCGGCCACACAATTTAACCTTGAAAATTTCATCGGCGCTAGTTTATCAACGTTAGGTTTTTTATTTATCTCATAGATTCCATAAATAACCGCCGTTACAGGATATGCTCGCTCATAATACGGTTTATCAATACCAGTCAATAGACCCGGTCTGGAATTTTTACTTAATATGATAGTTTTATTATTACCAAGGACAGGATCATATTTGTCACGGATAATCCAACTACCTGTTTCTGTTAATACAATAAATTTTACTCTGAAGAAATATTTTTGATTGCCCTCGTATTCAGCGATGTAGTTAATGATAGTTGCCGCTCGTTTGTCATTCATTGTAGCGTCCGTGACAAAGTCAGTGTTTCGTATAATCTTGAACGTTGACCATGTATGAGATGCACCATCCGTGTAAAATTCTTTCTTGGCGTCGTGAATTTTCGAGATCAAACTTTTATTTTTCGGATCAACCAGATCTCGTACTGGCAAGTCAGAAGATAATCTGTCAAGGTTGAATTTATACTTAACAGGCCTAGTTTGGGATAATCTCTCAAACTCGTTCATATAATTAAAACAAATATTTAAATAAAGAAAATTATATATATATATACAATGTCCCAATGTAGATGGTTGATGATCGGCTCAGTAAATCGATGCAACAAATCCTGTAGAAAGGAATTTTGTTGGATGCACTCACAAAACATACGACGAGGAAGTCTAGGACCAATACCATGTCTACGGTGTGGTATTGGAGTGCGAGGAAAGACAGAATTATGTGGGAAGTGCGGCGGGAAACGGTTCAGAGAACTTAAAAGATATTATGACAAAAAAAATAATAGCGGTGAAAACGCTATAAAATCCGTGAGGGATTATGTATCAAGATTTCAGACAAACAATGATTTAAACATATAATATTATTATAATGGAGCAAAATATATTTGTCCCACATCCTGTCATAACAAACTATGAATCAAATATTAATGGTATCATCAGACACTGCAAGTTGAAGAAACAAGTTGGTTATATTACTAATGTTGGTTATCTAATGTTCACATGCGGGGGGGAAAAGAAACATTATCTGTGTCATAGATTTACGTATGAATGTTTCTTCGGAGTGATCAATGACGGTCTTGTTATTGATCATATTGACGGGGACACTCAAAACAATAATTTATCCAATTTACAAGCTATCTCTCACAGCGAGAATAATACACGCGGTAATACAGGAAGATGTAAGACAATCGGAAAGAGGGCGGTAATTTCCACAAGCATAGAAACTGGCAAAGTAATTATGTTTCAGTCTATGAACGCGGCTGCGAAATATTTTGATATTCACTCGCAATCAGTACAAAAAGTAGCAGAAAATATATATAAAACCACCTTCTCGAAAAAATATAAGCAGAAAATTATCTTTAAGTATCAATAACTATCATCACCACATTATTAACTATCATCACCACATTGAATTAATTTTTTTAATTTATGTCACAGTAGGTCCTCCATACACTACTGAATTTTTGTTTATATAAGGGGAGATTACTTTGTAATATATAGTTTTCTTCGTAGATGGTTGGTTTTTTATGATCGTAATTAGTCAGTTTAACTAATTACATCGTAACTAATTACATCGTAACTAATTACTCGTAGAAGTATTATTTATGTTTTTTAAATATTTTCCCATCATACAACACATGATAATGTTATTGATCCGTAGGAAGCTGTGTGTGAAACAGAAACCGTTGCTCATTGTAATCGACCTGCAGTTGTGTGTTCACTGAACTTACATTCTGGAAAGTTCTTTGACTGGTGCATTAATGCCACTGTTATTATTGATTTTCAGTCTGCTTAGGAAACCCGCTACAAATACAGAAACTATTATTCAGAAACTGTTATAAATACAGAAACTATTATTCAGAAACTGTTATAAATACAGAAACTGTTATTATTCAGAAACTGTTATAAATACAGAAACTGTTATTATTCAGAAACCGCTACAAATACAGAAACTGTTAAATACAGAAACTGTTATTATTCAGAAACCGCTGTTTAGTGTAAATATTGGTTCCTTAGCTATATAGCTAGCTATATATAGCTAGCTATATATTAACTTCCGAAACATATGTTCGTAAACAATGTTTGATAGCTCGATCACTATGGTATTGGACTGTGACGCTCGCGGTCCAGGATCAAACCCCCATGGCTGACAATTTGTCGGTGGTGTACGCATAATTGCGATTTTTATAATAGTGGGGGGAACCGCAAGAACCCACCCGCTCAGCAAATTCCCAACCACAATATTGACTTGTGGTTGATACCTATTTTTCGTATCACCCACTGGATTAATTATTATGGGTGTGATTTTGCTGAGCGTACCTTAATTAAGTTATATGTTTGTGCTGTCCCAGAAACATCCCGACGAACTCGAAGGGGTTCTGGGATATTTTTTTTTATTTTAAAGATTTATATATTATATAATGAACCATGAAAATATCAATGATGTAATTGTCGCTATTAAAAAATTAAAAAAAGATGGAATTAATATATCTGATGAACTTAATCCTGAAAAAATAGTTTCTGACTTTGAGATTTTACAAGAACGTAAAACCATGGGGACACACACACTATCATCTGAATACAGGCTCATGAAACGGATTCAATCGGCAATGTTTCAGTCGCTAGCTACCGTAGAAGATGATCATGTGAAGGAGTTCGTTCCTCTTTCTACCGCCGTAGAAAGAATTAAGTCGTTATTATCCCACGAGTATGAGGCAAAGAAAACGATTAGTACCCGTATAAGACTATTAAGAAAAATTATGTCAGAGAGTAACTTCGTTACTGGTGAAACGATCCAAAGTAGTAATTTTGAAGATGACTGAGATCTTTGATCAGAAATATTATTTCTGAATTTGATGGGTTAGTAATTTGTTTTTTTTTTTACTGAAATTTAACAAATTTGTACAAATTTCTTAATTTTGACTACCATTTACCCCATCAAAAGCATAAAATTGTACAAATTTCTTAATTTGAATACCATTTACCCCATCAAAAACATAAAATTGTACAAATTTCTTAATTTTGACTACCATTTACCCCATCAAAAACATAAAATTGTACAAATTTCTTAATTTTACAAATTATTTATTTCTGAATTAATTTATTTATTTACTGAGGATTTATTTTTTTTTACTAAAATCAAGAAAAATGCACAAATTGCTTGATTCTGACGGGGTAGTTGGTAGTCAAAATCAAAGAAAAATGCACGAATTACTTGATTTCTGACGGGGTAGTTGGCAGTCAAAATCAGGAAAATTTAGCAATTTCGTTGTATTTTAGTAAAAAAAAAATAAAAATCTCAGTAAAAATAATATTATTAATAAATAAAATTAATTTATAATAAATAAAATTTGTTAGGAACAATTTGACAAGGTTAGAACTTTCTTGATTCTGACGGGGTAGTTGGTAGTCAAAATCAAGTAGTTCGTGCATTTTTATGTTTCTGAGGGGGTAGTTGGTAGTCAAAATCAAGTAGTTCGTGCATTTTTATGTTTCTGAGGGGGTAGTTGGTAGTCAAAATCAAGTAATTTGTACAATTTCAGTAAAAATCAGGAAAATTAATAAATATTATTATTTTTTTGTGATAGAAATTTTAATTTTACTTTCATCGACTAGCTTTTTTAGTTGCCTAGGCCGATTAATTTGTACCAAACACAAATTTGTGCCAGTAATAATAAAATATTTTTTTAAGTTGATCGAATTTGAGTCTGATCTCTGTTACAAATGTTCTTCTAACTGTTAAGAAATCCTCGCGTGTAAAAACCCTCCATTACATGAAGATCTACGATAAAAGTCCTTAGACAGAAATCCTTACGACGGAAGTCCTTAGACAGAAATCCTTACGACGGAAGTCCTTAGACAGAAATCCTTACGACGGAAGTCTTACGACGGAAGTCCTTACGACTTTACATACAGATTTATTACAAGCTCTTCTTCACGTATGTCAATCAAGCGATTAAGGTGGTCTGTGAGTTTAAAATTGATTCGCGTTAACATATTATTGTGACACCGCAAATACACGGGATTAGTTGGTTCTTGCACGATTAAACTTCCAGGGGGAACTTGTGGTGTGAACGTGTACAGGATGTATCCTTGTTGAGCCTGATTTGATCTTCCGAGATCTATTTGATAGCTGCCATCGATTACGTCACAAACCAGATTGACCGCGACCGTCGGTGTTATATTAACGATCCGCGGAGATACGTGTCTTCCGCCGCCATGTGGATCATTATCATGTCTAAGAACAGTTGGAGGTGGAATTAATTTTCTCCATGCATCGAGTAGTTTAGGAAAAAACTCATCAATGACATCATTGATAGATTTTCTTAACTCGGTTACACTATACCCGGGAAATTTATAATTCGGTACATCGGCTTCTGTTAATTTATATTTTTCTAACCATTTATATGCATAAGTTCCTTCAGAAAATTCTAAACTAAGCATCGCTTGAACTATTCGGTTATTAATATATTCCATATCTGATATAAGCTGATTTAATATTTCCACACGCGTGATGATTTTTTCACGCGATGACGCTGATATGTCAAAAATATGTTCGTTAAAATATTGATTTAGTTGATCTAGTTGTTTTTTACACTCTTGATTGATTTCCTGAAAATATTTAATAATATCTTCTCGATAAAAACCCTTAAAATGTCCTGTTTCCCCCGGATTTTTAAAAAACCATGCCTCAATTCCACCGAAGACGGAAAAACTGTGAAGCATTGATTTATTTTTTATAATACGTAGTCTTTCCCCGTATGATGGATTAATTTCATGATATGATTGTCTATCCGTGACATAATCAGACTTTTTCGGTTCTGGTGGTATCGGTGTTATCGGTGGTGATATTTCAGGCCAACCTAGTACGGATCTTATCGTGGACTGATAAATATCAACGGCATAATCAGGCGAGTTTATTTCAACCGTCGAGGACAACGTCGGCTCATGAACGTTTATTGATATTTTTGATTCTTTTCCCGTTATTGATTTTATTCTACGCGCAAATTCCTCACTGATCTCTTCAATCTCGTAACTGCCGGTTGGTATTCCAACAACAACCCAGTCAGGTGTTCCATCGGGTTTGTTGTTGTTAGTAAATACGAGCGAATTATTTGCTGGTGTACCATTAAATGATTTTGATCTGATATTGGGCCAGCTGTAATATACTCGTAATTGTGCTAGTGCTATTTCTTTTACTGGAATTGCAGTAGGAAAATTAACACTAAATTCAGGATTAGTTGAACTTACCGAGATCATCGTTATCTTTGGCGGAGTTGTGTTGGTCACGATCTGCTGGAGTAATTCTGTCATTATTGATACTTGTATCTTTAATACCTTCGTCGTATATTTTGGTCATCATTGAAAATTCGAAATCAGATATAATTCCATCACTGAGACTCGCTGATAACAACGAGGATAATTTCGAGTATGCTACCGTCGCTGTATGTAATTTTATTTTGTAATCGGATAATTTTTCGTTCGTACAAGTACATATTTTTTTTGTGATGATACCAAGCACACCTGCAATAGTTGTTGCTGCTGAAATACAAATAGTTACAGCTACTGGTGCCATCGTTGTCAACGCTGATAATATTACACCGGTTCCAGCAACAACAGCGGATACTGAATAAACAATCACATCAACGATAACCAATCGTCGTCGATATTTTTTTACTTTTACTGTATATTGATCGACTTGATCTTTTAGCGCCGCCTGCCATTCACGCGCTTGATTGTATCTGTATTGTGCACCGTCCATATATATTTTTATACAGTAACCAATTGAGGTGTTTCAGCTACAAATTCCAAACACCACCAGAAGGATGTTGCGGTTAATTTCTTATCAGCTGCTTCCAGAATAAATATTTCTTCGGTTCCGATATTTAATACAACAGATACAACCCCGGAAAACCTGTCTGTGGAATAACGCCATGGAAACGTTGTAAATATTTCAAATTTTGCAGCACTAAACACAGACAGCCTGTACACGCCAATGACTGTTGCGGTATATTTGATAGTATTATTTTGCTGCGACCATGTTGCAAATCCCGATGATACCGTGCATACGATGTTTGTAATATGCCCGGGAGTTATTCCAGCTGGAATTTTAATCAAATTGGTTTTGCTGACAATCTCAGGAATTCCCGCTACGATGTTTTGCTGTTTTTGTTTGATCGTGTCTAGGTCAGTTTTGATATCAACGAGTTTTATATCAGCGACCAACGGATTACCAAAAAAATCTTCTGCGGTTTCATTAATTTTTCTAAAATTTCTGCGAAGATTTGTGAACGCGTTTACGTGAACATCATATTCGGCCCGTAGCGTGGATAGTTTTCCATCCACGTCGTCAACGTATAGTTTGTTTGCGACGTCGTTGTCAGATTTTGGAGCTGTTACAGCTACTATTTTGTTCCCGTTCATGCTAAGTTCACCTGTCATTGTGTCACCGGTGTTTCTCACGCGATTAGCAACACTTTTTGCAATTTCATCTCTGATGGTTTTAAGTGACATACTTGAATCTCTGATTCTACCACCGTCAGTAAACACGGGAATATTATCTGCAACTGCACCGAGTACTCGCCGGACTATATCATTCCATTTGATATTGCTGGTTTTTAGTTTACCATATCGATCTTGAAAAATAACAACTTCATCTGGGTCAACTCCAGCCAGGTTCATGATATCAGCGAGGTCATCTTTAGTCGCATACTTTGACAGATCAACGTCGGATTTTATTTTCTTACTAGTAGAAGATCTTCCGTAGATGTCAACCATTATAATAAGATCCGTTGTTTAAAATGCTTTACGCGCAACAAATCGGTTGCTTGTATAATCTTGCACGACTTTATGTGGCGGCCTGGATGATTTTGATATAGCGTTGAGTACATTAATTACTTCACGGCCGCATATTGGCGGATCTGTCATTGTTTGTGTGGGTAGCGTTGAATACCAAACTTTGGAACCTCTGGTTGTTGCGTGGAGTGGTGCGACATACTTGATAAATTCAACAGGTGGAGCTAACCCGTACGAATCAAAATAAACAATTCCACGCGGATCAATCGCGTATGATACCCAATGAGTACCAGGTCCAGAACGTTTGTCAAGATTAATAATACCTGTTTCTAGTTTGTTTGGTTGTTTCGGTAATTGATCTCGCATAAAAACACCTCTAAAGGCGGATATTTTTAATTTTTTAGCAGCATCAAGTAAATCAAAATTTGATGCTGGAACGTCTAACGAAATGATCCTGGAAGCCTTAGGCCTCTCCCCCAACGAGATCCCGGTAATCTTAGACCGCGTCCCTTTTTTTTGTATCCCCGCCCTGTTGCTTTCTTTAGTGCCATTTCAGCGGCTGTTCCAACAGCACCTAACGCGGCCGCTTTTGCTACGGTTGGAGCATCCGCAGCTATTAATGCCGGAATAGCCGCAAGAAGTGGAAATATACCACCCGTTTTAACCATGTCTTTGATGGCGCTCGGGGAGAGATGGAATTGAACTCCAGTTTTTGATTCTAGGGCTTTATTGAAATGTTTAATCTGATTATTTGTCAACGATAATTTGTTTGGACCACCACTAATATGATCTCGTTTTAGTGATATTTTAGTTCCGCATTTGTTGGCGGTTTTTGATTGAAGCTTTTTTACCTGACCCGGGGTCAGAGTAACATTAACATGACTATACGACATTTTTATATAAAATATATTTTTCTAAATAACACGATTAAAGATTTTCCACCGGTGCATCAACAACTCTCATTCGACCACTACCACCTTCAAGTAACATGGCCTTGTCGCTAAGTATGACCGCGATCGCTCTGTAGAAGCCGGGAACAATTGGTGGACCGGGTATATCAGGAGGAGGGTTAGTAACATGAGCTCGAAAGTGTATATCAACAACAGATTGTTTGGATAAATCAAGATGTTCTAGTGAAAAATAATAAATCGGATATAGACCTGTAAAATCTAGTTGTGATATTTGCAACCCGGTATCTATATTTTGATCACGTCCCATGAATGACATTAAACGATGATATGCGCGCGCTACATGATTTTGAACAAAATTTAGTTGTATATCCTCGGCTGGTTCTTGATGTCCATTTATCCGTAAGGAAACTTCATTAACTCCAAGGTTATCAAATATCATATGTGAACGTTGTTGATTATTCGTCCGAGCATTATCTTGTAGTGCAATAAAAATATGTCGTGGTGCAGAAACACCCTGTTGTGATGCTATATGCCATGTAAATAAACCATTAATATTGCTTTGAGCAGCATCTGTGGTTACTGTTAACCATGATAGCAATGATTTACCGCCTTGATCCATAAAAGATAGTAATTTTTGTTCCTCAGTAATAGATGGAGTCATTACTGGCATCCACAATGAAAGTTTTGATATATTTACTTTACCCTCGTCAACACCAGCACCTCGCCAGATTGCATCATTATCATCACCTTTTCTTACGAGCACAATTGTGTGTTTAGCTCCAAAGATGACTTTTCTAACATTTCTGCAGAATCCGAAGATGTGTGATAATGGAATTGCACACGAAAAATTTCTATTATCTCCTGACAGCGCTGCTTGGCGTGTTGCAAATCCTAAGTTGAAAGTCGCGCTATCACCTTTTACAATATCAAAAGCAGCAGCTGGTCTGGCTGCGTATTCAGGACCATCAGCAACCGGTTGTGGATCAGATGCAGTATCTCGTGGTGTTCGTATTTTAGCATACCTGATATGATCAGCGTTGTCGGTGATATCCTTAGCAAACATCATTGTTGGACCAGCTGATCTTGTAAAGTCGTCAGAATATCTCGCCAGACCAATTATTGTTGTAGCAACGTCGACATCATTCTGAACTGATTCAATATTTTTTCCATCAATCATGTATGTGGCGCCACTAAATAATGCCATAATCCCGTTGTTGACAAAACCAACACGTAAATTAGCAGCATATGGCGTATTAGCTACAACATTCGTTACAAGTCTACCTTCTACTTCAATAAACGCTTCAGCGGGCAAGAAATATCTACTTGTATCATGAACCTGTAATTCGAATCTCCCCCGCTGATTTGGTAGTCTTGCGTCATAGGAATAAAATTGATAATCACGTACTGACTCGTACTTAAGGACAGGTGCCTCCATATCAAATGCTGGGTCTGATTCGCGCCTGAACATTTTTATTATAGTTACCATATTTCCAAATGATGATCATCGTCGACGAAGACCACTTCCTGCTATTAAATTTGCTGTTATATTTTTTTCTGCTTCTTCAGATATCGCCGCTAGTTTTTGATTTGCAGCCTGATTTATTATTTTACTTACGTCTGAGGGCATCACCTCAGTACTTGCCAGTTTCACCGGTGGTTGTTGTTTTCGTGGCAATAATCGTGCTAGTCTTTCCTTGATCGCCGAGAACGCCTTACCAGCAACATTGACAATTGCACCAGGAGCTTTATCACGAACAATATCAATAGCCTTCATCGATAATTGTTTTGCAACAGGTGCTACTTTTGGAGCTATCCTTGTAAATAATCCCCGAATGACATCACCAAGTCCATTTCCGTAAATTGCTTCATAGATTGGTAATCGTGAGTTTACCGCTCTAACCTGTGTGGGTTTACGATGATTATCATGCACAATCATCTTATTTTATTTACCATTTATCTAACAACTAGTCATCAACGAGCTCATCAATAAGTTCTCGGTAAACGCCAATATCCATGATACCACCTTGAAATAGTCGCCGACAAATATCAGCTGCTTCATTGGTTATTTCTGGTGAATTATTTCCAGCACGTTTTCCTCCTATGAGAACTTCTAACCGTGACACGTCATTGATGATATTATCAGGACATAAACCAGATCCTGTTTTAGGTTCATCTTGAGGTGTTTTAAATACTGGTGGTTGCATTACCGGAGTAAGTACTTCAGTGGTGGCCGGGGGTGAGTCACCTTCTCGAAATCCATGTGGTGAACCTGTCGGTGTAAATGTTACAACCGGTGCAGAAATTTTCTTCTGGGATAGTAATTTAATTAGCTCTTTAGTCCTTTTAATTTCCGACTTCAACCTTTGCTGCGGCGAAGAAGATTGTTGTTGTTCTATTTGTTGCAGAGGTGGAGGAAGCTGATACTGGGAGGACTCTCCTTGTTCTAGTTGTTCCCATCTCTCTCTATAAAGTCTTTTTACTTCTTCTTTAAGTCTTTCGTATTCTAGACCTCTAGCTTGTTTTTTGTTGTAATATACGCGATATATCCATTTAATGAAATTATCATCATTTGTTTTTTCATGACGGGGTTTTAAAATACTAGATTTATTAGATATATTATCTAATATCATCTCAGGTAATCTCTCTCTTTCAGTTTTTCTAATTTCCTCAACAACTCCTTCGTTAAATTTTGCAATTAATTCTACGTCTTCTCCTGCTGGTTTGGATTTAGATGCAAGTTTTTTTCTCACATCGGCGACTTCAGTACGAAGTTCTCCAATACCTTCAAGTATTTCCTCACCAACAGGTGGAGGTTGAGCTGCGGCTATGCCAGTTGGAAGGTCTCGTAAAATCTTTTTTGTTTGTTTAGTTCTTCTTGCTATTTTTTCTGATACCGGAAGAAGATCTTCTTTGATGACAGTTGCAACTTTCTCAGTAGCTGCAGTGACGGGCTTAAACAGTTTTTTAGTGTCCTCTTCATACTCAACTTTTGCTTCTTGCTGCGCTTGTAGATTTTTTCTAAATGAGTCTTTGACAGGAAGAAATTTTTTAATTGCTTCTAATCGTTCTCGAGCTGTTCTTGCAGTATGAGATTCTGGATGTACCATTTTTATTATAACATAATAATTTAATTAATATCAGCAAAAGAGGAATACAGAAGTTTGATGATATATTATAAACACAGAAAGAACATAAATCCCAAAATAGAAAAACCACCATCAGAACTTGAATATTACTTGAAACATAGAACAAATTCCGAAGATTCAGATGAAGATGAAACAGATGAAGATTCCCATGATTCAGATGATGATTCCCAATATTGATAGCAGCAGAGAGGGGCGTCTACAATTCTGTTTGGGACAAACAATAATCGTAGACGTGGTAATTGACCTCTATGAGTGGTCACTATTTTTTTTGGTAAAACACAAGGGTGACCATTCCCCTAAGTGGTCTGTTCACCCTCTCTGCTGCTAAGGAATTATTTTATATATTTAAAAAAAATTGTTCTAAAATGTATTTCTTATAATATTCAAAATTAAATTTCGTAGTGAAGAAAGTGACGCTGTTCTTGACGAAAACATATTTTAATAACTGTTAATATAAATAATTGTTGATACGTGTAGCCTAATAACACTTTTATCGTGGAAAATAACACTTTTTTCACGAAAAGTAACTTTTCTTCGTATGCATCGATATAAACACGTCACTCTTCTGAAGAAATATGCATTATAATTGTAGATTAAGTACAGAAGTTTAGAAGTGACAATAATTTGCTTATAAAATACTTTACACCGATTACGTAATACTGGACTTAAAAACTAAACAGTGATCAAAAAATTGTCCTTCACGTTGCAAACGCGCTTCGATGGAGTAGTTGTCAATTTCGTCCAATCATGTGACCATCATATAATCTTAAGCACACAGAAGACTGGCGCCAGATGATGTAAATTACTCAGAATACACTGGCCGATCATATGACTTATTACATCACTTAGCAAGGCGCAACATTTTATCCGTGCCACAAGTCTCCTAATTGGACGATTCTGGTCACCGAGTGAGGTAAGTCTCTCTCTCTCTCTCTCTCTCTCTCTCTCCATAATGTAAGTTTTCTTTAATTTCTGCTTCTTCAAAAAGCAACGTCGAATCTGTTTTCCTAGTAATTCGATGTTTGGTATATTTTATGTTGCTTCTAACTTGGAATTTTGTTCTTTCGGAAATATGCAGTTTTATGGAATTTTACATCTAAATATTATCGATGTTTGAAAAAACGGGGCGGAGGATAAGATACGAAAGTCAAACTGCAGGTAATATTCTGTTCTAGAATCAAATGGCTATACTTATTTTTATTCCGTTTAATCCAGGTACAATTTGTTATAAAAAGATGAATACGATTTTATTCCGTTTAATCCAGATACAGTGTTATAAAAATGAATATGATTTCATTCCGTTTAATCCAGATACAGTTTGTTATAAAAAATGAATACGATTTTATTCCGTTTAACCCAGATACAATTTGTTATAAAAAATGAACACGATTTTATTCCGATTAATCCAGATAAAGTTTGCTATAAAAAAAATAATACGGTTTTATTCCGTTTAATCCAGATACAGATTGTTATAAAAATTAATACGGTTTATTTCCACTTCTGTCCAACAGATATAACAAACATCACTTATTCTTGAGATCGAGATAGATATAAGGGAATCTTATTGATATGTTACTGTTGGATTTTATAAAAGCATTTGACCTGGTGAACCGCAATAATCCGCTTAAGAAACTAACAACTTACTGACATTCAAATTTCACTATCCTGTTTACTTACTCTTGTCCACTTTTACATTGTCATGTTTACACGTTTACTTACTGATGCTCATATTTACATTGTCATGTTTACTTACTGTTGTTCACATTTACACTGTCATGTTTACTTGCTGATGTTCACATTTACACAGTCTCATTTACTTACTGATGTTCACATTTACACAGTCTCATTTACTTACTGATGTTCACATTTACACTGTCATGTTTACTTACTGGTGTTCACATTTACACTGTCATGTTTACTTACTGTTGTTCACATTTACACAGTCTCATTTACTTACTGATGTTCACATTTACACTGTCATGTTTACTTACTGGTGTTCACATTTACACTGTCATGTTTACTTACTGTTGTTCACATTTACACAGTCTCATTTACTTACTGGTGTTCACATTTACACTGTCATGTTTACTTACTGGTGTTCACATTTACACTGTCATGTTTACTTACTGGTGTTCATATTTACACTGTCATGTTTACTTACTGGTGTTCACATTTACATTGTCATGTTCACTTACTGGTGTTCACATTTGCACTGTCATGTTTACTTACTGATCTTCACATTTGCACTGTCATGTTTACTTACTGGTGTTCACATTTACACTGTCATGTTTACTTACTGGTGTTCACATTTACACTGTCATGTTTACTTACTGATCTTCACATTTACACTGTCATGTTTACTTACTGGTGTTCATATTTACACTGTCATGTTTACTTACTGGTGTTCACATTTACACTGTCATGTTCACTTACTGGTGTTCACATTTACACTGTCATGTTTACTTTCCTAATGTTCACATTTACACTGTCATGTTTACTTACTGGTGTTCACATTTACACTGTCGTGTTTACTTACTGGTGTTCACATTTACACTGTCATGTTTACTTACTGATGCTCATATTTACATTGTCATGTTTACTTACTGGTGTTCACATTTGCACTGTCATGTTTACTTACTGATCTTCACATTTACACTGTCATGTTTACTTTCCTAATGTTCACATTTACACTATTCGGTTTAGCTCCTGTTCAAACAGCAGTCGTCCGACCATTTGTTGCAATGATATTTATGTGATCCATACCATGTTACAGTAGTGTTTATGTGATCCATACCATGTTGCAGTGGTGTTTATGTGGTCCATACCATGTTAAAGTGGTATTTATATGGTCCGTACCATGTTACAGTGGTGTTTATGTAGTCCATATCATGTTACAGTGGTATTTATATGGTCCGTACCATGTTACAGTGTTGTTTGTGTGGTCCATACCATGTTACTGGTTGACTTCCTCAAGTGTCAGTTTAGGACTCTCTTTAAGTTTAACGTATTGTTAAGACAATGGACTTTCCCATGGTATCTGACCATACTGATAAATTTAGATATGTGAATAACACACCTACTCAAGCTTTAAGTATAAATATTTATGAAAATGAAAGTAAGCTAAATTCTTACATATCAAATTTGACAATTTGGTGAAGCATCAGTACTAAGTACATACAGATTTCAAGGGGAAAACGGGTTTCACTAATCAGCACAATTCAAAAGAAAGAGTGCAAACGATTCTTTCTATATACTGCTGATATGACCAACTTAAACATATTACTCTGGAAGACGTTTTAGAAGTCAGACTTGACGACACTACCATGGAATAAAAAATTCAGATCCGAGCAACATTTCATTCAAATTGATTTACTTTAAAAGAATTAAGAATGTTGTAACGCCCACATCAGCAATGAATTACAGCTTTGCATTTTGTGTCGTGCTTCCTCATTTGCATATTAATCCAATATTTGGAGACAATGTTCATTAGGTCTTTTAAATCACATTTAATGTCTGCATAATACAATGTGGCTAGAACTCTCTTGGATTTAAAGCATTCAAAACTCAGTGAAACATATTTTGTTTTAAATCTCGTGGTTGTCTTTCAGTTATAAAGTAAAATACAATGAATTAGTTCTCGTGTGCGAAAAACAACCTGGCACCATATTCTTTTACATCGAATCAGCTCCCATATACACTAAAGCTAATGAGAAAAGGGAAATTTGAAATCCTAATTATATAGTTGAAAAGCAGCCAGGCAACAGATTATTTTACTCGATTTTCATTTGAATGTTTTGTGGGGTTTTAACGCTAATTTTAGCACATGATATGCTATACATGTGTGGCCAATATATTTGGTTGAGGAAGAACACAGAAAAAGCAGGGAATAAAATCCGATCCACGATAAATTAGTAACAAGATTTTTTTTTACAACCCACGCTGGCCGAGCCGAGACTAGAACCCACGCGGACAGAGTTGAAATTTCAATGATTTTTTAAAAGCGAGTGCATAACAAATCTCGAACATACAGGGCCCTTACTCCATTCTCGAATTACATTCTTCTGCAAAAATTCAACGGCTTATCCAAAAAACACAACAGTGAAATGTATTTTTTAAAGCCGATTTTCATACAGCGGTATTTTAAAATTGTTTCCAAAATAAAATATTGTTTGGTTTATGTTGCTTTTGTTGTGCTGTTTTTTTTTTGTTGTTATTTTTGTGGAGTTTTTGTTGGCGACTTTGTTGTAGTTTTTTTCCACTCTGTAATACTAACTAACTTGCATAAAGGGCCGGATTAAGGTTATAAGGGACCTAAGCCAGGTAGGACGGACGGATCTTAGTATGTATTACATTTTGCAAAACTATGGAATGGAGGCGCTACAAAATAGTAAGGCCTAACGCTGAAGTCTTATCAACCTCTCGATTAATTTGGTATTGCTTCCATAGTTCATATATTTTATTGTACGTAATGTGAATAATGTATAGTTTAATACATCTCGACCCTGCATAAGATTATAAGATGAACCTTCGACTCAACGGTCCATTGAGAGTTAAAGTAAAGTCGTCGATGATTATTGTTATTATTATTATTATTAATGTTATTATTAATTTATACGTATTTTTCAACGGAAACTAGCGCTTTTCTGTTGTATTTTACATATACCAGTATATTTGTTGTTGTTGTTGTTGTTGTTTTGGGTTTAACGCCATTTCTCAGAGCAAGATAGTTTGTATAAGTCAACCAGTATAACTGATGAAAGAAGAAAACGGAAAAAACGTACCCAAGTCGAAGCGTACCTTGCCCGAAATATACCTAAGTCAAAGCGTACTTATGAATGCCGAAACGTACCAAAGACAAAATGTACTCATAGATTCAAAACGTTACCTTACTCAAATTTAACAGATTTCGGCGATTTATTTTAAAATAAAGTATATTTTTGCAGTTCACCCATCAAATTCCCCCCCCCCCCCAAAAAAAATTATATTATCAAACGTATAGTGTAAACTATGATAATTTGGGACAATTCGACTTTGACCCTATGATTTATACAGCTGATCGGCTTAAATCATCAGTGATAATTTTCTTCTGGGTCTCTTAAATCCCAGCGATTTTAACAAATAAAATAAAAATGTTAGCTTCATTAAATTCACATATTTCTACAAATCTTTACATTAATCGGATCAGCTGAACTGGAAAATATGATTACACACGTGCAATAATCTACCTAAATCCAAATTAACTTCAGGCAACTTTTGATTCGGAGCAGCGATTACATGATGTTGTCAGTATCATAACTTTCATCACGTTTATTGCTTTGTGAAATTTTTGGATGTTTCTGTTGTGTTTCCTTTATTTATTGTGTTGCAGGTTAATTTCGTGGGATATTATTGGCACTTGGATTTCGACAGATATTTTTTTTTATTGGTGAACTTTAACGCAGAAGCCTTTTATAAAAATATTTTACTAGCCTATAAATCGATGCATGTTTTGGTTCTTTTGTATACTGAAAATCCAATTCATCTTGTTGTGGTCGTGTTATAAGCGCCACTTGCTAAGAATTTTAATAATCTAAGAGTATTATTGGAAATTCTATGTTTTTAGTAAATACAAAATAAAACTATGTAAATTAAAATACTGTTATGTTGTCATGCCACTATTCACATAAAGAATTGCAGATACGATATACACTGTTTATCTGTTTTATTACTGTACTCATTATGCAATACCTGTATCGTCATTATTTGGATTGTAATAATTTGAAACTATTCGTTTTAATTCTACTCACCGCAAAGTGAAGCGTCCATAACTCAATAACTAAATACAATTTGTGTGCAAAAAATTCAATTGGGAAGGAAATAAGTTTGTGATTAAGAATAAATGATTGCTTATCTTAAAATCAATACTTATCATTTCGCAAATTTTCTAATCTTAATTGTAACCATTTTCCTGAAATGACTGATCTATTTTATCCAGTTTGGTTTCTTTATTTTTCATTCCTTAACGACGGATTTGATTTGCAAATTACACCTCATAGAGTAATGTGTTGAGTTATTCCGAATTAAATTATTGAACGAGATATCAGTATTAAAGGAAATATCAAAGGTCACGATGGTGTTACATTATTTAAGATATCTTTTGCACAATATTCAAAGAAAGGCAATTTGAAACCAGCCGTGCCTATTTAGAAATTACTGAGAAGTAGCCTATAATGATATACGGAACGTTCAACATATACAACTTAAACTGAATCTCGAGTGTTAGGCCTTGCTGCATTTTAGGTGCATTTTCGCACATATCCACTTTTTGGTGGTATTGTTGCAACTACTCAATGTTAATCTATAACTTTATTTTGGGTGCATTTTCGCACATATCCACTTTTTGGTGGTGTTGTTACAACTACTCAATGTTAATCTATAACTTTATTTTGGGTGCATTTTCGCACATATCCACTTTTTGGTGGTGTTGTTGCAACTACTCAATGTTAATTTATAACTTTATTTTGGGTGCATTTTCGCACATATCCACTTTTTAGTGGTGTTGTTACAACTACTCAATGTTAATCTATAACTTTATTTTGGGTGCATTTTCGCACATATCCACTTTTTGGTGGCATTGTTGCAACTACTCAATGTTAATTTGTAACTTTATTGCTTAAGAAAATGTTTGAATATTTATATTGTCCCTTCCATATAATAGCTAGGTTTCATATGATGTTTTACTTTAATTTACCACTCACGTAATATATATTTTAAATTGAATGTTAAGTTGCTTTTACTTGCAAGGCAAAACTTCGATGCTGGAAAGGAATTATTGATAAACATATCAATGAAATCGCTTAAAAATTCACTTTTAATTCAGGATTGGGTCTATTAGATCGGCCTTATTTCCACTCGCTCTTGAAAAGTATTTGAAATGGAAGAAGAGCTTTATTGTTTGGTATAAGGTCACTGACCCAAGTACAAGACTATACAGTAAATATATATATATATATATATATATATATATATATATATATATATATATATATATATATATATATATATATATATATATATATATATATATATATATGAGGTAGAATCACACCGGTATTTTCTAAGTCTACAGTATGAAGGTAAATCTTAATCCCGCAACGATGAGAAAATATACATATCACGTAATTTTTCCTTAGCTTAAAGGTACAATTTATAATCTGTATTGGTTTCCTTTTGGGGGGGATTACCTCATCAGGTTTATTATAAAATAACTTACAAACGTATTTCATAAAATTGGTATTTTAACAGTGCTCTAAAAGAAACACAATCTTAATTCTGTGTTGTTTTAGGCATTTTAATAAGAAATGGACTTCGTCTTTAATTTTCATGTTGTCACGTAAATAATAAACTCTACAGCCCTATCGAAATTTTTGTGGTCCGCCTGTAACTTTATGAATATGAAGTTCTGACTGAAAGAGAGTTGTATGACCATATTATTTCGTCTTTTTTTTAACAAGAATTTTTCACAATCTATACGACCATAATAATTCATAGAATTCTTTAAAATGGTTGATCCATTCACTTCTTCGTGCCGTTCTTGCAAGTTCCAATCCATTAACCGTTTTTAAACTGACATTTAGACAGCCAACAATGCAAATATCTTGCTATATCCACCCAAAACCAAACCCATACTTCAAAAGTAGCTGTCTAATATAAATTGTCTTAAGGCCGTTGCACGCAAGTGGTCTAATACCGAGCTCGTGCAAAACACGACCTACCCACATACCTCATACAAAGGATTATTCTGATATCAGACTTATAAACAAATACACCTAACAATATACAGAGAGGGTCCATTTTACGGAACTAATGCATGCTGTCAAAAATCTCGCCAATAATGTACATTTTGACGTCTGATCCTGGAAATCGACCATTTACTAAAGCTGAGAAATATCTTTCCCAACACCGAATCTCATACTCAATAAATAATCACTAACATCTAACAACGTAAAAACGTAGACGTAAATACAAATAGCATATACGCTCGGTTTATAGCAATACGAACATCAAATAATTTGAACACAATGTTTGCTGATCCAATATCCGATTTTTTAAAAAACTTTTATTTAACTGGGATTAAGGATTTATTAGTTTGCATTTTAAAGTCTTTCAATTGCATTTGACCAATTCACTCTGCTTGAAAACATTGCTTGCAAATAGCTATAAGTTAAAATTTTTATATTCTCAATTACGATAATTTATAAATTTCTTAAGTCTACAACAGTATCTAAAGACAATGATATTTGTCTTATCCATGCTTTCAGTAAGACCCCATTTTACACAAATGAGTTTCAACGCAACATGCATACCATTTTGTAATACTACTTACGACACCCACCCACCCCTCACTGAATCAAATGCCTGTTTAAAATCGATATGTAAGTAAATAGAATCTTCGTCTTTTACTTTTGTATTGTAGAATACGTTATAAAAATAACATCTACTGCCGAATTGCCATCATGGAATCCATTCTCTTCTATATGTATCTTATTACAATTAGGGGTTATGTCTTGCATTTAAAATTGTAATAAATAATTTGCTGCAAGTGTTTCGTAAAATAATCTATCTATAGTCGTTAAATTACAGGGGTTGTCTTTTTCTAAAAGTGGTATATTGAAAACATTTATCCATATAAAAAAATGTACCACTGTAAAAAACAACATTTAAGAGACGTGTTAAATATCGTAATTTTAAGTCTTTTTATACTTCGAAGATTTTCCTGGACGGCAGTCTTCACAAGTTTGACATGCTGCGTCTAGTAAATTTAATGCTTTCAGTACTTCATTCTCAGATATTTCTGAGTTGAGACTCAGGTTTGTGTCACTGTCATTGCATATATCAAAGATATTATTGTCAATAACTCAATATTTTCCATAATATATTTAGTAAATATTACCTTTTTTGCTATGACGTCTACTGAATGTCACCTGTTATTTAAACATGTACAAGCGTTGTGTGAACAGGGACGTCATTTCAACTTTTTTTCAGGGGTGGGGGGGGGGCAAAACTTGATTGAGGGAGGCAAAACTTGACGGGCTTGTTAATTTTCGTACATGGCTAAAGCATGTTTACAGCACATGTAAATTCGAACGGGGGGGGGGGCAAAAGCCTTCCTCTGCCCCCCTCCCCCAATGACGTCCTTGCGCGTGGACCAAAATATGTATATTCTAAAACTAGGAAAGGTGTTTCTCATATTAGAAAATTTATATATAGTACTCGGAATACGTTTCTTATCAAGGAAAAATATCGGATAATTTTATATTGTCTACCGTTTAATAGAACCTATGACGGTGAAACCATCGTTTTGAAATATCTGAATATATATGAGAACAATTATTTTATAAAATCTTAAACTCCGAGATATTTTCTCCTTTTTGCTTAATATGATATTATGGTATTAAAACATATTTTTGTTCACAAGTTTGTAATATTTAAATACAGGTAAGAAAGAAAGCATTTCATGCATATATATATAATAAGTACATGAGCTTAACAATTTTCTTGTCTTATTTCTAATGTTCTTGTTTGTAACATCAGTCTGCGGACGTATTTAATGTTGTGTTTAGATATTATTTGAGAGGAAACATTTGTTTAGAATATTCACTGGAACTACGAAGTACTCTTTGGACTAAATTTTTATTCTGGAACTATTGTGAATTATTCAAAGGAGTTCAAGACAGTGCCATTTTGATACATTGGCAGACCGGTGCATTCGAGGATCTGAAATTCATTCGGAATATTCGATTCTTTTGGACTTTAATATAACTTTGAAGGATTATTTTGGATTCGGTACACAATACTGTAAGTGCCCGTTTATAACTTTGATAATTAAATTATTTGTTAAGTTTTATTAAACGTATTTGTTCTTTTTGTTACCTAGTTTAAGACTTTGAGCCGTAACACTGTTAAAAGTATGACTGACTCCCTTTTACCTGGCTGAACTGTTACGATAAAATATGCATTCCAAAAATACGTCCAAAATCAACGATGTTATTTTGTGTGATCATTTTTAAATTTTTTTATGATAATTTAAGAATATCGGTGTATACTGGATTATAAAGACGCGCCACAAATTTTTGGTTCACATTTTGTCTTCTGATACTGATCAATTCATTTTAAAAATAACATCTCTGTAAAACGGTGGCTATTTGTGACCCAAGAGTATCTAGTTCAGGTAAGTTTACCGTATCGTACAGTGGAAACAACAAAATGAATAATGAAAGGAAGAGCATTCTTAAACAAAGAAGGAAGAGCATGGAAAATTCAAAGCAAAATGACCCCCAGATAATCTCAGCTTCCAAAATATTAACACTAATTGTTTAAGCTAGATAAGAAAAAACGAGACGTTACAGGCAATGAAGGTATATATGTAGATGACCCTCCCGACATTGTCATTTTGCCAAAGGGGATGATTTGGTTGGAAATTTGATAATAATAATAATACGGTGGACATGACCTGAACTTCGTCTTTTTTCTTACTCGGTATGATGTTTTCTTTTTAATAACCGCTAATAAATTATTCCGTGACAAAGTTTTTAGGCTCATTATTTGCATTGCTAATTAGATGATGCAATTTATTTGAACCAATCATTGAATAGAGCAGGTGCGCCATATTAGAGCTATGACAGAAAGCGGGAACTTGGAACCGTCGGTGCAGAAGACAGTTTTAATGACGTTTGTATTCCATTAAGAGACATTTATAATTATTTATACAACAAAGGAAGCATTTTATGAACACTGTCAGCATTGTTAACGATGCGTGAAATCCCGGAGAAGCATGCATAATTTGCAAGCATCCGACATATTTGACTAAGGCTGTCCATTTCGCAATCAGGTTAAACGACTGCACCGATGTATTCGGGTTTATAGTGTCGAGTATGTGGTCTTACAGTGGTATTGTGGAATGATCGATTTGATGGTTTGAGTGTTTCATTTTTGAAAGGATTAAAAACTACAGCTCTCAAAAGTCTATTAAAACTTTTTAAAGCAGTTACGTAGGGTTCAAATTTATGCGCAAAAACTTGTCCTCATAATTTAATTTTAACTAGATTTGGAAGCGAAGACCGACGTTATCATTATGATTGATTTTACCCCAATATTTCCTTAATTTGAAGGGGTTTCATTCAAGTTGAGTAAATGATTTTAGATAATACTTTCTGATTGGCAGTGCTTAACGATTCTATGGAATTGAAGGAAAGAGGAAACTCCGCATGTTGAATTTTTATTTTTTTGTTGCGGGTTTTCATCAGAACAATGCTTATTCCTTTTAAGTCGGCCTGCATGATAGTAGAAGAGCTTAAGTTCTGGCACATCAGGCGTCATCATCTTGATTTTAAAAGTAATTGTAGACCCTTTTACTTTAGTAAAACGTTGGTCTTCTTAGCACTCGGAATTTAGATACAAGCAAATCCATATTTTATGAAAGCAGGTCAAAGTAACCATTTGCTGAGAGAGAACATAATGAATGAAATTTAAATGTGAACGGTACATGGAACTCTAAGTAACAGAAGAAAATTTATTTGTATCCTATCAAATGTCACTGGCTAATTCAGCCACCAAAGTGGGTAAATATGACCACAAGTAATTTAACCACTACAACACACATATTAACAAATCACTTTTGTATCTTCTGATATTCTTTTTTTAAGTTTGGTATTCAGAATCCAACAGTAATTACAATGCATTTTATTTAAGGGTTGAATCATTTTATCAAGTACTTGAGATGTGAGAGGGAGGGAATTTGTTTTTGAAAGGTTGCATATTTTTTTTGTGATAATTGTTGTCTTGTGTTTTTTTTGTGTGTGTTCATTATAACTGGTTTCTGTTGTGGGATTGGACAGCATCAGAAATCTTTAGAAATGAACAGTTATTGTGCACACACCATATTAGGTGCGTACAACTGCCCTTAAAGCCTGGGTGCTGTTTTTGTGTGTCTTGGAATCAGCTGCTTCCAGATGACAGAGAAGTACATGATAATGGGATGACATAATTTGGACTTGGAGTACTCTTGTGTGCTGTTATTTACCTCATTAAGATATTCATGAACAAAGAGACAACCCATTTTGAGAGTAGGTATTATGCAATAGCTGATTTCAGAAGGGCTCTACATGTAAATGTTAGTAGTAATACTTGGAAGTAACTCACTGGTTAGAATTATTCATTGGAAGTACTCACTGGAATTTTAACTAACATATTCTTGGTTTTCATTTTCAGATTTGTAATGCTTGCACAGTAATGAAGTTCTACCATTACTTGTGGCCTGTGTAATTTACCCCTACACTAAAAAGTCTGTTAGTATGATCTCCTATTAAGGGTTCACATGGCTAAGTATAATTTTTCTGTCCAGGTTTCTTAGGTTAGCAGGCTCAAAATTCTTCACAACATCCATCATCCAGTAAGCAATAATTAGCATCCCATCCCACAAAAAGTTTGATTTTCATAAATTTGCATGCACTTGTGCAACCTACTGAAGTGGAGAAAACTTTATGCTAAACCTCACAACTTTGGGATGTTTTTACTGCCAGGGGCAAAGGTAAAGGGGCACTGTTGTTAGCCTAGTTAAAAGGAGGAAAGTCTGTTTAGGTTCTGCTGTGCAATAATGCATGACTAATTTTACTACCTGTACAGTTGGCATATAACATGGTTTAATGTTTGGACTAATAAAATGATTTAGATCTTGGATTGTAAAAATGCTTTCATTGAAATGCTGGAGTGTTTGTTCAAACTTCAGAAACATTTGATTGTGAAAATTAATTCAACAGATCATACATTATTGGTTTAGAGATTAGACTAACAGTTTGAATCTGTTGACAATTAATTGTTCAAATACACATGTACAGTAACAATTGAGCAGATCCAACATGTGTTTATTTAGACATCCTAATTGTAAGATGTTCTAATGTTATGTACAAGTGATTTAGGGCACAGAATCTGTGCAGTTTATCATCATATGTAAAAAAAAATTTTAAAAAATTCATGTTTTTTTTAATGATTATTGGTTAGAATAATTTTTATTGGAAGTAATTAAAAAAATTATAATTAAACTATCTGAACTAGATCAAACAAATCTCTATAAGAATAATACAAATACTCCAGCATTTAAAATTTCCAAAATTATGTAGATTCTAAGTAAGTATATAGTCATGGATATCACTACATTTTTAAAAAAAATTCAGAGCATATATATAGAACATTGGTTATCACAACATATTTTTAAGAACAAATTGTTTAGCACTCCCATTGACTTACTAAGTAAGTAAATTACATACAAAAAGACTGCATTGTGCATCTATTTACAAGATGACTACATGCATATAGAAATTAAAGGGTATATTTATTCTGTAAGCTCTGTATAAGGCAGTTTTGAAGTAGACATAAACAATTTTTAAAAAAAAGTCTTATGAAGTTCACTTTTTATGCTTTTGCAGATTTTGTAAAAATCATTAGGACAAAAAAAATGTGTTTTCTGTTACACTGTTTTTAAAATGGGGTAGGTAGTTAGATATTTTTTTATTTTTAACATTATGGTTAGTGTATATATAATTTACTAAGCACTTCAGTACTGGGCCTAAATTAGCTCAATTAGATGAACAAATCAATTTTTGGATTTTTTTTTTGTTGTTGACAATTTTCTATTTCAAACCCTAGGGGTACAAAGTGCTAGGGTTGGCAACAAAAAAACAGATGGTTGGCTGACTGGAAACACACATATTTTTATTTTTGCCTAAACAGTAAATTCAGATTGCCTCTAGTCCTAAACTATTAAGAGGCTTTAGACCAAGGCTATGGATGTGACACCAGTGTCAGATAGTTGTTCATGTACATCATTATCTAGTCATATTGCTCATTCAAGAACGTATACATATATTGATCGTATTATGGAGATGAGTGTGGTCTTTAAAAACACATTGCAAAGAGAATATGGCCAGAACTCTCCTAGAATTAATTTGACACTCCATGAAACGTTTTTTGAAAAACTCTAATGGTTACCTTTTAAGGATAGAGTGGAATGAATCAATGTTCATGTATAGAGTTCAAAACAACCAGGTATCAGATTATTTGAATACTTTTATTTCATTCTCAGATGCTCAGTCAAATTGCACTCTTCTATTAAAAATCAGTCACTATACCCATAACACAAGTCTGAAATATATAAAGAAGCATGCCTTTAATGGTGTTTTAAAATTGTTTTAATAGCTTATTTTTACTATGAACCTGCGGTATCTTGTTAATTTCTAGGTAGTGATAATACTCGTATTGTACGTGTACATCTCAATCCTGGACAATATGAGACTTTGACTCAACTGTCCATTGGCTATAAATATTTAATTATTATTATTATTATTAAGACAGATTTGTCAGTGGCAAGCCCTGCTCTTTTGTGTTGTTTCCTGGTATATTTCTTGTGGCTTTTGGAACCCTATAAGTGTACTCTTATTTATGGATTCATGAAAGATGGTGAGGGATACATCTTAATGAATGCTACTTACTCTTCATGCATGTAGGTCACTGTAACCTTTATTTTATGTTTCATTGGCTTGATTTCGGTCTTGAGCACTTTTTATTCCAGAATCCTTGAAGCAAGGGATGGTATGCTAACATTTTTGCATGTAGCTCATGACCATAATGCTGATGTAATCGAAATCATGAAATATGGTTTCAGGATCCATCTACAACTTCAGTTTAAAATAGGCCATTGTCTTTGGTTCAGTTTGATATTTTTTACTGTCCATGATGTAATCATTAGAGCAGGGGTTGGCGACCTACAGCATGAATGCCATAAGATGGCACATCAAGAGGTTTTGTGTGGCACGCAAAAGGCTGCCAAAAATCTTGATTTTAACTGTTATTCTCTCGTACTTGGGTGTATGCACTCATTCATTTTGTAATTAATCCAAAAAAGTGTCACGTTATGTAAAATAGGTTGCCGACCCCTGCATTAGAAGAAGCTAGAGTTCTATTTTTAAGAGTTTATTTTTGGCATCCAGGTGTATTTTGAGCTGTTTTTATTTGTTAATTGAAGAATATTTCCTTGGCTGGATTGCTTTTATTTTTTCACACTTGCAGAAAAATTTTAATAACTGGTCAATGTACAAATCACACAACTCATAACTTCAATACATGACAGAATAGATAATCTCCCTAGGTGTGAAACAGCCAGATTCATTTCAGCCTTCTACTGAGCGTGAACTGCTAAGCATGTGCATCAGTGCATCTTTTGAGTCGAGGCATTTTGTTGATATTGAAAGTAAAACTATACAAACAGAAGCATCATATGAAGATACGTTTCTTCTTATTTATTGGTAGAACATGTTTAAAGAAATAGAGAAAAGTTGGCGAAGCATATGTGTACAGCCTTTATCACTGTGTAGAATACTTCTTGATTGGTAAGGGCTAAAAGGTCTGGCATTTGTGCCTGTATTCAGTTTTAGGTTTAATTTTATACATGATGATCTTATAGTCATTGCTGTAATTTCTTTAAAACTTTCGAATTTAAGAAACTTCCCAGGTAAATGAGCATATCACTAATATCAATGATATTATGTTCAAGCTAGTTCTTGTACATGATGTGTACTTTGTTTATTCTTATCAGTGTGTTCATCCACAAGTTATTGTCACAAGATCTTCTGTCTGAGGTATATTGTATTCAAAGTTTCCAAGCCAATAAAACATCACACCAAAGCACATTTTTCATCTTATTTGATAATTTATGTTTTCATCTCTTAATTTGACAATGTTTCTAATCGCGCATATTTCATATAGAAAAAAGTGAACAAGTTTCCTTTTAATTGTAAGAACTCTTATCAATCCAAATTATCTTTAGAGCTAATATAAATGTTTGAGTTATATCATTGCTAACTCACCTTTGTAGATGCTCCTAAATATAATCTTCTTTCAATTCAATCTACTTTTACTTTCATATAAATGGAGAAAAAATCATTCAGTTCACTTGCAAACAGTATTTTCAAAAGCAGAAGTGATTTAATCTTAAGACCAGTTCATGTTCTTCTAGTTTTATTTTACGTTTCTTTTTATATAACGCATATATAATGATTTTACCATGTATTTCCATCAAAAGAGTTGCTAGGAATAATGAGATTGATATAGTTTTATATCCATCTTTGAAATGTTTTCAATATTTCCATCATATTCCAGTGCAGCTTATTGTAAGTTTATTCTTTGAATGCAGTTTGTTTAATTTCATTTACATATTTAGTGCCTTGAAAAAGGCTGGTTAGTTTCCACAAAACCTTACCTCTAATAAAGTCATTTAAGCCTAAGTTTAATATTATCAAAGAGTGGTCAGAACTTGTAATCTTCTAATTCATTATTGCAAAATACAATAGTTTACGAATTATCTATGATCAAATATATGTTCTCTAGAGGATAAAAAGGTGGAATATGGGATTACAAAAATTGTTTTTTCTATACTAGGTGTTTAGGTTATGATCTTAGGTTGTAAGGTTGTATTTCATTTGACTATAAGCTTAATATTTCTTCATTCCTTAGTTATTTTTCTCGGGTAAGTTATCTTGCTAGTGTTCAACCAGACATTTTTCTCCTCTAACACATGTGACCGTAGCAAAATATTTATTACTGTTTGAGACAGATTTTTCCTCTTTCTAATACTGAGACAGTAAAATTTCAGCTAAATTATTATTTTCTTATCTGCTCTGATATTAAAAACTTTACGCTCTGTGTGTATCACATAAAACTTGATCAGCTGTACAAATGTGACGAATAATTTACTTGTAATGATGTTATAAATATAATGGTAATGTAGTCCAATTAAAAGGTATACTAAATATACAAATTACTTCATCATTGTCTTATTCAGGATGAGCTAGTCTTATCAAACTCGAAAAGGGGGAAGATAAATATGTTGTATTTTCAGCAAATAACCACAAATCTTTTTGATGTCATCTATCAGTATAGGACAAAATTCTATGACGCATTTGTTGAGAACCATTTTGTGAAAATGAGAGTCTGTGTGCATGTGTAGTAAAAGTTGAATGCCATATGGTGTCAGTTACTTTGATCTGCATCATTTAAATAAATATTCAAAACCATTTTAAGCTCTCATTAATATACATATATGGGTGTTTATTTTACTTAAACATTCATCAGAATTGGTTACACCGTAACGTCTTGAACTTGCCATTGTTATATATATCATTATGGTACAAATAGATTTTACCATCATTTTTTATACTGATGTGGTAAAAATAGATTATGCTCCATAAACAGAAATTTTTCCTCTGTCCCTCTTATTCTTTTCAGTTTGGTCTAATAAATGCTGCATATTTTCATTTTCTAGTGTATCCAATCTTTCTGACTGGACTTCATTGATTTCCTCAATTTCATTCATTTTATTTTCACTAACCACCATTAATACTGGCCGCCATGTATAGCCTATCTTGTGCTGAAAAATGGCTTTAAACCCTATGACAACAACAATAACAACATTTTCACTACCACCATCTTTTCTTCTATTCCCAAGTTCTTCTCTTTCATTTCCTTCTTTACTGAGCTAACTTCTTTGATGTACTGCTGTTGTTGTTGTTGTTGTAGGGTTTAACGCTATTTTTAAAATGGAATGTAGGCTTTTACATTACATTGCTAAGAAGGAACATTTGTTTATACGATTTTTGAACAGATGGTGTGAAATTGTTCTCTGAATGGAATCGTGATCAAGGCTGACTGTTACATAAGTCATCAGTAGAATATTTTACCAAAAGGTATTAATTATCAGTCTGAAAGTTGGGTTCATACAATTTTGAAAGTTTCTTCTACACTAAACCTGCAGTTGGGCTGAATGTAATTAAACACAACAACAGAGATCTTCCATTTTGAATCCAGTTGAGACTAGCCTAATGTTAACACTGCTAAAAAAATAATAATACTACATTTGTAAAAATGTTGTTATGAATATCTATAAAGCAAAGGAACCACAATCTACCATGTTGAATTTGGCAGCTGGCTGAGCAAATTTTTTACATCACAAAATAATTCTTGCAGAAAAGTCAAAGATTCATAAACAGATATACTGTAACCTTTTGGTCACAAATATTTCTTAGATGATGAATTAAACAAAGACTTCTGGATTCTAAATGTTGCCCTCTGTAATACACTGGCACATCGGGCTTTTCATTTCATCATTCATGAAGTACCAATCTTATTCTTGTAGAACTAGATGATTGAATAAATCTTGGTAGCACATGCATACCAAAAAGGTCACTGTGACCTATATTTAACATTTTATTGTTTTAGATAGTTTTTGCATTTATAACATGTTTGTCACTCACTGTATGCATGCTATCCTATATGTAATCATGAAACTTCGTGATGCATTTGTATGAACAACATGCAACCCTATTTAGACTAATACGGTATGGGGTAATTCAAATGATAAAAACATAGCAAAGCTGGAACATCTTCAAAAAAGAGCATATGGGCTAATATCAATCCAGAAAGAAGCAAGGAAAATTTAGCTGGTAGGTTAAAAATATTACCTATTAAAGACCAAATCTGTTTGAGAAAAGCCAAATTAATGTACAGGATATCCCATAATAGTGCTCCTGATTATTTACAATCACTATTCCAGTATAGGCTACTTGGTAATACTCCCCACCTGTGATCCATGTTTACCAAACAGTATAAAATTTCCAAACCAAATAAGGAGTTATTTAAAAAAAGTTTCCAGTACTCTGAAACTCTGCTCTGGAATAGTATTCCGGTTGAGATTAGAAATGCCCACTAGTTCCTTCTTCCAAACCCAATTTATCCAGTGGCTTCAGAGATGCAGCTAAAATAAATAAATTCCTTTGTATGAGGGCCTCAAGGTAGATTAGTTTTTAGCTAATTGTGTTACCCTCTTTAAATAAGGTCATTATTATTATTATTATTATTATCACTACTAAATTTCAGTAGTAGATCATTATCGACCATATTTTGTCTTCACTGGCATGGATGAAATTTTTAGTTATTCATTTCCCGGACACTGTTCTTTTGAGAATCATATAATTGATGATATGCATCTTTGTTTTACAGTATTTTTGTAATGAAAGAAGTTTATTGTGACCTAAAATTTGTTTTTCCTTGCCTTGTTGCATTTAGTTCATAAGCACATTAATTTGGTAAATGACTGTTATTTCTCTTCTACCTAAAATCATGAATCTTGGCAAGTGGATGCATCTTGACAAGTTCCACAGCCTTTTCATGAAAAGATGCCTCAGTGACCTACATTTTATGCTATGTGACTTTATTCACATTTTGTGTTAATGCATTTCTTGGTCTTTTGTATTGTTTGTCATGAAACTTAATTGGAAGCATTTCTGTTTTTTTTTATACCAATAAAACTAAAGATGTTCACAGTGGCTAACATTTTTCAGCGATTCATCCATGCTATCCATCTTGCCATACTGAAAAGGCTTTACTTGAACCACAGTAGGAATGTTTATTCAGTGGTTAGCTTTCCATTTTTATTGCATATTTTACCTTGGCAGGTTAACTGTATGGTATATGTGAATGAGTATAGGAATTGTGCTAGTGGACTGCCTGCTGCATGCTTTGCATGGAAACCCTTACCTGTGGAGGCTAATCAAAGTAATACTGATGCATGATGTATATACTGCAGGCTGTCACTCCAGGTTACTCAAAGCTTGTGACTTTCACCTAGTAAAAGCTGACCTTAGTGTGGACAGTGATAATAGATTTTTGAGGAGATTGTAAGAACAATGCTATTGAAAAGCTAATACAAAATTAACACTTAATCTCTTTGTTACCAACTTGTTACCTCTGCATTGATAAGATTGAAATTTTCATGTTTACTGTTTTTTATTGTGGATTCATTGTCCCAGTAGGTGGGTGGGTGAACAATGTCAAAATAGTAATTGTTGAAATTTAAAATTTTAAAATAAGGTGACTTTAGTTCTTATTTTCTGCATGATGATTTTTACAATGGCTACTGAAGACCACAGGGGTTCTTTGCAAAGAAAATTTGGAGTCTAACCTCTAACAATATAACACGAGGGAAGACATGGGTCTGCACCCGGGTCTCTGTAGTTCCAACTTGGCTATTTTATCCTAATTGCGTCTGCTAATTTCCAACTTATGCAACAGTTGTTTGCCGATTTTGACATCTTGACAAGAATTGGTCCAGCAGTCGTGTTTGCATTTGAATAGTCTTGGATTTCACCATTGACCAAAGGTAAGACTAGAACAACCTTGAGTCCGCAGTAAATATCATTAATGTACATTGTGATGCATTTTAATTGGTGGCAAAAACAAATGCTGATTATGTTAAATTTGGATATTGAACATAATTTAACATCTTGATAATTAGCAGTATCTATACTACTATGCTTATTTTACCATGGCACAATAACATCCGTTTATTTCCTAATGCTACCGTCTGGTTGTATTTAGCATTTAACTACAGACTTGAGGTTGTTCTGATCTTAGCTTTTAGTAAATGGTGAAATCCAAGACTATCCAAATGCAAAGGGCAGTGCTGGACCAATTCTTGTCCAGACATCAAAATCAGTGAACAGTTGTTGCATTTTCTCCAATTTGTCACAAACTGAATGAAGTGTGTTAAGCTGTTTGAAAAATTGAACTATTCTTGATTATAAGTTGGAAATTAGCAGAAACAATTTGGATAAACTAGCAGGGTTGGAACTACCGAGTGGTGTGGACTCTTGTCTTCCCTTGTGTTATATTGTTACAGGTTTAGACTCCCAATTGTCTTTGTAACAAACCCCTGTGCTGTAGACAAGTGAATGTAGAGGTTAGCTTTGTAATCATTGGTTATGCTCAGGTTATGATGTCTGCTTGGTCCGAAATGAATATGGTGCCAGCCTGATGTTCACTATGGTCACAACACCAGCCATCATGAAAATCTTGTCTCTACCTTTTGTAAATAGAAAAAGTGGGTTTTCACAAGAAGACTATGATGTATAAGTAGGTCTTAATGCTTAATCCATTTGGAAATCTGAATCCATTGTTATCACTACTCCACAAGAATGGATGGTTGAATCAACTTGAGGCTTTAACTAAGAGTTTTAGCTGGTCCTAAGTGAGACGTGTCAATCTGACATCCAATATTGCCACCACAGCACCCATCCTAAAAGACCTTGCTGATCCTGAATACAAAGTCATGGAAGACATTTTATGGTGCCTAGTTGTTTAGATTTAAATGGCCAGCCCAGTGGCCATCTTGAACATCTCATTATTTCTCTATGATGGATTGGGTTTTCACCAGAAATTTTGGATTGTCGTGTAATATGGATACAATCAAAACTGTGATCATTGTAATCATCTGGTCAGGTACTTGGTACAAGATGGTCAATATCTGGTTAATAAACTTGTGCAACAGGAATTATTATTCAGTCAAAATACAGTTCTGAATCTCGTCATTACATTTATTATTTAATTGATTTGTGGTAAGTGTTTTAGCCTGTTTCTTAAATAGACTAGGCAAGTTTATTCGGATATTGTTAAAATTTCTAAAGAAATGTCATGCTAATTCCATTTTTATTTTGCTATGCATATGAATATATAAGACCGCTCTTGTGGCCTAGTGGTTAGAGCGTCCGCCTTGGATGTGGAAGGTTGTGGGTTTGAACCATGGCCAAGACATACCAAAGACTTAATAAAGTGGTACTAGCATCTGCCTTGCTTGGCACTCAGCGTTAAGAGGTTAGTGTTAGGACTGGTCAGCCTGGTGTCAGGATAATGTGACTGGGTGGGACATGATGCTGCATGTCTGTGGCATGATACCCTAAGTTGCCACACCGCAGACATTGTAGCAATATGACTGAGTTTTTAATAAAATATATGTTAAAAATGAAGAAAAAAAACCCCACAAACATACATGCATATGAATATATGAATAAACCAGAACCAAAAAGTAAACAACAACAATAACATTGTCCACAATTAATTTAATTCCCAAGAATGATCACTACGAATGCTTCAACTCCATCTGCTGTAGTGCCATTCCCACGAAAGAAACTTACAGGAGTGGAAACTTCGCATTTTTATACCATATATACCAATGATAATTACCATCATTAAATTGAAAGAAGGAATGAAAATACCACACAGCAAATGTGTCCTCAAAAAACTAATTCAGAATACATTTTTTTAAAATAAACAATACTAAATGTTTTACGAGTTGACAATAAGGGAATATGGTCAGATATACAAAGAGTGGAAAATAGTTTACACACGTACGGTACCATGAGGCTGGCTATTTTGGTACCTTTAGTTAAACAAAATTGGGAATCCTTTATTTGTAAATCAATTGCTGGTGCTTGCGTAACACACAATAGTGTAGAACGTGGTTTCTTTGAATTACACAGCGGAGTGCCAGTCATTTTCACAAAATAGTTGCATGGATAAGGATAAACTTTTAATTAGTCGCGCTGGCTTTCTTGCTTGTTTATTTAAGACTAATCATTCACTATTGTGCAGTTTGACCACAGCTGACCAGAATATGAAAATACTGAGGGCGCATCCTGGGGGAAAATAGGACACGTCACAGGACGAAACGGCTTTATTTGCAAATTTCATGCATATTGGACCAGGAAGATCGATCAATATTTTGTGAAAACAAAGCTTTGAAAATGCCACAAAAAAACTCCAGATTTTAGGTCCCAATCTCTTTTTTTTTTTTATTCAGTCTCCCTACATGGCTTTTGAAAAGTTCATAGGTTCGCCTTTGACCCTGTTTTACAAAACTTCTGTAATCGTGCTAATATAAAGGAAAAAAGGCAATTACACATCAATGTACATGTACTTGTATAGTTACCAGTCAAAATTCCCTCTTATCACAAGCCAGTTTCAGGGTTTTAATGACTAACTGGCCTGTACTTCTGTTGCAAAACGAAAGAAATTCGCTGACTATCAACTTAGGAGACATCGAAACGTCAAGCTTTCCATTGTGTGGAAAGTTATGTTTGTTCAGCTAAAACACAAAACTAAAATTGATTTTGATCTTAGTTGAACTGTATGAGAATTTTAGTCTTTATTATTATTTAGTCTTTATTATTACCACTCTTTGTGAACATGTAAATTATGATGGTTGTGTGCCTTGTACAATTAAACATGCGTACCTTTTAAAAAATATTACCTCAATTTGTAGGATCACTTATATCATTGAAAATGATTAACTCATGAACGTGTGATTCAATGTAAATGAAACAGCTATTAAGAACTAGCTGAAATGTTATCTGAAAGAATGCAATTTGGTTGAAACAATGAATAAAACAAAATCTGCATCTGTTTGGGAATAAGTAAGGATTTAAGTGACACTATGCACACTTTGCAGTGTGTAGGGACTGTACATTATAGTTCAGCATGGTCACCCTGATAAACTTGGCCAGCCTGCGAATTATGATGTCTGTATTGAACTTTATTTAACTTCGTGTTGGAGAAATCAGAAAATATGCACATGCAAAATAATAAAATCAATCATAGTACTGTGTAACAGTATAATAATTGTCAGGTTGCCAAAAGTTGCTCTTTTTTTTTTTTACATGCCTATGTCTTAGGACACAGAACTTTTGTTTGTTTTGTGTCCCAAGATTTGCAGCCATATTACAGTAGTCAACAAAAAGACCTAAAAACTGTGAAGTTTAGACATTAGCCCACGGATAAGCTGACCCCCCCTTCTTCCAGACCTTTATTTTTTCATAAATTATTTGGTTTATACGCGAGTATATACGGTACTATCATGGCAAACACGTAAGACTTAGCATTATGTGGTTGTTTTGAAATAATTCTGTTGACATCATTGAATTGTAATGAATCGGAACACAAGGTAATATGTAGTGAAAGTTAATTGGTTGCAAAGATTGTTATTGCAAGGACAGAGCAATATATAATGTTTGTGTGAGGTTAGATAATTGAGTGAGGAACTAGAATAGAATCAAGACATAATCTTAGCACCTGAAGCACAGGTAGCATGAAAAAGAACTGTTACAGAAGGGAATTCACATCCATTAAAAAAGTTGTGTCATTTAAAACTATCATGAGCATGTACGTGTTTCTAATAGATAATGGAATTTTGTATTTTAATACTAAACATGTTAAAATAAACAGTAATTATTGCTATCTTCATATAATGTGTTAAAATAAACAGTAATTATTGCTATCTTCATATAATGTGCATTGTTATACTCTCCTTAAGAGGGCCTCAAGGGAGAATAGTCCTTGACTAATGAGTCACCCTCTATAAATAAAGCATTATTATTATTATTATTATTATTATTAGCTTGGGAATTTATTAAACTTTAAGGCATTTAAACATCAAGTATCAATATCTGTTTATAATCTTTGGTGTCGAAGTTTGTTCCTGTATTTCTATCCAACTTGAAAGACTTAATGAACTCCAAGGTTAGGTTTTTAAACTTGGATTTGTAGTACTAGATTGAGTTTATCATGAGTTTTTAATTGTGATGGTCCTAGGGCAGAAAGGCTTGTGTTGTATCAATTTGTGAGCGTGATTTTGTTCTCACCACCCCATCTGAACTGTTCAAAGGATTGCTATTGAACTTTACACACACACACACACACACACATTCCTCTTGAGGTATAGTTGGACCTATATGAAAGTGGTACTGCACAGACAATCTAGGACACTGATTGTAGGATTCACACTGATTTCAGGTGTAAAATGCACTGAAAAATAAGCCAAATGCATGGAACGATCTAACCTTGTATTAAAGAATAATGATCTAACATTGTATTAAAATGATGATCTAACCTTATATTAAAACAATGATCTAACCATCCCGTACAAAAGTTTCCACATGGATTGGATATGGAATCCATACGTACTTGTACAGAAATATCCATATGGACATTTTTGTTCTATAGTTGAAGCACTCTTATGGATTTCAGTGTATCCATATGGAAATGTTATGGATTCTGTACGTACTCTGTATGGAAAATCTCATGGAATATGCTAATTAGTCCATGAGATCTGTAGGTTGTCCATATTGTATAAAATTAAAATTCCATATGGAATTTGGCAATAATCCATATGGAATTTGTGAATAATCCATATGGAATTTGTAAATAGTTCATATGGAATTTGGTAATAGTTCATCCCGTACGAAATTTTCTAGGCATACTTAAGGCGGATTTCAGACGGGTTTTTTAAGCGCTTTCTGTCTAAACCATTAAAAAGTCTGCTTCAGATTTCTATTAAACTGCCTATTGATTCTTAGACATTATTGGGAATCAATAATAAATATTCACCATAATTTTTAAAATGGATCATAAATTTTATTTTGACAGACATTATCAAATAAGATTTAGGTTTTTCTTGTCCTCATTTTCTTTCTCTCATACAAAGCCTAATCCATGATGGCATCACTTAAGTCTTTTTCATTTCACTTAAAAGTCTGGTGAGATTTCACAAATATTTCACTAAAATTTTGATCATAATATATTATTTTACTGAAGTTTTAGAAGTTTTTCATACATTTCAGAAGGTTTCAGATTAATAATGAATATGAATTAAACAGGGCATTATTAACCAAGGTGGGGCCCCGAGTGGCCGAGTGGTCTAAAGCGCTCTCCGTTACAGATCACTGCCATCTCACCTCTGTCTGCGTAGGTTCGAGTCTCGGATTCGGCCAATGTGGGTATGTGAGAAAGCTTGCCAGTAGCTTCTCGAGGGTCGGTGGTTCTTTCCGGGGTTTTCCCGGGTTCTTCCTCCACCATTAATGCTGGCCGCCATGTATAGCCTATCGTGTGCTGAAAAATGGCGTTAAACCCTACAACAACAACAATTAACCAAGGTGATATTAAGTTTGCATGATTTTTTTTTACAGCTGTGAGCATGATTTTGTAATTATGTTGTAATTGTATGACATCAAAGACATCAAAGGCAAGAGATATGGGAGTTGTTAATAATAATAATGACTTTATTTAGAGAAGGTAACTTAATTCATTACAGAACTAATCTACCTTGAGGCCTTTTATCGGTTATGTACAATATTTACAGTATATACAACATGATGTGAAGAATCTGGCTTGAGACTAAATAATTAAGTGATTTTAAATTTAAAAATCAAAGTATCAAGCCTGGAACATATGCACAGGCATCTGTGAACACATAAACATGTATAAAATATAAAATATTAATCTGCATTGCAAAATTTCAGAAAAGCATCCATTTGAGGCATGAAAAGAAGAAATGCTAGAAGCCTGCTATGTCACTTGTACTGCAGACTTGATTTTTGATTAATGTACAAACTATGATGCTGTTGTGGTCTCTTGAATTAGTCCTTGTTCCATAAGCAGCCGTGACAAACGTTTGTCATGATATAAGTAATCTTATTTTACACTGAATTCCAACACACCTAGATTATTTTGATAATATAGACAGTAATGCCTCACGATATTGAACGAAGATTCTACGTGTGGGCCAAGAAAATTCTGCAAAGATATGATGATCTTTGATAGACTTGGGTATTTCGCAACAATTCCCACCAGTGATCTATACGTTGTCCTTAAATTCATACTGGAAGTTAATCAGTTTTGAGTTTTATAACTTCGAAATCATCCAGGTTCAATTCCTTGTCCTATTTAGCATGTTAGCCTATACTGTAGAGCTGTTTATGGCACAGAAAGCAAAATGCTAGTCCTGGTGTTCATTTTTCATACAGACTGACCAGTTATGTTCCCATCTACTTTGCATTCAAACTATTCTCATTGCCGCACATTTTCAAATGGTTATTCAAACTCGTATCCTGCTCGAATCGCCATGTTTAGCATTCCCATCAGTTTCCGTTAAACAGTGATTGATTGGGTAGGTAAAAAATTTTGACCAATCAGAAAGCTCTTTACAACGATCATTCTTTAAATAATAAACGGAACAAATACTTATTAGAAAGCTTGTTGCGGAATGGGACCGGATAGAGCATTATTTTAAAAAAGTTTTGGAGACGATATTAAAGAAAAGGGTCCGTATCGAGGAAAATCAGATTCAGGTCAGGAGAAAAGCGAAATTGTGATTTAAAAAGAAAACAAGAAAACTTGTTTGAGGGCAGTTAAATCCAGTTTAATTTTAAAAAAATACAACAACAACAATAAAAAAATCTGATAAAGAAATATAATACAGAAAGATGTGGAAAGAAGTTATTGTGCCCAAAATAAACAATACAATTAAAGCTATCAGAAACAGGGAATATAAATGCTGTTGAAAATCATTCAAATTGTACAAGAAACAAAAAATAAATTTTATTGTATCTTATTGATATTTTTTTACTAAAATGTCACTGATATTACAATCACAAAATATCACTATATTTTTTAGAATTTTATAAATTTAAATATTTTTAGAATTTTATAAATTTCAATCACAAATTCCCACTGATATTTTCAGAAATGTTGGCAGAGTCAGTGAAATTTCAATAACAAAATTTCACATATTTTCAGAAATTGTGGTAAAATCTCATACCATAATTTTAGTGAAAAAGGACATTTGAGTGAATGTCAATGTTCATTGATTTTGCTGAAATTTAACTCACATTTTAACTAGGATAAGATTTTTGTAGAGCATATTTTAATAGGAAGCCAACAAAATTACTTTTCAGAATAAACATCAGATCAAGCCCAAAATCCACCTTGCACCAAATTTTCTAAGTCCAAAGATTCATCTATGCTTGTACTACCAGATATTAATTTTCTAATCATGTTTACATTTTCTCTGCTTTTTTGGTCATGTCTTTGTTTTTAAACAGCTGTGGAAATAAAATTAAAGAAAACTGATATACATATGTTTCTTCAAATTTATATGAGTATATATTCATCCTTCCACATCAGCTACACTGACATATACATGTACTCAAACTCCCACCAATATTTCTATTTGAGTCAGATAGTTTAGGTTATTAATTCTTCAGAGAGTATTTTCCATGATGCTATAATACATGACCCTGCTTTCCATATGGAAAAAAGTGCGTATAGATTAAAGTTGCAACTTTATTCCATATGGAATTTTCACTTTCTGTGAAGTACTTATGGAACTGACATGGAATAAATTGACTGATTCCATAAGTTTTTCAGTCCATATCTCTTCCATAAGTATTCCATACGGAATCCATGAGAAATTTCTGTACGGGAATTATATTAAGTGATGATGGTCTAACCTTGTATTAAAAGAAAATGATCTAACCTTATATTAAGTGATGATGATCTAACCTTGTATTAAGTGATGAGGATCTAACCGTATCTTAAGTGATGATGATCTAAGCTTGTATTAAAACGAAGATGATCTAACCATATATTAAGTGATGAGGATCTAACCGTATATTAAGTGATGAGGATCTAACCATATATTAAGTGATGAGGATCTAACCGTATCTTAAGTGATGATGATCTAACCTTGTATTAAAACGAAGATGATCTAACCATATATTAAGTGATGAGGATCTAACCTTACATTAAGTGATGATGATCTAACCTTACATTAAAATAATGATCTAACCATATATCAAGTGATGAGGATCTAACCATATATTAAGTGATGACGATCTAACCATGTATTAAGTGATGAGGATCTAACCATATATTAAGTGATGATGATCTAACCGTATATTAAGTGATGATGATCTAACCATATATTAAGTAGTGATGATCTGACCATGTATTAAGTGATGAGGATCTAACCATATATTAAGTAATGATTATCTAACCATGTATTAAGTGATGATGATCTAACCATATATTAAGTGATGATGATCTAATCGTATATTAAGTGATGATGATCTAACCATATATTAAGTAATGATGATCTAACCATGTATTAAGTGATGAGGATCTAACCATATATTAAGTGATGAGGATCTAACCATATATTAAGTGATGAGGATCTAACCATGTATTAAGTGATGATGATCTAACCGTATATTAAATGATGATGATCTAACCATGTATTAAGTGATGATGATCTAACTATATTAAGTGATGATGATCTAACCGTATATTAAGTGATGATGATCTAACCTTGTATTAAACGAAAATGATCTAACCGTATATTAAGTGATGATCTAACCGTATATTAAAAGTGATGATGATCTAACCATATATTAAGTGATGATGATCTAACCATGTATTAAGTGATGATGATCAAACCATATATTAAGTGATAATGATCTAACCATATATTAAGTGATGATCATCTAACCATATATTAAGTGATGGTGATCTAACCATTTATTAAATGATGATGATCTCACCTTGTATTAAACGAAAGTGATCTAACCGTATATTAAGTGATGATGATCTAACCGTATATTAAGTGATGATGATCTAACTATGTATTAATTGATGATGATCTAACCATGTATTAATTGATGATCTAACCATGTATTAAGTGATGATGATCTAACCATGTATTAAGTGATGATCTAACCATGTATTAAGTGATGATGATCTAACCATATATTAAGTGATGATGATCTAACCATATATTAAGTGATGGTGATCTAACCATATATTAAGTGATGGTGATCTAACCATATATTAAGAGATGATGATCTAACCATGTATTAAATGATGATCTAACATATTAAAGTGATGCTGATCTAACCTCCAAAAATGCTGCCTTGATGGCAGTCCTGAGAACCTTTATATGGCTACTTGTTCTGACAAATGGCCATATCAGCAAGTGGCTTACTGAAACAGTATTATAGGGGTATTTAGCTGGTTGTGTAGGAAATTGTTCTCGTCTAACATCCAACTTGGTAAAAGTGGCCGTCTTGAAAATCGTATATTCAGATTTTGCATGAATGGTGGCATTTACATGTTTTTTTTGTACTAAAACACTTCTTAACAATATTTTTTATTGGTTCTGAATGCCACATGTAATTGACTTTGATATCAAGACAGAGTTGATTTCCAGTAGTTTTTTTATTATTTCATTGAACTTGTGAACACAGTGGCTTGAACTTTTTTTTGGGGGGGGGTAAGTTTTGCTAGTCTTTGCTTTTAGATTCATTCTAGTGCACAAGTTGGTAGCACATTGGTGATGATTTTACAGTCAAAGACTTTGACTGATGTCTTTGGCTGTATTGACTTCTGTGCATGATGATACTAACAAGTATAAATGGCAATGCAATAGCAGGATCCAGAATTGAAGTAAATTAGCTTGTAACAACACACCATATCAGCCAGTCTGAGTTTATTCAATAGCAGGATCCAGAATTGAAGTAAATTAACTTGCCACAGTACAACATATCAGCCAGGATCCACACCCATCCAGTCACAAGTCTGGCATGCTAACCCACAGGACAATGGTGGCTGTCTGGAGTATATAATAACTGTGTATTGTTGGATGTTGTGTTCTTGCCTAATGCACACAGCAAATTGTTCTCTTGTACCGTAGTCTTTCCAAAACTATTTAATGGTACAAACAATTTAAGATATGAACTGTAGAATCTTGTCCTAGTGTTGTACCAAAATCTTTCCAAAACTACCTAACAGTACAGTTCATATATAGTGTACAATTTTGTCCTGTTGTACCAAAATCTTTCCAAAACTACCTAACAGTACAGTTCATATATAGTGTACAGTTTTGTCCTGTTGTACCAAAATCTTTCCAAAACTACCTAACAGTACAGTTCATATTTAGTGTAAAATTTTGTCCTGTTGTACCAAAATCTTTCCAAAACTACCTAAACAGTACAGTTCATATGTAGTGTACAATTTTGTCCTGTTGTACCATAGTATTTCCCAAACTTTTTAATAGTATAAACAATTTACTATATAAAGTACACAATCATGTCATGTTGCACTTTAGTCTTTCTATTTAATGGTAAAATTTTTAAATATATAAATATTTTCAGTGTCATATGACTATGCAGCATCTGCTAGAGGTTACACTGCTTTTGCAAATGTTTTGCATTTCAGGACGGTAACCATTGACTGGCATTGAACTCCACAGTGCAATCTTGAATGATTACGAGGTCACGGTAACTTCGGGTAAAAGGTTTAGGGGTCAAAGACATATATTTAGGCACAGAAAAATAAATTTGTTTCCAGTTTGCTGACCATCCATGTTTCTCAAAGCCAACCATAGCACTTCACCCATTAAATTTTTTTTCTCAAAATTGATTTGTGCATCTAATTAAGTCAGTTTTGCCCAGTACTTAGAAGTACTTAATATTATAATACATATAATATTTTTAAAAAAATACCTACCTAATTTTATAGCTAGTATGGTAGGAAACATACATATTTGGGAGGGTGGGGGGCTTTCATCCTGGCTAACTTTATCTACATGACATTGTATTGATTTTATTTGTATATTTTTCAGATACATTTTCTATTGAACAACCAACCAACAGGGAACAGTGTTACCTAAAGCATCATGGGATTGTCGTGAGAAGGAACATTACACTTCTAATGAAGTTTCTCAATCAATTATTTAAAAAATGCAGCAAGGACCATTTCCCAGTATAATCATGGTAATAGCATATTAGCTCTCAGATGAATAAATCATACTAATCGCTAGTATGGAGGAATCACAGTGCCCTGCTACCAGTAATGTGTACAAGGCACAGTCCAGTGATCAGAATGGCTCAGTACAAAAGGTAGTTGATAACATTGAGCAGCCAATATGTGTAGTGAAGGACAGTGAAGAACAAGTAGAGGAAAACGTTCGACAGTTTCAAAATGACAGTGATGAAACTGTATATGCCAAGAATAGACAACTGATAGAGGATAGCAATGAGAAGCATGTGGAGGAGAATACGGAACAGGATGTATATGAAAACATGGAACAGCAGACAGATATAAACAATAAACAGAATTTAGTGAACATTAGTGTTGACAAGAAAATTGGACACTTATTAACAGAAACTAGTGACCAACTTCAAGAAAAATGCAGCATCAGATGTGTCTTAGAAATAAGTGGACAAAAAGGGGATGATAATAATCAACAGTCCTACATGCAAAAGAATGAATATCATTATGTACTGCAGAGTAAAACAGAGGAAGAAAAAAGAGATGGATGTTTCAATATAAATGGTACTCAACAAACATTTGGAAATGAAAATGTTACTCAGAGTGTTGAAGCTATTCAGGCGTCAAACACAGGTACCCTACTTTCAGTATTTGTGGATGTTGAAAACAAACAGAGAGAACAAGACTGTGTCACTGTTGTCAGCTCTTCAAGTGGAAGGTCTTCTCCAGTACTAGAAGAAAGTTCTCTTTTAGTGATAGACAGTCATGAGAACTCTATACTTTGTGCTATGGGAAAAAAAAGTGAGGAAGCTCAAAATTGTAATAGTGCTGACATGGACAGTAGTGCTGTTGATAAAACCTTCGAGTCTGTTCATAGGACATTAACAGGAATTGAGAGAGCGTGTGCTAGTAAGGGATGCAAAGATCCCAGTGATGATATCCCACAGCAAGATTCACTTACACCATGCTCATCAACACCTGACTTGCTAGAGGAAGGGATATGCCTTGAAGACCAGAGGTCTCCTCCAAAGAGTTGCAGATTGCAGCCAGACTGTACTGGTGACCATGTATGTACCAGACATACTAAACAACAGCTCAGATCTGCAAGGCCTACATCAGAAAGAGAAGGGATATTTGTCTCACAGCCAATGCTGACTGATCAGGCCATTCATCCAAGTCCAGGAAGTCAAATGGAGGACATGGATGTTGGTCTTAATGAGAGGCTCTATTATAGCTCAGACCTCCCAGACCTGAATGGTACTAACCTCGAGGAATATCTTCCTCTCACAGATGTCACCAACACAAGCAGCACACTGGATGACACAAATGAAGTCCCCATTGACAGTATGGTTGATGAGCATAAAAAGATGGATCATGGCGATATCAGTGATAAGTGTGTTGATTCAAAGGTAGATAATGACAGTGGCAACAAATCCTTGAAGCATGATCACGGAAACCAGGAAGAAAGTAGGAACTACTCTGGTTATTTTGAAGTTGTTCAGCATGATGAATGCACTCGGCTGCAAGAAACATCAACACATGGTGAGGAGGCTATTCAGTCCTCATCAACTGAGGACCAAATTAAAGAGGATAGTGAAGTAGAAAGTTCAAGTGGTTTGTCGGAAGATGGAGGGGTCACTACTGATGAAGATACTATTAGCTCAGAGGAAATGCTTTCCATTCAGAAGTCAGATGACACAGGAAGAACATCATGTTTTACACCAGATGTTGATGATCATCGGGGACCTTCTCCTGAGATGGCATGTCTAAGCCATGGAAGTCCAGACTACATGTGCACAAAGCAGAACAATGCTAGGATACCACATTTGGTTGTGCATCCTGGAGAGCTGCAGCAAAATTATATGGAGAACCTTCACACACCACTCCAGTTTGATCAGAATGAGGAAAGTACCTCCTCCAACTCTAACACATATCCCTTTCTGAATGCTTATGCTAGTAACTTACGTTATGGAGATGTAAACCTTGCTGAGATGAATATAGCCAGAAAAGGACTGAAACGAAAGTTTGATGACCCATATAATCAACATAATGTTCCAGAAGGTCGACATTCATATTACAAAGATGGCGTATATTCCTCACTGACACAACATGCAGAATACAACTACCTATGTCAGTATTACCAAGGCTATGGCAGGCCCCCAGATGTTTCCACCTGGACCGCTGTTACTTCTCCATTCTCTCAGTATCCCTACACTGCGCCACCATGTTCAGCTTGGAAAGGCCTAAATTACAATATGATTGCCTCCGACCAAGCAGACTCCAGAGACAATGGGGTACTTCATAAAAATCCACCTGCTTACTCCAGTGATCCATTCTTTTCATCTCACTATTATTCACCCACAGCTTGCACATCATCCAAAACAGTTTCTGAAGGTTTTCCTCCATCATATTACAACCACATGACAGCCAATATGTCTGTGCCAAGTAGTTTCTCCACAGGGAGTCATAATGAAATGTTTTCTACCCCCACCAGTGTTACCCAAGAACCTAGTATACATGATAAGCAAAGTCTTGTTAACTATAATCAGAGATACCAATATGCCAATACAAACATGCCAAGTCTTCAGCAGACTTGGTCTGACACAAATCTTATGAATACTGGTCCAAACATCCATGTTCTCAGTGAGAATACTAATCCACAATATACACCTTCTTTTAATTATTGTGGCGAAGACCAAAAGCATATGGACACAAAAAGGTCCATTTCCTCAAGTCTTCGAGACACTCTGGTTCCGTTCAAAGCCAGGAATACAAAGATTGTGTGCACAGTGAATGACCTGTATACAAAGACTGTAAAGTCCATATTGAAGAAAGCAGAGGAAAACTATCAGCAAGAAAAGGAGGGAGGTGTACTACCTCAAGATTTGTCTGTTCACAAACCAACAGAGGCTTCCTTGAAGCTGACAGAGCAGTATCGATCAGAATGTAGGTCAAAGTCACCTATATCTGCTTTGAGCTCTGCACTGGATCTGTCACAGAAATCGGCAAGTAAGAGGAAACAATTGCAGTATGCAGAAGGTGAGATGATTGGGCAACCAGCAGTTGCTGTTCCAGTTGTTCTTTCTTCCATGATTACCTCCTTTAGTGAATCCTCATGTTCATCAGATGCTACCTCCATCTCTGCTACCTCAGTAGTTTCATCCTCAGCCAGTCAGCAGGAGGTGTCAGGGACAGAAGTTTCAACTGGGTATTGCATGCCTTTATTTCAGAAAGGGGCATACCCAGCAGGCACATTGTTGCAGGCTGTGCCAAATTGTTTTGGACCTATAAGGTCCAGTTTGGTCAGCCCCTACTACAGTGTTTTGCCTGTCTACTCCAATACCTCCCCATATCAGCATCCAAGTGCCATGATGACAGCCATCCCTCTGTATGCTAACAAAGTGTCCAGTGTACAGAACCAGGTCCAGATTCAGCCAGCAGCAGCCAGCCCATGTGAGGAGGTCACGGGATCTGCATCCCAGCAGTATGGTACACAAGTCACTGGCTACCATAGTTATCCACTGAAACATGCAGCGACACATGGGGATCAGGGATATGACCCCACTAATGTGGGTGAGTATGAATATAAATCTTTGAACTTTTAAAAAGAAATTCTTTGTCCGGATTTATACTGTGAGTGTTCATTCTGTATTATATGTTTGCTGTGTGAAAAATAAAATGTGGCTTGGCCAGGATTTCGAGTTATCTTAGATGGAAGGATAATAGTGCTTAGATTAAATATAACTAAATATCAGGCAATAGAAAACATAATTTTATGTAATACTGAAAATAATTACAAAGCTGTTAATCATATTTTAAACTTCATTACATGGGCAAACACTTTGCAGAGGAGCAATTGATATGGCTGTTGATTACTGCAGTGTGGCTATTGGTCTGGGTTTTGATTAATGCAGTGAAGCAGTTGATATGGATGTTGATTAATGCAGTGAAGAAATTGATATGGCTGTTGATTAATGCAGTTTGGCTATTGATATGGCTGTTGATTAATACAGTGTGACTATTGACATGTCTGTTGATTAATACAGTGTGGCTATTGATTATTGAAGTGAAGCAATTGCTATGGCTGTTGATTAATGCCGTGAAGCAATGATATGAATGTTGATTTATGGTGTGTGGCTATTGATATGGTTGTTGATTTATGCAGTGTGGCTATTGATATGGATGTTGATTTATGCAGTGTGCCTATTGATATGGATGTTGATTTATGCAGTGTGGCTATTGATATGGCTGTTGATTAGTACAGTGTGACTATTGACATGTCTGTTGATTAATACAGTGTGGCTATTGATTATTGAAGTGAAGCAATTGCTATGGCTGTTGATTAATGCCGTGAAGCAGTGATATGAATGTTGATTTATGGTGTGTGGCTATTGATATGGTTGTTGATTTATGCAGTGTGGCTATTGATATGGATGTTGATTTATGCAGTGTGACTATTGATATGGATGTTGATTTATGCAGTGTGCCTATTGATATGGATGTTGATTTATGCAGTGTGGCTATTGATATGGATGTTGATTTATGCAGTTTGACTATTGATATGGATGTTGATTTATGCAGTGTGACTATTGATATGGATGTTGATTTATGCAGTATGGCTATTGATATGGTTATTGATTAGTGCAGTAAAGTTGTATGATTAAAGCTGTCAAAATTTTAGAGAAATTCTACTGGGTACCAGTCAAACCTAATGATTGGTTACCTAAGTACCCATTCAAGGGTAACTTGTATTAAATGTGTACAAACCTGAAGTTAAATTAGTATTTTTTTTAAATTAACGGTATCCTGTATATTTCCTTGGCCTCGCATATGTGGATGCTTATTTAGAGACTGAGATTGACCTTTGTAAGTATAGTACAGCTCACATGTATTTTCAGACCCCCACATATCACTCTGGGTTACTTAATCCCTACACTTCTGCTTTGTGATAGCGCTTTGCGATGGAGCAAAAAAATATTTACAAATCACCTGACTGCGCCTCAGGCGGCATGCCAATGGCATCTCCACCATGGAGCAGCTGATCGGCATTACTGATTGACATTTCAACAGCTAATCAATGAGGACCACTCATGGAAAGACCAATACATCAAGACTTACTAACAATCAAATACCATTTCCACAATCAGTGATCTTTATTTTGATCCTGTATATGGAAAATAGAAATTAATTTTAAAAGTTTTTATATTTTGTACATACAGAAAACTTGCTTGCAGACTTGATGTGAGGCCTACCTGGTTAAGCTTCTCTTAAATGGTGTAAATTTACCCAACTGTTTAAAAATGCAGGACCACGTGTTCAGTCCTTAAAGAGGTAAACCCAGTTAGAGATGGAATATTCATGTACACAACTATCAAGTAGTTAAATTTGGAATGCACTTATTCTATAAGGGATTGGCTATTTAATTTTATGGGGCTAAATTATTATTTCTGACTGTGGTAATTTATTTCATTCATCGCAAGATGACTTTGTTTCAAGTAAAGCGAGGAAAGGCATGTCTTTTTTTTTTACCACATTGCAGAATAAGATGATAGTTTGCAAAAGCATTTACCCTCACCCCACCTTTAAATGGTCTCTCTCTAATAATGACGGCTTGAGCAGAAATGAAGGTAGTGACCATTGTAAACACCGTTGTAAAATGTTATCATCATAAGATGTCAATTTCAGCTTGGGAAAGGTGCGTTTCTGTCACAAGTGACTTGACATATAGCACTTAATACGTGTAGCTCCAATTATGGTGCAGTCATTAAAATGGAAGTTTTACTGTTCGGCATTTGAATAGTCCATGGATGATAACCACCCATGGAAAGGTAAGATGTCATGCGTGATCTACAATCAGATACCATTGCAAGAATCTACTGATCTTAATTTCTATCAAATATATTGAGACAATAAAAAATACAGTAAAGTCTTTATAATCTGTATATTTAGAGAAGTTTGATAGACTTCTTTTGCAATATGTTTACACTTTTACTTGTTCAAAGAAATCTGAACAGACTTATGCACTGACTTGACGAGAGGCACACCGTATCGATCTTCTCTTGAATAGTGTCAGTTTATCTTGCTGTTTAAATATGAAAAGTAATCCTCAAGGTTTACACAAATCTAGTTGACAGCCACTTTTTGTTTTAAAAAACCCAGCAAAAGCAAGATCAAGTTCTGAATTTATGACTTGTGTAATGACCCAGTCATGAGGCTGAATATACAAACTTGTTTAGTTTTAATCACACGTGTACTGAAGGCCATTTAATTTATGGGGCTGGGTTGTTCTTTCCACCCTACTTCATTCATCACATGATAATTTTATTTCTGATAAGAAAATGAATGGCATGGTGTCCTTTTTATAATATAAATCTCGAGTTTAAATAACCCTAATGTAATCCTGTGATTGGATATCAGAAGAAATAGTACAATATATTACTGAGAACATATTAGGGCCAGATCGGGCCCCCCTCCCCCTTGGCTAAACAAAATCATACACATATGTATAGTCACCTGAAATTTGACCGTTTTATTTTTGCACACACTTATCAGGTATTATGCATACTCTGAGTAAAAAGACTGTTACGAGTCGATGCTCTTCAAATAAGTAACAGAAAAGAGTGAAAGACAACATTTACCAATGGTAAAGTTTAACAAATATATTTATTTCCCTAGAATACAAAGTGAAAATGAGAAACAACAACTTACGGTATTGTGAATTAAATCCCAAAATAATCCAAGAATTACAGACACAAGTCCTAGTAATTTAAAGTTCTGAACAAAATTCAGTAACAGTCAAGAAAATATCCCATAACTGAAGTTGATGTGTCTGTGGTAGCTATTGAAGTGTTGATGTGTCAGCAATCACAATAACATAATTCCAGGTTTGAATATGCTATAAATTCCAGTGAATGTCTTTATCTAATAATTGTACCAGAGCACTTTTGGATTTCAGAGAAAATAATCACATAAATTCAATAATTTGAAGAAATAAAATATCGCTGAAACTGGTTACAACATAATACAACTTGAAAGTGCTGGATATTAAAGTGCGAATGGTAAAATCCTCACAGTTACAATATATATATAGTTCTTCACTTGATCTGAAGTCACAAATAGCATTTTCTGTAAATAAAAAAAACATTACCTAATGGAAAATAACCTTCTAGAATGATCTAATAATGAGCCTTGTTTACTTACAACACAGTAGCCTGTAAAATTCACTTAGGAAAATCCAAAACCCTGACCCAGATCAAAATATTTACTTCTATTGAAAAAGATCCATATCATGCCCATAAACTAAGAGAATAATTTAGCTATGTATTAGGTGTTGACATTAAACGAAATAATTTTTTTTTTTCTAAATCACTCTGGTCAAGCAGAATTGAACTTTGTTTTCAACAAGGTCAAGTCCAACAACATACAATGGTACATTACAATAGCATGTAATTAAATTTTTTATATATAAAACAAACAATTAAATTAGGTGTACACAACAACGCACATACCTTTGCTTTGGTGCCCTTCGAGAAAAGTTAGGGCCCTTTTGAAATTTTGGAACACCTCCTGCCCAACACTTGATCTGATACCCCTATTGCAACTTGTGCAATATTGTTTCACATCAGTCAAGTATTAATGTGATTTTGTTGTAAAATGTTTGATGTCTGTCGTTCATTATCATTCTTTTCATTGCAGGAAGTGCAATATTACTGAATGTAATATACTAAAACACTGTATATTGCGCAAACTGCAACAGAAATTCGGAAAAGAATGCAGCTGTGAACATCCCAATAACATAGTATTGAGAATTTTTTAAAAGATTCATTGTGCTATTGTACTAGATATAGATCTGTTAGCATTTTGTTTTTGTTTAGTTTTAAGTAGGGGCTTCTGTAAGATGCAGTAGAAAGCACTAAACTATATTGACTATATTACAAAAAGTTTGATTTGGCATTGTATCTAATAAATCTTTGAATCTGGTTATTTTCCTACACAGTGGGGGTAGAGTATTTTCTGTTCTTTATATAAGTGTGGTGACAAGTGATCCAAACTAAACCAATTTCAGATAAATGAAGAGACCAAATTTGGTATTACTGCTACTGATAGGTATTTTATTTGTGTAAAGTCATTACATCAGGTTAGGTAAATGTAAATTTGCAGCCATTATTTTATCAATCAATCAAGAGAGATGAGAAATCAATCCCATGTCTTCCACTTAATCCATTTTAACTGCAAAGCAATATAGCAAATACACAACTCCCTTGATAACTTGTACCCTGATAACTCGCGAACCCGCTTGTAATGCAGGGTCAGTCATGGATCCCATTTTCTTAAAACTAGAAAGTACCAATAATTTAACTCATAACGAAGAAAACTGGATCAAAATTGGTAAATAAAACCTTGATATATTGTTTGTTTTATTGTCGAAAACTTTTGATATGACCTGGAAATTTGAATCAACAATATGAAATTATACTTTTAATAAGAAGTCATGTATTTTGTTTAAAAATATTCCAAACTATATTCATGGAACACTGTAAATAACAGTATGCAATGAAATTTCGATCAATGAAAATAGTGCTAATGACTAGTTGAGGCAGCACTATAATAAATAAATACCAATTAAAAAAGATCTTTTTATTGGTTGAAATGCATGTATTAGTCTCATCTTTTAGTTCGGTTTAAGTGTAATAATCATAAATATAATGTTGCTCTGCTAGTACTTCCTGTCTGTCATGCAGGGAATAAGCTTCACTGATTGCTGATTGGTAGTTATTATTTAACTGACCGGAACAAGTAACCACCACTAAGATTTTAATGTAACATATTTCACTGTATGACACACCGGTATTGTAGCCTTCAAATCAACCAAAGTCGACAAGATCAAATTCAATGTAGAAACTTCAGGTGAAACTTGGTTTTATTAAATGATGAGTAAAGTACTTCATTATATGCACATGAAACACGTTTGGAATGTATTCTTTATGCTGAACATGCCGCTGGGTTAAGATAATTAGCATGGAATTGGGGCTGGGGACAGATTATGAACCATGTCACTTTGTTTGAATTTGCAGATGGCAAGCAAGTATTATCAATAGCCTTTTTTGTTTTTACTAATGAAAATTAGTGCATAGGACTGTAACTGCCGTTTCTGATGAATTATATAATTAAATCATAAGAAGGTGAACTAATAATAATTATTCATAACTGCTAGAGACTAAAATAACTTATATATGGTAATTATCGTTTTGTATCACTGCTCCTTCTCTTCTATTGATATGTGTATTGTTCCAGCAAAAGTATCGATGCATCGATATATCAATGAAATGTTTCACCCCTAGTAATAGCTAGCGACCCCGGTCGAATAATGGGTCATCTAATACTGTTTCAAATTTTTTGGGTGTGTGTGAACGCAGTATAATTAAACTACCTTAAATTAGCATACTTATTCACAACTGTGATCAAAGATAGCAAAACAACCAAATTAAATGAATACTTATGACATAAAAGCTAGTTTCAGAGTTTGTAGCTAATTTGTAATTACTGAATCACTCAGATTTCCTCACAGATGAGAAATTTCACTGTTACTTGCAATGAAATCATTGCATCAATATTTTGCTAATAGAACAATAAAAACAATGACTTTCGACAATGATGGCTGTTTCACGAACCAAGTATTCTTGTTTTTTTACTGTTTTATTTTTTATAATAAATAAAAGGAATCTTGTTTGATTGTGAATTTGAATCAATAAGTAGTCTGGTTCCCTGATTAGTATGCACTTGCGTTGCATACCTCTATCGTAGAGAGCAAAGCAGGGAGCATTTGGATCAGGAAACCAGACTTCTCAACAACAACATAAAGCAGTGATATAATACACAATGTTTTCACATACACATGACCATTGTTGAAACTACTTGGAATATTATTAATGATCTCTCAGTGGTTGGGCATCTTGGAAACAACTTGGTTAAAAATAAGCTCCTTATTGACAATTATTCCCAATGCCACTTTAGAATGAGTAATCGGCCATTAAACAGACCAGTTCACTCACCCACTTTTCACGGTTTTCTCCATGTCCAACAAGGATGGCATCACTTCATATTGTTATGGAGTTCTCTCGACAACTTGTGCCCTCGCTTATAGTGTGGTCAGTGTTTTGGGTTTTGGACACCGTTGTGCGCGAGTTAACGAGGAAGAGGTGTACAGAAATCATCTAAAATTACTGTCAAAAGAAATTGAGTTACATGTTTCATTATTTTTTCTCGATAGCCAAATGCTCCAATAGTCACAAAAAGGAAACTGCATTGAAACAATTAACGTCTTAGATCTATATTACAATGTATATTTTTCCTTACAAGAATTAACAAATAATATATATGACACATATAGCCATGCAGATTGCCTTAAATTTGTTGCCAGTCTAAGATTTGAAAATTTTCAACATTATTAATCATTTCAACAATACGATGAGGTCAGATTAATTAGGAACAATTACCAAATTTTCACTGTAAATGACGGGAGACCATAATTTGAGGTGGAAAGTACAATGTGCAAAGTCAGATGGTGTTGTGTGAGAAATACACCTTTCTCATGCTGAAATTAAAACGGTGTTTACATTGGTCAGCTATGTTTATTTCTGCAGAACATCCAATCAGACCAGTTCTTTGTTAGGGAGAAACCATTTAAGTTTCCAAAGGGTTATATTATTTGAAACAAATTTGTCTTGCTATGAATGAAATAAATATTTTTTACCCAAATTAGAAAGAACAATAAATTGAATTACCAGTCCCATGCAGTAAAAATGCAGTCAGAATTGAACTAAAGTTTGTAGCTGTGTACATGTATGTTCAGCCTTGTGACAATGTTATTACTTTTCGAGGACAAAACACATGGTATGCATTTAAGTGAAAATTCAATGTTTTCTGTTTTGTTGGATTTCTTTGATGAAAGTGGCTGTCATTGGGAATTTAAATGTACAAACCTCAGAGGATTACTTTTAATGTTTAAACAGTAGGACAACTTTGCAGTGTTCAAGAGAAGATCAGCAGGGCATAAGTCAGTGCATAAGTTTATTCAGATTTCTTTGAATATAATAAAAGTGTAAGCCTTTTGCAGAAGGTGTCAATCAGCCTTTTGCAGAAGGTGTCAGTCAGCCTTTTACAGAAGGTGTCAATCAGCCTTTTGTAGAAGGTGTCAATCAGCCTTTTGCAGAAGGTGCCAATCGGCCTTTTGCAGAAGGTGTCAATCAGCCTTTTGTAAATGGAAAAAGTACACTAGTATTAATACAGATTTCATTGCATTGTAACTGTATTGATTTTATCAAAAGTTTGATTTGGCTCTTTTCTAATAAATCTTTGAATCTGGTTATTTTCCTACACAGTGGGAGTAGAGTATTATCTGTTCTATATGTAAGTGTGGTGACAAGTGATCCAAACAATTACAGAAGTATTTCTCTCGATACACTATGCAAAGTCTTTACTGATATATTGATTACTCGTTTATACATGCGGGCAGAAGACAATGGTGTTTTAGATGAAGAACAGGTAGACTTTGGGAAAAAATACTCTATATGTGACAATATCTTTATTATTTAGGCTTTAGCTCAGAAATATATATCCAAAAGAAAAGGTAGATTTTATTATCTTTTTGTTGAGTTTAAAAAAGTTTTTGATACAGTACAGCATATATTATGGTTGTCAATAATATGCAAGGATATGAATGGTAAAATAGTGAATATTTCAATAGCTATGTACAGTGTTTCCCTTTACGCACATTTTTGCATCAGGGATGCACCCTGGAGAAAATTGATGCACACATTTTTTTGCAGTGCGTTTTTTTTACGCAAAGGATTCGCATAATGTGATCAGGATTTATTTAATATCCAATGCATTGGACAAGGGATGGCACCGTGTATACTTCGAGCATAGGCATTGACAGGTTCCCCACTTTGCTCCCTGTCTTGCGCTCCTCTATTCGTATAGCAGAGTGCAACGCAGGGAACATACGAAACAAGGAACCAGACTAGCATAGGCATTGTTATGACGGAGTAGCTTCCTCTAATCTTGTGAGCACTGACGTGATTTCCATTGAGCTCAGCTAGATGTCATCAAGATGTTTAAGCTCAATGCTAGTTACACTAGCAATTGATCTCCAGATTAAAACGTCATACACTAAGAATTATTAGCGAAGAAATTGAAAGAAGATGAACACAAAAGAGTAACTGTGGCTCTAACGTTAATGGAAAATGGAGAAAATATTAATTCCCTTGTTTGGAATACAGCACATCCTTTAGGATTACCAGTGTGACTTCTGTTCGCGTGATTGCAAAACTGCAAAAGTGCATAATCCTTTCATGGCAGGGTTTAAGAATTTTAAAAAATCTGCCCTCGTTCGCCACAAGATATCGGGAGAACACATATATCCTAAGACAGTCTTTCACAACAAAGAAATCGGTAAACTTTCTGAGACAAAGGCGTTATTTGGATTACAAAGTCAGGGGTCATTGCAGATTTTGTTGGTTTCTAACCTTGCTGCAATAAAAGATCTTGAAGTTCAAATGTAACTTATTAGAAAGAAGATTAATCATTAGCATTTTTGATTTTTGGCTAAATGTGTTCTAGGATGAAGTACAATGAAACCGATGATAGTACACATTTTATGACAGGCTGTAAATTAACTGCCAGTTGATTAAAAAGATTTATTAGGCATTTTGTATTGGCTTGTATGTAATGTGTTGGTCTATAATATTGCTTCAAAAGGATTACAAAGAGACTGTTAAAAGTACGACTTTAAAAGAAGAATGAACTAATACAATTATTCTTTGAATGGACAATGCATTTGTTTGTTAATTGTGCTTGTTGGTTTATTTGTATGTTTAGAGAGAGAATGTTGTGCAAATCACATTATCCTATTTCAAGCTGAAAAAGTAGGAGTCTGATGAAAATTTGTCAGTACATTTTAGACCCCCACATTTATTATTTGACCTCCAGTTCTGACACAAAGGTTTTTTTTTTTACCCTCAATTTTACACCCCTGTGGGATACACTGTATGTATAGCAATCTAAAAAGCTGTGTCCAAACACCTAATGGTTTAACTACTTATTTCGACTGTACATTAGGTACAAGGCAAAGTTGTGTTTTAAGCCCTATCATATTTTTCCATTCTATTAATAATTTGATTACACAGCTGAAGCTTGAATGGAACAGAGATGTATTTATCTCAGAAGATATTGATGATATTTTTGCAATACTTTATGCTGATGATGTTGCAAATGGCATCGATACAGTAAAGCTACTTCAGAACCAAATTAATGTTATTTTAATAACATCTCTGTAATAAAACTGGTGTGATGGTTAATATCGAGAAGACTAAATCATTGTTTTCAGAAATGGGGGATATCTCAAGCAAAAGGAGGTATGGTTTTTCAAAGAAAGTCATATTGAATGTGTGCCTTTTAACAAGTAGATGGGTTTATTTTTCACCCAAAGTTGTTTTGGACGAAAGCAAAGCAGATACAGGCAGCTTAGGCAAAGAAAGCAACTTCAAATATCCTGAATTGTTAAAAATGATTCAGCAGCTTTATTGTAGTGGATGCATTTTAAAATTTTGATTAGGTAATAATACCAGTTGTTCACAATGGATCAAAAATGTGATGATATATGAATTTAGTAGAGATATTGAAATTGTGCAATACAGTTTTTGCAGACTATTTAGTAAAAATACCTCTCATGTGGAAAATCGTATTTTCTTAGGAAATTACTTGATAAATTTAGACGCTTAGCGCATACGCTTAAAACCGAGACACTGAGGTAGGCATAGCTGGATTGAGAGAAAGTATAGGTATTGTGAACTATGTAAGAAAATGTCTATTTGTTTGAAGATGAATTCCATTTTGTTTGTGACCATATAAGAAAGAAATACTTCAATGAAGTTTATTATCTTTTTCCATCTATAGAAAAGTTTGTATCCTTAATGAGTCATGGCAGTATATTAATTATAGGAACTCATTCTTACTACATCAATTTGGCTTTTTGTCTTAGAGAATCTTTGATAACTTGAACGAATGGTGAATAACATACATAGAGGTAGTAATATCTTTATAAAATAATGCACCAGTTATTGGAAATTAGTATCTATACTCATGACAAACACCATATTTAATTTCTTTAAACCAATTGGCGCACATATTTATTTGTATTCTATTTTGTACAATGGGGTGGTCGCCTAAATTACTGAAGTATATTATTATATTATTAATATATAATGTTCATATGAACTTGGAAATATGACACTATATTCATCTGATAACAGTGTAAATAAATTGGTGCCCTTCCCTCCCTCTCTTTCTCACTCTCCATAAACCTGTAAAGAGCATGCTTGTATGGTTATACATGTACAGTAAACCATGTCCATTCTGTGGTGGTCAGCCTCGACAACTTCACAAGAAAACATGATGTGTAGAGCATTTCTTGACAAGCTGCCACAGCAACTTCATCAAGATGTGTGGAGAGATGGTGGAGTTTTTTCTTTTTTAACACATTAACCCCTAGCAACGACTTTATGGGGCAGGAGGTAGTAGCCTACTGCTGAGCTCTGTAGCATCATGGTCATGCATGATACACTAAAGTGGGTGGTATTATAGAAAGGTAGACAGATGTAGCTCTACAATGATACCAAATGATCTGGAATATCTAGTTGCACTACAAAATACAGATAGAAAAACCTTATTTTTTGGACCCGACTTTTTTTTTACCCAAAATTTGCCTGTGGTCAGAATCTGATTTTGTGTCCGGATTTTAGACTTTTTGGTCTCAGATCTAAGGCAGACCGGTATGAAATGCAGACAGACAGATGAGCCTTTGCAAAAAATAGGATAAGATGGGCATTTTGAATGAAGAGTGGTCTCCATACAAAAATAAAGGCTCCGTTTAACAAAAACACAAAAAAAAAAAAAAAAAAAAAAGTCCAACTTTTACCCTTCTGCTCAGGGATTTGGTGTTTTCAAGTCTATTCAGAAATAGCCTTCAAAATGTGTTTCCTACACGATTTTTAGGCAAAAATGACAAAAAGCTCCCGGGGTTAATGTGTTAATCCTCTCCACTCTCTCTCCATCTGCACCTTGATGCGTGGCTCAGTTCTGAAAATACACATGAGCTGTACTGTAAAACTTTGATCATTCAGTTTGTGAAATCTATTCAAGATTTTAACTGAACATGTCAGTTGTGCAATCAGATCAAATAGCAACCCTCTGTTACTTGCCACTGAACCACATTTGCTCACTCAGTGGGTTGTCACATGGGAAAACAAAATAATGGAGGTCAGTTTATACTTGGAGAGTTAAACCTCTGCTGGGCACTGAAAAGTAGACATATTTGAGTACTGCCTTAACAAGCACTGAGAGAAAACTTTTATGAAATAAACTGGTACCCTAAAGCTCATTTTATTACCCAGGTAATTATGAACAGGCGAGTACCCCAGTACCTGTTGACAACTTTAAGTATGAAAAAAATGGATTTGTGAGGGTTTGTACATATACTGTGTGTGACCCTTAATAGACATAAATTCAAAGATTTTGGCCAATCAAAAAGGAATTATCAATCGAATGTTATGGTATAACAAGTCATTATGGTACTAATAATAATAATAATCATTTGCAGGTATTTTGTATTTTAGTTCCCTGATCCATGCTTTGAAAATTTTGTTTGAACAGTGGGGAACAGAGAAATAAATGTCAGAAAATTAGAAAACTTGAACAAACTTGCAAAAATGGCATCTGTCTTCCATATTAAGTAAGTTTGCAACATATTTTTGATGTTTGTTTACAGTGGAAACAACAATATTTTGAAAATCAGTTTTGGTCAAGTGGCTTCTTGATCTATACGCATCACTGGCTGCTTGTCGGTAGAATAACATAAAGGACTTGTGCACTGTAAAGTCCTTCATTATAAAACAGTTCCTGTTATAAGGCCCTTCATCATAACACAGTTCTTGTTATAAGGCCCATCTTTATAAGACAGTTTTTGTTATAACCTGTACGAAAACTTCCGCCCTGACTTTAACAGATTCCAGGTGGAATTTTAAAGCGGATTTCACTTAAAGCCTAGATTCCACTTATTATAAATTTTAGGTGGGTTCAGGGCGGATTCAGGGCGGAATACAGCCCAAAATATGCAAATTAGTCTGTCTATTACTAGGCGGAATTTGTTTATTCCGCCTACTAGACGGAATTGGTTTATTCCGCCTACTAGGTGGAATTTGTTTATTCCGTCTACTAGGCGGAATCTGTTTATTCCGCTCATTTAGCCTAGATTCCCCTTATTATCACTTTTAGGCAGATTCAGGGTCGAATATAGCTTGAAATACGCAAATTACTGTTACTAGGCGGAATCTTTACTTCTGCCTAATTAGATGGAAATACCTACAGAAACCCAATCCAATAATGAAAATGTCCAGGCGGATTTCAGACAGATTTTTTAAGCAATTTCTGCCTAAACCATAAAAAATATACTTCAGATTTCTATTAAACTGCCTAATGATTTTTGGGCATTATTGGGAATCAATGATAAATATTCACAGTAATTTTTAAAATGGATCATTTTGTTTTGACAGACATGATCAAATAAGATTTAGGTTTTTCTTGTCCTAAGCGGCAATGCCATTTTCTTTCTTGCATACAAAATCTAATCCAAAATGGCATCACTTAAGTATTTTTCATTTCACTTTAAAGTTTGGTGAGATTTCACAAATATTTTGACCAAAACTTTCTTTGAAATTATGTTGAGGTCTCACTCAAATTTCTTTGAAATATGTGTGAGGTTTCACAAAAAATTGACTAAAACTTTTGTAAGATTTCACTAAAATTTTGATCATTATATAGTATTTTACTTAAGTTTTTTTAGTGTTTCAGACATTTCAGCAGGTTTCAAAGAAATAATGGATATGAATTAAACGGGACTTTATTAACCAAGGTGATATTTAAGTGTGCATGAAAACAATTATACTGATGTTGTAATTATATGACATCCAAGGCAAGAGAAATGGGAGTTAATAAAAATAAAAATAATAATAATAATAATATATGACTTTATTTAGAGAAGGTAATTCAGTTAGTTACAGAACTAATCTACCTTGAGGCCTTCTGTGATGTACAACATATACTGTATATACAACATGATATGAAGTATCTGACACTCAATAATTAAGTGGTTTTAAAAATCCAAGTATCAAGTCTGGAACATATGCACAGGCATCTGTGAACACATAAACATATATAAAATATTAATCTGCATTGAAAAATTCAGCCGTGAAAATAATGCAAAATTACAGAAAAGCATCCATTTGAGACAATTTGATTATGAGAAGAAGAAAAAGCTAGGAGCCTGCCTTATGTCACTTGTGCTGTAGACTGGATTTTTGATTGCACAAACTATGATGCTGTTGTGGTCTCTCGAATTAGTCCTTGTTCCATAAGCAGCCATGACAAACGTTTATCATGATATAATTACTCTTATTTTACACTGAATTCCAACACACCAAGAATATTTTGATAATTTACACAATAATGCCTCATGAGATTGAAAGTAGATTCTACTTTTCAGCCAAGAAAATTCCGCAAAGATATGACTATCTTTGATAGACATGGATATCTGGCAACAATTCCCACCAGTGATCTACACGTTGTCCCTCTTTAAAGTTAATCAGTTTGGAGTTGTATAACTTCGAAATCATCCTGATTCCTGATTCAATTCCTTGTCTTATTTAGCACGTTAGCCGCTACTGTAAAGCTCTTTATGGCACAAAATGCTTGTCCTGGCGTTCAGTTTTCATACAAATTCATCAATTATGTTCCCATCAAATTTGCGTTCAGGGTATTTTCATTGCCGCACATTTTTCAAATGGTTATTCAATCTCTCATCCCGCTCGAAAATTCGAATCGCCATGTTTAGCAAACATGCTGTTTTCCATCAGTTTCTGTTACGCGACGATTCATTGGACAATTAAAAAATTTTGACCAATCAGAAAGCTTTATACAACGATCATCTGTTCAACAATAAACGGAACAAATACTTATTTGAAAGCTCATTGTGGAATGGGACTGGATGGAGCTTTATTTTAAAAAAAGTTTCGGAGACGATATTAAAAAATGGGTCCATATCGAGGAAATTCAGGTCAGGAGAAAAGTGAAATTATGTTTTAAAACGGAAAACAAGATGAAAACTTGTTTGAGGGCAGTTAAATCCCAATTGAAGTTAAATAAAAATACAACAACAACAACAAATTTGAAAAAGAAATTTAACATGGAAAGCTGTGAAAAGAAGTTATAAATTGTGCCCAAAATAAACAATAAAATTACAGCTATCAGAAACAAGAAATATAAATGCTGCTGAAAATCATTCAAATTGTAAAAAGAAACAATAAATGTTATTATATCTTATTGATATTTTTATTGAACTGTCAGTCACAGATACAATCACAAAATATCACTATATTTTCAGTCATTTAACTTTACAGACACACAAAAGCCAAGTCCTAATTATGCCTTATTTAACTGATGTAAATGACTAAGTTCTTCATTCCGCCTAGATGTTGGTTAGAAAATAAACTAAGTCCAGATTCCTCCTTTCATATAATAGATGTCAGTGACTAAGTTCCTAATTCCACCTAGATGGTGGGTGGAAAATCAACTAAGTCCAAAATTATGCCTACAGATATATTTATAGCAGGAATTTGACAAAAGTCCATCTTAGAGTTAGACGGACTCTAGATGGATTCATCTTTGATTTCTCAAATTTTCCATGTCCGCCTTTGTATTAACCAGATTTTTTACATTTTAGGCAGATTCCGCCTGGAGTCTGCTTAAGTTCCAGGTGGAATCCACCTAATTATTTCGTATGGGAAGGCCATTCATCATAACACAGTTCTTGTTATAAGGCCCATCTTTATAAGGCAGTTTTTGTTACAAGGCTCTTCATTATGACAGTTCCTGTTACAGGGCAAGTATGGTCATAGATCCCAATTCATTAAGTGGTAGTAAATTGGTAATGTATTTTATCTGAGGATGGTCTCATTATATTAGTTTGTTACCCTTTGATCAAGATGGAAATTTGCATTTTTTATATACAATTGGGAATCTGATTTTCAGGTTTATATCAGATTCTAGTGGAGAGATTTAATTTTCATTCATTATATAAAAAAGAAAGACATGCCATATATTGCTTAGTGACAAATTACTTTTGGTCTTTAATTTCAGGTGTTCCCCCCTCCATATTATCCTACCTCCCAGGCCCAGCTTGTAAGCAGGATGTGAAAATTGTTCCTTCAACAGGTCAGACCAGAAAAGCCTTCAAGCCTCGTCACTTTGACTTTACAAAACTATGTATTGGCACGTTTACGGTAAGAGGAAACTGTCGTTTCACATAATGCAGTTGCTTAAAATTGTTTTCTGATACAGCCTCTTAGAACTTGTCATTTTTCAATTGAAATAAAACTGCAGATGTAAGAAAATAGTGTCCAGATGCAAATGCAGAAGGATGAATAATATACATGATTCAGATGAAAGATAAATGCATTCTATGAACGGACTTGAAAGTCTTATTTACCTGTATTTTGTGCTGCCACTAAACTTTTGTGGTTCATTGACCATGTAAATAATTTGGATCCAGTGCTTCCTCAAGGGGTCTAGGGCTGCAAGATTATTTGTCAAAAATATCCTTGGTGTCAGAGCTGGAGGTCAGTTTGAGTAAAAACAAATCTTGGTGTCAGAACTAGTGTCGGGAGTTAGGCCTTTGGTGGGCATATATGAGGGTAAATGGAAACACTGGATTCGTTTCTTTATGTAGATGTACAATTTTTCACAATTTCCAAGCCCCAGTATTTTTTTTTTACAACTTTCATTGCTGTGTTTTGCAATTTTATCTGTACAATGTTCATTTGAATAAAAATGAAGTGGGAAATTAAATAGCTGACCCAACTATGTATATTTTTACAACTATTTCAGTTGTAGTTGAAACTGTTTTGAGTTGTATACACTTTAACCTTTATTAATGCGTAGTTTCAATATGGCAAGCTGCGAAAGTTTTCTATTTTAATACAGTAAAAAAGATGGAAGTCATGACTTAATTTGTTACAAAATTAACAAATTAACAAAAACAAAAGGAAACAAAAGAAGAGGTAAATACAAAATTAGAATGAGTCTGTACATGGAAACCTGATATAATAGCTGAAATGCAAATGTGAATAGAATATGAATGGAATGAATACAAATAATGCACAGACCAAATGAAAATTTGGTAAACCTATTTGTTTCAGAGTGAGTACTAAACACAAATGTGAGTAACAGTCAAAACAAAATATTAATTGCCTCATTTAAGAAGGTCTCCATTTCATACTCAATTCTCAGTTAGGCAAGAAATGGTAAAGAGATAGAAATACTAAAGACGAAAATCTTGTACTGTATATACTCGCATGTAAGATCATTTGCATATAAGCTGACCCCCCGCCCCAACTGAACAGGTATAAACACTAAAAAGTGCATAACCCATGTATAAGCTGACCCACAACTCTGAGACATCTCAAGATGCATGAGGTAAGTTCTAAATGCATTTATTTAAACAAAGTTTTATTTATAAAAAACACATGTATACTTATCTCGAGGTTGGCATGCATGATTATTAAATAGAAATGGTATAAACTTGTTTGAAAAGTAATCTTTAAAAAAAATCCGTTTTCTTATTGTTTCTGCCTAATTTAGATTTGTGTATAACTTGATTGAACGATGACAAGAATTTAGCAATCGCCAGTTGCTGTAACACTATCTCTCCCTTTTGACTCAATTATCGTTTTCTTATGCATTATTGCATTGGACATTTTATATCAGTGTACCGGTAATTAGGTTTTTACTTTGCTTTGAAATTGTAAATACCTAACTCATTAAAATGTGATCCCAGTATAACAACACAACGAACAACAATATGGTTTAATTCAACATTCGCAGTTAGGCCACTGAACGTATTTACATAATGTAGGTCTTTGGAGTCTAATCATGGGCACTATTGCGCTAGACTTTAATGATATCGCCAAAATACAATAACGAAGTTTCAGAAATAATACTTTGAAGATTATGCTAATTGTAGTTTGCTTTGATGTAAGTGACCTTACACCATACCTGTCAACTTTCACGCCTGGAGGAGAAAAAAACCTCCTAATTTTGGGGGGTTCTCCACACCTACCTCCCGATTTCATATCTTCCAATTTTTGCAGAGAACTCCCAATTATTATAACTTCAGTTTTCATTTCTTCTAAATAAGAAAAGTCCTACATGTTCTGTTGTATCACCTGTGAATTATTGTTGTGACAAAATAATTACTTTACTGGAAAGAATTCGCTTCTTCACTAAATAGAATGTTAAGTCTGAACATTATTCAGGTAAATTAATGATTTTTTTTACCTCTACAACAGTACAAAAATAAACAAATAAACTATAACAAAAAAAATAAACCACAACAATCATCCATAATTAATTTAAATCCCAAGACTGATCACTACGAATGCTGTAACTCCATATGTTATAGTGCCGTTCCCAAGAAAAAAATTTACACAAGTGAACACCTGGCACTTTTATACCGTATATACCAATGATAATTACTATTGTTAAATTATAATAAGGAATGAAAATACATAACATGCAGCAAATTTGTCCTTAAAAAAACTAATTCAGAATACATGTTTTATAGTGAACAGTACTAAATGCTTTACGAGTTGATAATAAGGGAATAAGGTCAGATATACAAAGAGGGGAAAATAGTTGCCACATGTATGGTACCATGAGGCTGGCTATTTTTGGTACCTTTAGTTCAACAAAATTGGGAATCAGGAATCCTTTATTTGCCAATCAATTGCTGGTGCTTGCATAATACCCAATAGTGTAGAACATGGTTTCTTTGAATTACAACAGAGGGCTAGTCATTTTCCCCAAAAAGTTGCATCAGTAAGAATTAACTTTTAATCAGTTGCATTGGCTTCCTTCTTTGTTTATTTAAGACTGATCTTTAGCTATTGTGCAGTTTGACCACAGCTGACCAGAATATGAAAATAGGGTATGTCCTGGGGGAAAATAGGGCGTGTCACAGGGAGAGACTGCTAATCTTTTTTTGCGAATTTCATGCATATTGGACCAGGAAGATCAATAAATATCTAGTGAAAACAAAGCTTTAAAAATGCCATGAAAAACCTCCTGATTTTAGGTCCCAATCTCTTTTTTTTTAAATTCAGTCTCCCTACTTGGCTTTTGAAAAGTTCATAGGTTTGCCTTACACCTTGTTTTTACAAAACTACGGTAATGGTGCTAACATTATGGAATAAAAGGCAATTACACATCAATGTACTGGTATAGTTGCCAGTCAAAATTCCCTCTTAACACAAGCCATTTTCAGGGTTTTAATGATTAACTGGCCTATACTGCTGTTGCAGAACAAAAGACAGATTCGCCAACTATCAACATAGGAGATGCAGAAAGCTTTCCATTGTGTGGAAAGTTACGTTTGTTCAGCCAGAACACAAAACTAAAATTGATTGATGTTAATCTGTTTGAGAATTTTAGACTTATGAAGTCTGTATTTACCTTTATTTAATTTTGTGTTGGAGAAATCAGAAAATATGCACATGCAAAATAATAACAAAATCGATCATAGTACTTTATAACAGTTTAATAATTGTTGGATCACAGAAAGTTATTTTTTTTTCATGAAAAGTCTTAGGACACAGAAAAATTATTGTTTCTTGTCCGAAGATTTATAGCTATTACATTGGTCAACAAAAAGACCTAAAAACTATCAAGTTTAGACATTGGCCCACAGATAAGCTGACACCCCTTCTTCGAGGCTTTTATTTTTACCTAAACTATTGGCTTGTACGCATGTATATACGGTAGTTGCAGTGTTGAAAATAATTTAAAGTGGAATAAATGAAGTTGAATATGTTTGTAAATCCCTTGCAAGTAAAGTAAATTTGCTTAGTAAACTTTTGACATAACTACCCATAAAACTAGAATACTTTATTATAATTCCTACATTTTGCCAGTTATTTACAGTTTTTTTACAGTATGGGAGACTGCACTAAGAGCTAGTTAGCAAGCATAAATAAGATTCAGAAGCAAGCTGCTTTCTTCATTTTGGATGCTTCTTTTGACATACCAACTGAAACTCTATTTCATAAATTGCAATGGCTGAAAAAAGTGCAAGGATAAACTTGCCTAAAGTATTGCTTCTTTACAAATGTTTTTGACCATAATCTTGGGTCTCGATACTTTGATTAACCATACTAAATCACTTGAAACTATCAAAACCCAATATTGAATAGTCTATGTATAGTATGAAATATTCTGGGGCAAACATCTGGTACTTTTGGTTTGCATATGTGGGCAAGAATCTGGTACCTTTTGCCTGCATATGTGGGCAAGGGTCTGGTACCTTTTGCCTGCATATGTGGGCAAGGGTCTGGTCATTTTTGCCTGCTTATATTAAAGCAGTTAAATCTGTTGAATGTTTTAAGGAACAGTATCTTGCTTTTCGAATGAATTGTTATACTGTTGTTTCATCATTGTGCATGTACAGTACATATCTCAATCTATTGCTACTTATATGATAAGGTTTTGCTGGGGACTGTATTGATGGTGGTGGGTAATGCAGGAGACCTGACATCATTTTGCAACTATCTTGTTTACAGACAGTAGTCGAGGGCCTTTGGGGAGACAATCCAAAAGTATTTTAATTAAGCTATTCTTATTAAATAAAGAATTAATATTATGTATACAAACATGCATATTTAATATGCACTTCTATAATGTTGAGCCTTGAATGATATGACTTTTAACATTCCATTTAATAATTTATACAAGTTTTGGTCTCTGAATGCCCAATCAGGCAAATTACAGCAAGTTGTTCCTATTGCAAATAGTGTTTTATTTTCATGAATAAATGACAATAAAGTGCTCAATAAAGTTTTAAAATGTAGAGCAGGACAATGGCTTTTTAAATTGCTTATCCAGAATCTCAACAGAGATATCAATAGTCCACAGACAAAAAGGCACCAGAATGAATTTTTCTGTTTAAACTTTAAGTTTCAGCAATTCAAGTTCCATTTCATTATTTACTTATTTAGTAAATAACCTGATATAGACACTCTTTTCTCTTTCAGTATACATGTGCTCTCAATGATTACAGCAGGACGGCCAGAATAAAGTTCCTGTTTAGTAAAAGGTATTTTTAGTAACTGTACAGGGCAACAAATCAGCATGCCTCTGTGCTATCTATGCAGTTATTATTTGCCAGATCACATGTCTGTTTACTAGGTATGCTGTCATAAGCCGAAGCGCATCATGTTATAATACATTCCAATTTATGCAGCTGTCAGTAGCCAGTGCACATTGAGTTATGATATGCCCAGCACTATTGATGCAGCTGTCATAAGTCAGGGTGACATGTTATGGTCTGCTCCTGTACTATTTTTGCAGCTGTCATAAGCAGATGTTGCCATGTAATTATGCATCCCTGTATTGTCGATATACCTGTCATAAGCAGAGGTTGCCATGTAATCATACATCCCTGCCCTATTGATGCAGCTGTCATAAGCTAGAGCACACCATTTTGTACTGTCTGTTCATTTTGATTCACTGTTATAAATTTTATTCTAGTCCATGGATCTAAACTAAACTTTATAAATAAGGCTAAGCTTACAAAATTATTTGTTGCCAGCTTAGTCCTGAGAGGGCTGGATCAGCAAAGCTTTCTTAGTTCACCTGTCTGTACGACCAGTTGAACTTTTGACAAGACCCTGCATCACCGAAAGATGTGCATCTTGTAACAGGTGCTGTTTTAAACTTCTCCAGAACACTGATTCCAGTTTTGACCAAATTTGGCATACAGCTTCTGGCACAAAGAACTGTTAAATTTACACCAATGATGCCAATCTGATATCTAATATGGCCAGAGTTACTACAAGTATTAAATATAATTTAAATGTTTTCTCAACAATTACTGCTTAAACAATTTTGATCAGATTTGAGAAAAAGCATGGTGCCAGTCTGCAGTATAATATGGCATGGTGCCAGTCTGTAGTATAATATGGCATGGTGCCAGTCTGTAGTATAATATGGCATGGTGCCAGTCTGTAGTATAATATGGCATGGTGCCAGTCTTTAGTATAATATGGCATGGTGCCAGTCTGTAGTATAATATGGCCACTAAGACCAATGTTTTTTAGAATCTTGAAATGACTTCTGATGAAAAACCTGTTAGCAAAATTTGACAGAATTTGACAAATTAAAATCAAAATGTATCCTTGTTGTTAGATTGCTAAAAGGTTGTGGCAAGCTTGTATCATTAAAATAAGCTTGGCAATAACTGTTTGTTAGCTTGTGCAAGCATAGCAGTATTTCTGATAATTTTCTTACCAGCATCCACAAACTTGCACTTCTTGCAAGCTTGTGCAATTCACAAGCTCATCAAACGCGCAAGCTTCCACATTTTTCGATCCCGTTTTTTTGATAATTTTTGTTCATTGCATGTTTTATGTATAGAAACTGCAGAAAGTTTTCTTGTCCAAATTCCAGTGTTGAGTAATATTTGATCTTAATGAAATATTAAACAAAGTGTTAACTATTCCAAGTGATACATTTGACTAACCCTGTGACCCCAACATATTGACTTGAGGCACCAGAATGACTAATTATAGTCATTTGTGCAAAGAAAGTGCTGTTTGGTAGAATATGATATATTTGTTTATCAGCTGATGCTAGGTGATTAATGATTAATGTTATACAGTGTATTCAAGCACATAACTTTAGTCCTGAACATGCTGAAAAAGCACCTTCAAAGTTGATGTGTAAGCTAAAAGAGGAACACGTACAAATTTTATAGATTTTTATAATTTTTTTCCTGTTGCTATAGACCTGATTGAAACAGTCTCTGATTAGCAATGTTTGCAAACACAACTCATTAATATTTTAACAGGTACTGCTAAGTAAATGTTTCTAACCTTCCCAGATCTTATATTTGGTAATTGTGACGTCATTAAGATGGCATAACCCTGGGTGGAAATACACTAGTCTCCTAAATCTATCTTTCAAATGACGTCCATTCAAGTAGCAATGATGTCCATCCAAGTAGCAATGAACACAGAGCAGGGGTCAAGCTAGACTAGAAATTTAGAAGTGACTTCTCCTTTTGGACAGAGCAGGGAGAAGTGAGAGCTGAACAGAGAGTAAAACAAGACATGCAAAATATATATATATATGTGTGTGTGTGTTTTTATTCTCTTATTTGAATTATGTCGTCTATTTCCCATTATGCATATTTGCATTTAACATTGGTTTTAAGCAATGCTTTAATTTCAAGTAGAAAAATTTCTTAGTTCTATCTATATTACAAACACATTTAGTGCATCTGCAGTGTATTCTGGCAATATGACTTAAAAAGAGAACAAAAGAAGCTATAGATTGTAATGAATTTTAACTGAGTAACTAGATTACAATACTGTAATTGCAAGTTTGTACAACTGCTTAATCAACTACCCTTAATCAAGAATTTTTCTTTTTATTTTCTGAAAGTTCACTATAAAATGGCAGTTGAAAAGATTTCTAAATGTGTTTGAAACAACCCCAGTATCATGTACATGAGAGCAAATGCACACAGCTTTCAGATCACACTGTTTGTCCCAATTTCTTTGCTGCCAATAAAACTTTACCATAATTGTTTATAGACCAAGGAATAAAGTCAGTTATGAATGAATTAAACCCTTTTTTTCCTCAATCAAATGGACAGAACCAACATGCATGTGCATCTATTTTTAGGAGGGGTTTTCTTAATGTAACCACTCACTTTATGGCTTTGTTGCAACACTCCATTGATAGGATTGCAAATATAAGGTTTCATTATTTGTCTACATACTTGGTGTATTGCTAGGCATTGGTTAAATAGTATTTGCTTTGCTTTTTATCTTTGTATTTTCACAAAAATGAGTGAACTAAGAATCCAACCTTGACCTTACAGCATCTCTTGAATTCCACAACATAGCATTTTCCCATTTTTTTTTTACCTTCATATTTGCATTTTAATGCTAAATCTTTAATAACATAATATTTTGCCTCTGCTTTCTATGAATTGTATATTTTCCTGAATAAATTTGCTCAAGTGTTTACAAAAAGAGAGTCTAATAAAATGGTACTTCCCAGAGCAGTGTTGTCTGCCATTATTTCCCCATGATAGGTTCATTTATGGTTCCAAACTGATTTTTATTAAAAAAAGATATATGTATACGCAGGAGATAAAATATTCATGTTACCAATTCTATTCTTAAAACTCAAATTGTTATTTACGTTAAAGTGGTCTAAAGTGCTCTTCGTTATGGATCACTGCCATCTCACCTCTGCCTGCGTGGGTTCGAGTCTTGGATTCAGCTAATGTGGGTATGTGAGAAAGCTTGCCTGTAGCTTCTCGTAGGTTGGTGGTTCTTTCCGGGGTTTTCCTGGGTTCTTCCTCCACCATTAATACTGGCCGCCATGTATAGCCTATCATGTGCTGAAAAATGGCGTTAAAACCTACAACAACAACAACAACAACATTAGTTAAGGTTTCAAAAAACAAGTTTGTAATCATCAAAGGATAATTTGCATAAATCGGGCAGCAATAGTTGCTAACTTGGGAAATGGTTAATGGTCAGTCAGCTATCAAAACACATGCCTGTGAATGTGCAAGAGTTTGGCGGTATAATTGATATCAACACCAACTACTTGATGGTTTGAAGCCTTCATTTCACCTAGAGCTATATATAACATGACACTGGAACCAACCTGGCCAAGGCGAGGGAGCATCTAAAAAATTATATGCATTCAATGTTCCTCAAAAAAAATAACTTGGTGAAGTCGTTTTTGCTTTCCTAACAGAAGAAGGCAAGGTTTACATTTTTTTAGGTGACTAATTGCCAGGCAGAGCGACTCCTAACGGGGTAATATTTAACACACAAAATTTATTTTTTTGCCCCTAGCAGATAGTATTCTGAGAAAAGTACAAGATAGTATATGAATTTCTGTAATTTGCAACACTGATATAAAACATCATTAAATAAAATTCTATAAAACATGTAACATTTTCTGAGTAATCCTTCAGTTTCAAGTTAAAGCAGATATTTCGCTTCCAAGTTGCAGGCGTTTTCCTCCTATAATGTATATGTCATTAAATATGCCTTTTCCCAAACAGAAAATCACATGAGTGTCTCGTAAATTGGACCGTGTTAGAAAAGTATTTTGCAAGCTCTTGTATGCAGTTGGTTAGATCATGTTAGCCAAGGAAAAACTAACCAAATTTTCACATATGCAGGTATAATTTACTCACATGAGAATTTGAATGTACAACTAAACAAACATTCATTGCTATTACATCAGACTTTGTTTGATAATAAGAGTTCTAATTCTCATGTAAGTCATATTTCAGTGGATGGTACCTGACTTTACAAGAGGGGGGTCAGGGGGTATGCAGGATTTTATTCTGAGAGAATTTGTTTAGAAGAGGTGGTTCAGTGTATACAAATGTCCAACATCCTAGTTTTTCACATAACTGTATGATTTTAAGAGATGAGATGGGAACATAACCATCTGACATCCTTCCCCAAATGGATTTCTGTATGGAAGTGAAGTTAAAATTTTGTAAAGCCATGTAGAAAAGGGAAGATATTTCCACATGTTCAAGAAAATGTATGCGAGAGGTTGGCCTTCCTGTGTAGCAGTCTGAATTTCTGGACTCTTCCCTTATTGGATATGGTCCTGCTTATGTGATTTTCAAATTTTGTTAGATTCCATTACTATTCGTGTAAGCTTTATTGCTATTCATGTGAGCTCTATATTATTCACATGTTAAAATGCACACAAGAATGACATGAAATACATCTCGCATGAGAATCATGTGTCAAAAAATGTAGCCTCTTTTGGTGTACCTGTAGTTGTTAAGTGGTATTTAATACTTGTAAGCTTACACTAAAAGTTCCTTTTTTAATATAATTTAAAGGAACTGGAAATTTTAGCAAAGCTGATACCGTATTTGCAATCTACATAACAGGATTTTGCATTCCAAAATGTTTTACTAACTTGCCATTCATGCTTCTGAATGCAAAATATGAATACACTGATAAGGTTCCAAGTTGATTTACAGTGTCTGGTAAATGCAGTGTTTGATGTAAATTTGCTAAGTTCATATTTTTCTTAAAACCATTTTGCTTAAAAAAAGGCTGTTTCAAAATGTCTTTTTGTAAATTACTCCAGGAATAGTTTATTCCATTTATTTCACATTTTATTTTATATATAATTTTTTTTCCATTTTATCTGCAACAATTTTATCCTCGTGAATAACATTCTTAACTGATCTGTATAATATAATTTTTACATGAAATATATTTACAGCAATGAACCTTGTGCAAGCTTGTTTGCCCCAGCAAGCTTGCACAAGCTTGTTGTTTGTCCTTGCAAGCTTGTGCAGGCTTGTTTATTACTTAATTTAGGCTTGTACATTAAATTTTTAGGATTGTGGAAGATTGCAGCAATTTCTGCAAGCTTGCAATATTTCTTTTATGTGGTTTGTACAAGCTTGACAGTTTTCTCAGTAAAGGCTTGCACAAGTTTGCCACAAGGTTCCAGATACTAGCTTGCACAATAACAGTTTTCTCATTGAAGGCTTGCACAAGCTTGCCACAAGGTTCCAGATACTAGCTTTCACAGTAACAGTTTTCTCAGTGAAGGCTTGCACATGCTTGCCACAAGGTTCCAGATACTAGCTTGCACAATAACAGTTTGTGCAAAGTTGTTGCCAGTTTGCACATGGAGCTTGCGATTTTGGTTTGGTAAAGCATCAAATTTATACAGATGATGCTGATCCACCCTCAAATATTGCCACTATTACTAAAATTCTATTAAATGGAGGTAAGTAATAAAGATTACTGAGCATGATATGTTTGGGTTCATGTGGGGTTCATGTCGTGAAAGACAAAAGTTTAGTCAGATTTGTACAATTATATAAAAATACAGGATTAATTAAAACATGTTAAGTTAATGAGGACAGTAATGCACTTCAAAGATTTAATTGTAATTTGAAGCTGAAGAATCATTAATGGCAAGAATAGCATTGCACATAGGATCCCAAAACGTAACATTTTTACATAGGCAGAGGTAAACAAGAATATATAATCGATAAAAATTAGATGCCGGTAATCATATTATTAGCTTCTGCAGTTTTGCCACATTAAAGGTATGCCTGAATGCCACACACTATAACCAAGAATCTCAATTTCTTAAACATTTTACAGAGACTGCCCAGTGGCCTTGTGGTTAGAGTGTCTGCTTCGGATGCATGAGGTTGCACCCTGGCCAAGTCTTACCAAAGACTTATAAAAAATGGTACTAACAGCTGCCTTGCTAGGCACTCTGCATTAAAGGATTAGTGTTTGGACTGGTGTCAGGATAATGTGACTGGGTGGGACGTGATGCTACATGTCTACAGCATAATGCCCCAGTGCTAGACATTACTATAAACTGCCACACTGCAGACATGACAGTGATATGACTGAACACATTTTAAAGCTATGTTAAAAATCCAAATCACACACACACACACACACATAAACATTTTACATGCACTATGAAGACTTTGAAAATTTATTAACTGTATTAGGAGATGCGCCTTCATAATACAGCCTTCACAGAAACAGTGAAACAGCAGAGCGTTTTTTTTCTTGTTTTGTTGTAAACAGCTCGATACACATTCAAGCTTGCAATGTCACAATTGGAACTCAAGATGGCTAGCTACATGGCTTATAAAAATTTTACTAATGATAATACTAACAAAACTTATGTTTGTTTTGCAACATTGCTAAATTAAGTTCAGTTCTGAGTTGATTTTCATTCCAGATTTTTGCTTATATTTGTGTTTTAAGCACTGTCTTGCATGTCAAAATGTTGGAAGAATTGCCACTAAAAGGATACAGTATTTATTTCTGAATCTTTTTTTTAAAAAAAAACATGCAAATCCATTTGTACAATAGTAATATCTGAATACTAAATAAAGAATCAATCGTCTTTATGTTGATTGTATATTTGGATTTTTTTTAAAAATCATTTTGAAAGAGTTGTATATTCAGTACATACGTGTTTAGGTCTTGTTTGTATCACACAAAGCTGTCTAGCAGAGAGCATAGTATTTTAGAGCCCCAGTTGTAGGCCAGCAATTAAGAGCAGAAGTTTCATAATTGACAATAGTATTATTTACACAAAAACAGCTGACATTAAGGTTCATGTTTAGTAGATCCAATCATAGTCCACCAATTAACAGCAGAAGATTGATGATTGATAAATGTTTATAAATGTGTAAAGTTTATTGCTAAAGTTTATAATAAAATTTGGGGAAAACAATTATTATTGGAAATGGGACACTGTCTTGTATTACTCTGTTGCTATAGTTGTCTGGCTTTAGCAATCTCTTGCTCGATCGATCAGTTGATCAGGATATAGCTGACCACCTGCTTTTCCTGGGCTTTTGTCCAAGGGTTGATCTGTTTCCTCCTCAACACTGAAACCTCTAGTCTGTGGCTAGTTAACAGCATACACTTCTATCTGGCCTATTAAGTCTCCCTCCTTGGATGCTGGGGCATCACAGGTGGGAATTTCGATGGTGAGCTGGGTGCACCTTAAAATTTTGATGTTGGGAATGCTGGAATTTAAGGCTAGTATGCTCGTTACAATAGCCTAGCATGCTGATCCTTCTATGGCAACTTCCTTTAGCCTTCTGATGGAAGAATCTCTTGTCTCCAGTGTGCTACATGCTTGCTCTAGGCAGTTGCCAAAACCTCAAGGCAGGTCTTATTAGTGTCCTCGGTGCTGTTAGTAGAGATGCTCTACCTCTGCAAGGATATTACCCTGGACACTTCTGAAGTGTTAGAGGATCATACTAAGAACCTTCATTGGAGGCAGACACCCTCCTTGGAGATGGGATAACAACACTGTCCCTGGCATTTGCTTATGGCCAGTTGAAATTGGTCAGGAAGCACGTTTATCAATCATGGCCTTCAGTGAAGTTCTTTGAAGGGATTCATGGAAGCAACCCCAGTGCTCAAGGAAACTTATTTTTAGACACAGACCTTGGTGACTTAAATAAACTCACAATCCCTGACTGAAATTCTGCAAGTCTGGATTCCCAATTCCACATGACCAAACTTTTAATATTGTCACACGTTGCAATAGCAACAATTCAAATATAAATTCAGTAGGGTTCAAAGGGGTTTGAAGGTTATGCAAGTGTAATTAGTGTTCATCAATACATTCACTAGAAACTAGAGTCCTGGTGTTCAAACTTCTTTGATGGATTCTCTGAGGGAGTCATGGTCAGAACTGTGTTGATGTATATCGATTTGTTGTTTGCAGTATGTGCAAAGAATTAATAGCTGCCCCACCCCCCACCCCCTTTTATCTGTCTTGGGGGAGGGGGCTGCCATGCTTCACAAAGTAAAACTTCATCCACCAACAGGTCTGAAATTTATTTTTGTTGGGGTTTGTTGAAAGTCATTTGCTTCCTAAATTGTACTTCAAAAATGAATTACATTTGAACACTATGCCTACAACTGAGATGATCATGCTTTGCATTCTATATATGCAGTAAAATCCAACTTAAAAGAAATGTTGCTGCTGTTTGCAAGCTTGTCAAAAAGTAATACATATGGCTTATATATTCACATTCAAGGCAAAAATATGTTATAACTTTTGTTCTTGTACACACGTCAATAGCATCTCTTTGATGGATTGTTCCACTTCCTGATCCTACCTATGCAAATTAGCACAATGGGCTCACCCACTGCAGCCTTTAAACACATTGCACCAGCTCTTTTCAGCCAATTAAGTAAAACTTTAAGACAGTTTATACCTGACCTCTTTACTTTAAATTGTTACTATTTAAACTGCCCAAGGGATAGTTTTACATTAGCTCCAATCACACCTGTTTACCGTTTATATATGCTACATGTAATGGGCATATACTGAAAGTGGTTGGGTTTGGGGTTTTTTTTCTTCTTTTTTTTTTTTTTTTTGAAGATTACTGAAAATTGTGTAGGGGGTAGGGGAGTACAAAATCATATTTTTAGCATAACACACTGTTCTTCAATTTAATTAAAATTAGATCTCAATTTCTCATAGGACAGTGGTGATCTAATCTAGTTTGCACCTTGTTATTTTAGGTATTCAAGAACTTGAAAATACAATTATACATGTCATCAATGCGAACAAAGTTTCTGAGGCAAATTATGTTTTCAACAAGCCCAACAAGCACCTCTCTTAGAATACAGGATGGGTTGATCTGAAATTAGAGTGGCCTCGTGCATTGGGCTGTTGGATCTGTGAGGTTGTTGGAAAGGCCCAAAAAGTTTGCTGTTTGCTATCTCTTCTTTTGTAAGGAGGTGGGAGCAGCCTTAGAAGGACATTGCTCTTCCTCTTTCCTGTGCATTCCTCTTCCAAGATTTCCTGTGGATGCTCAGCCTTTTTTGAGGTCTGATTAAGCATGATAGATGATTAGTTGTCAGTAAAAAATCTGGTTTATGTAAGGGAAGATGCACTCCCTTCTAGGTATAGTAGAGAGGAGGATAAACAACCAGTAATGTGCATACTAAAGGTATAAAGTTTCAGATGATTATAAACCTTTCTGCCTAAAACGAGTTTCTTTATGATGAACCTTTCCAGATAAAAACCACAACCTGTTACAGGGTGATCCCCCTTGATCTCCAGGATACGTTCCTTTACATCCCAGTTTTTCCTCAAAGAAAGGGCCTCAGATTTTGTCTGGACAGTATAATGTTTTCCAGTTTTATACTCAGCCATTTGGTCTAGCTTTCACACTCAGAACATTTACAGGAGTAATGGGAGAGGGGTAGTTGCTGAATTTTTTGATGAGCCAGATGAATCCAAGCCTTGCTGGACAGAAGAGACAGAATCCATGCCTTTTTGTAGGTGCTGAGAACCATGACTTCTCTGTTTGGTAAAACCTATGTGTATCATTTTTAGGGACCTTGAACTATGCAGTGGACCTGGTCCTCCTACGGGGACTGCACTCGTGCCCCCTCCACTTTCTGCTTCCGGTTAACTGGAACCTGCACAGAGATCACCTGGTAGGCCAGATTTCTCTAAAATCTGAATTTTACCTCCATCTAAGTTTGTGGACAAATTTAGCTCAATTTCGGACTGGAATCCCGATTTATGCCTCTAAACCCAATCCTGTTTACTGATGTCTTGTTTGGGGTGAGGCACTCGCTTGGAGCATGAAGGGCTAGTTCTTCAGGGGTTGTGGTCCTGAGAAGAAACTTCCCTCAGCATAATTTAAAAATGAGGGCAGTATTTTCATCTGCCATCTTTAAAATCTTATTATCGCTACTTCTTGTGAACATTGTTGAGATGGGGTTTTCACCAGAGGGCTTGTCTATTGTTTTAAATGAAAATGGGCTGATCTGATTTCTAATCTGGCCACCATAGCAGCTATTTTGAAATCTTTTTACTTTGCCTTCTCCTGAATTTATGGTCATATCAACATGGGTTTTTCACTGAAATACTTCCAATAATATCTAGCTGTTCCTAAACAAAAATTTGCCCTTAATGGCAAAGTAGTTTAAGACATTCACCTTTACAGATCATTTGCACATCACACCTGTCTGCATCACATTGAGTCTCAGCTCAGCCAACATGGGTATGTGATAAAGTTTGCCAGTAGCTCCCCATGTTTCAGTAGTTGTTCCTGCGCCAAATATACCAGATGCCATGTCATGTGCTGAAAAAACCCTTCAAGACTAAGAGATCAATGAAAATGGTGCTGTTCTGATGTCCATCCAGTGTATCTGTCATAATAAGCAGCCATTTAGAAAATCTTATTGTTTACTACTACTCAAAAAGCCTTCATCAAGAGGCAACCAGGATAAACATTCCTTCTTACAATTTTCAACAAGCAAGGAGCAGAGGCAAAGGATTGATAATGTTGTATTTCATGTACTAGAATGCCACACAAAGAAGGAGATGTCCAGAGAGTATCTCTGTCACCAAGGGGACAGCCGTAACAAGTGTCTTAATCTGATTCATTGAGACTTTTTAAAGTGTACAGGAAAACATCCATTGCAGGTGGAGCAGCTCTGCTGACTGTGCCATGGACAAAGACAAAGCATGCCTCAACAATTTGGCAACCACCCCAAGCACGTTCTGCAGTGCAGCCATGACAGATTTGGCATGAGAGGCTATGGTGCCTAGCAACCTAGCTAGGCTTTTGTTCCACCACCTCCAGTGTCTTAACTGAAAAGCTAGCCCATGTTCCCATCAAGGTTTCCACTTGTGATGTCCCAGTGTCCGGATGGGTGTTTGGGGTGCTTAAGGGGCTAAGTAAGAGATAGCGCTTGGTAGCTAGCTACAGAGACCAGTGGTCAGAGCCAGAAGAAGGTATGGACCAACACTTGGCCCCTGGACCATTAAAATTTTTTGAGAGAACTCCCTAACTATGATTAAGATTAGTTTTGTCCCCCAACCAGCAAAAATACCCAACTATGTTGTAATATTGTAATACTTATCAGTCCACCACTATTGCAAGTTCCCCTTCTATCCCAAGTTTAGTCTGAGTCAAAAGGAAAAATGATATGCATGAGGTGATGATGTGGTAGTTGCAGTGGAGCTTTTTATATAATTGGTGGTTGGAATCATGAGTTCAACAAGGGAACTTAGCATCCCACAAGGAAAGCAAGGCATTAATGACAGATAGGTATTACATTTTTTAAATTTGGTTAGCCCAGAAACTAATAAATGACATTTTTGTGAATATCAGTCATGGTTTCCATAGTTAGCTGTTAGAAAGAAGAAATGGCCTTGTCAGTATCTTGGATTCCTGGAAATTCTTTTTGGTCACTAGAATGTTGGTCTCACAGAGACTTGTTACAAGTTTTCAATTTTACTATGAAATGTTGAAAATAATGGCAAAAAGTATTATAGGTCTGGCTATTTTTTGAAGTCTCAGAATCAAGATTACATCAATTCTAAAAATGCATTAGAACAGTTTTTGTAAACAATATAAATATTGTTTATACAGATGGAAACTTTTATTCCCTTCAGAAAATTGGTGTATGAATTCCAGTTGAATGACATCAATGATGTTTCGACAACAGAGCGAAAGCATTTGACAGAAATAGATATACCATTCAGTAGCATTGTGGGGTTGTGGACATGTGAACGAGAATTGAGGCTTGAGGTCAGCTGTCCACCAAAAATGTTCCTTGGGCACAAGGGCCATGAGAAACAGCGGAAGTTTGGAGTTCAGACCTGTGCAGTGTATGACAGGAAAAAGACAGTGGATTTGACTGATGGCCAACTGACTAGTGTTCCTTATCATTGTGTAAGTTAAAACCATTGTATTCATTGACTTGGCCAGCATTAGCTGGTAGTGAAAAATAGGTTACACTTTATGGCAGTGATGTTGATTGTGTCAGTGTGCTGAGAATTTATGTGAAGATTTTGTGTAGAAGTATTTAAAAGTTGTAATACAGGTAAGGTATACAGTACTGGTAAGGTACATGTTTTTGAAGCAGTTTTCAAGGTAGACAATGATGCAATTAAAAGAGTAGTCATAATGATGGTCAGTATACAATGGTCCAGATACCAGAGATCAATACTGGCAAGGTACATCATTGTACAGTTCACATTCATTGGAGTAGTTCATATTTAAGAAGTCATTTTGCAGGTACAATACAGCATGCTGTTGTTCACAAAGAATTCAATACCGGTAAGGTGTATCATTGTACAGTTTACAGGGAATTTAATATAGGTAACGCACTCCCATTGTACAGTTTAGATGGAATTTAATACAGGTAAGGTGTATCATTGTACAGTTTACAGGGAATTTAATACAGGTAAGGCACTCCCATTATACAGTTTAGATGGAATTTAATACAGGTAAGGTGCATCATTGTACAGTTTACAAGGAATTCAGTTAATATTGCTTTTAGAGAGCTCCTGATCAGATTGAAAGATTTGTTATCTGATACTTAACATAGCTTATGTTGTGATCAGGTTTGTTAAAGTGTTTGGACACCAGGGTCTCCTTCCTGTTATGAATATCTCAAAGAAGTTTGTTTATTCTTACTTTTAATTCCCTTTTAGTTTTACTCCTGTAATTTTTTACACAGATGTGGCAGATAAATAAGTAGATAACATTACATGTAACACAATGGCCTCTTAACTTTGAAGTATATTTGAGGTTTGTAAAATTGCTTTTTATCCATTTTCATGCAAGAAAACATAGCTCATATTAATTAAAGGGTTTTGGGATACATCTAGCCAAGTCAGATTGACATTTGGCCAGAGAGATAAAGACAGCCCATGTCACATTAACCTTCTGAATGAGCTTGTTTAGTTTTGAATGGGTTTTATGTCACACGTTGATGAAGCTTAAGTTAAAATAATAGAGTTAGGTACCCTCAAATCTCATAGAATTTGATGCCATTACAGTAGACACATTGTATTTTAGGGTAAAATCCACATTCCCACATTCATGCTGATTCCATCGTAGACAAGATAATGTGATCATCATGGTTTCTCCATGTCAAGGCTGATAGTGGATGGAATAAATTGTATTGCTCTAGTTAGAAAGTTGCAGCAAAACAATCATGTAGCAATGGACATCAACTACATTGCATGGAACGTATGTCGCCTTAGCCGCATTACACAGCAGAATTTTGGTTTTCTTTTTACACTATGCCATTTAACACATTAACCCCTAGCGACGACTTTACAGGGCAAGATGTAGTAGCCTACTGCCAAACTCTGTAGCGTCATGGTCATGCATGATACACTAAAGTGGGTGGTATTATAAAAGGTAGACAGATGTAGCTATACAATGATACCAAATAATCTGGAATATCTAGTTGCACTAAAAAAAATACAGATAGAAAAACCACATTTTCTGGACCTGACTTTTTTTTAACCCAAAATTCACCTGTGGTCAGAATCCAATTTTGTGTCCACATTTTAGACTTTTTGGTCTCAGATCTAAGGCAGACTGGTATGAACTGCAAACAGACAGATGAGCCTTTGCAAAAAGTAGGATAAGATGGGGCATTTTGAATAAAGAGGGGTCTCCATACAAAAATAATGGCACCGTTTAGCAAAAAAAAACAACAACAAAAAAAGAAGTCCAACTTTTACCCTTCTGCTCATGTGCGAGTCAAATAGCCAACGAAAAACAATGTTTCTAACACAACTAGGCAGTATGTTATTGAAAGATGAACGGGGATTTGGTGTTTTCGAGTCTTCAGAAATAGCTTTCAAAATGTGGTTCCTTCTCAATTTTCAGGCAAAAATGACAAAAAGCTCCAGGGGTTAATGTGTTAATATTCAAAGACTCGCCCACCAAAACACATTTTCAAGCATTTATTGCGAAGGATGAACAATAAATTTCCAAGCAAAGAATTCTTAAACTATTAGTTGCTTCACAAAATATACAAATTTGAATTACAGTCATTTTAAAAAGAGTGATTATGTTTTTTAAGAAACAAAAGGGGAAAGAAAGCACATGTAAGTATTAGTTGGGTTTCATTCCATTTAAAAAAAATGAGAAAATGCAGTGATTTGTTTTCATTCTCCCTGTCACTTCTGAATTGTTTAACATGTTCCCACATAATGAAATATACAGAGAGTTACGCAATATACACCTTTCTGTTAGTGCCGTTTGTTTTAGTACTTGTGACCCAAATATTCATGACCATGTACACATTTTCTCAGGAATGGAGATGAGTTTACTTTTACCTTACTGTTTTTGCACAGATGCTGCTAGCATATGATGCTGTATTCTATAACCCCCATCTTAACAAATATATATATATATGGGATTGCTGGTTGGTCATCGGGGTGGGGTGGGGGGCCTGAAGGTGTGGTTGGTGTTGGTTGGCAGATTGTACCTTCTTACAAGGTGTCCGCTTTATTTGGTTATCCTTATCTAGAGGGTGATCACCATTGGTGTTGTGGCCTTGATCGAGTAAATATTAATATAACGTGTGTAACTTATAGATTGAATAAATAGAGATCTGAGCAGATATATAGAACATAATGACACAAGCCCCCGTACATGAAATACAACAATTTAATTAATTATATAAACAACTGTGATAATATGTTACATTAGGAAGAAGACACTTCTCTTTTTAAATAAATCATTCACCAAATTTCAAACACAAATATATAAATAGCCAATCTATTTTAAAAGATAGAATTGGTTCATCATAGAATCGAGTGAACAATCAAAGTCATTGCCTTGTACTACTTCATAACCTGCTTATTGTCCAGTTCACTCCAACTTCACTGTGTCTGTTCATGGTCCTTTCACTTTTTCTTCTCCAAACTCTCTGTTGTCTCACCTCTTTCGGCCTCCAAACTTTGTGTGGGTAGGTGAATACGTAAGTATATAGATACTTGGATAAGTATGTACATGGGTAATGTCACTGGAGCTATTTCCTCTTCCAAATTAAACAGAGAAATTCAAGCAACCTAAATCTTGTGTCAGATATCCTACTGGGAATGGATCATTATTTTCCTCTCATTATGTCAGATATCATCCTATTGGAATTCAAACAGATACCAAAAGCTATCTTGTCAAGCCAAACATGGGAGACCATAAAGAAACCTAGTTTCATAACATTAATGTACTTCCTAGCGGCTATTTCATCACTGGCTCACATTAACATCACACTAGACATAACAGTTCCTTTCTTGACTCAATTAGGCAAATGAAGAAATGAAATTCATTACGTGGCTTAACTATGTAATTTTCAGCGAATATACACATTCAAGTCTTTAGCATACATGAAATCTCGCTTCATGGCTTAACAACGTTAATTTCAGTCAATAGGCACTCAAGTCTTTGTCATACGTGAAATCATCAAAGATCAGAGAATTCACGAATTCTTGTATCAACTAAGATGACAAATTCAAACAATTCATCAAACTTATAAAAAGATCATTGTACGAATTCAGATAAACTCAAATACAGTTATACTCATATCAAGAAAATTGTTATGCAGATTTAAACAAATAAATTCATCCAAATACAAGCAAATAAATTCAAGCAAATCATTATATTGGTATCAACGGATTGCATGATGTTGACATAAATACCTTGTGGATTCAAGCTCTGCTCACTTCTACCGCTAGAATTGTGTCCGTTGACTTTCCAGACATCCAGTCCCTCTTACAAATGTTTTACGAGAGAATTTCTTCTAAATTCAATCTTGTAGTCTCCTATATTTTTTTCCCTCTTGCAGGAAAATGTAGACTGACTACATTTTTGCAGTGGGGCATATAAAACCCAAGAAATTTCATTTGAGAAACACGCCCCTTATTTAGCGTAACCAATCAGGATTAAATAAATCTACCTCCTTTTATAATTAGGCACCAAAATTGCGGTCAACCTGACTTCTAGATTTCCAAATAACTGATCCTGGACAAGTTCAATTCTGAATTGTTCGATACAAAGATCAAAGTTAACCCTTTCCTTCCAGTCTGTCCAACAGTTAAATAAACAAAGGCTTAATTAAGAATCACTTCTCTCATGACAGACATTAAAAATCATTGCAGATTAGCGATTTAACACGCACCTGTCCCCATAAATCTAATTGTTCTCTTGCCCAAAATAATGTGCTCTTTATAGATCAACAGAAATTTGCACCCTTACATAATCAGACATGTTTATTATTACCAAATGGACAACTGAAAGTGATAAAGAAGAATCATCACCTAAATATTTTTGGTAGGAGATAAATTTGTCTTATGTTTAGTGAATGGAGATGGAATTTATTTGGTACATTACATTATTTCAATCCACATCAAATACAGAAAACTGTAAATGAATGTCAAGTAAACATCAATTTGTTTTACAAATTTGTTACATTACAGTGTACATATTTACTTATTTTGAAAAAAGAGCAGAATAAAAAAAAATTCTGAGTTATCACATTGATGCAAAAATGAAGATAAATGTAGCAGATCAAAAAAAAAAGGCATACTTTTTATTTTTCTATGCTTGTTTACAAGTTGGCAATAAAAGTCACATTGGCATGGATTAAAAGTAATGATAGATATTTTCACTCGCGTGTTTGCAAGTAACACATTTCATTTTTTAGAAATGCACTTTTTATTTAAAAAGCCTGTTGTGTAATACAGCATTCACAACCATGTTATACCATATTTACCATATATTTATTGCAACATGATAAAATAATTAATTTTTTTCCTGTCCCAGAACTTAAGGTGAAACTTTTTTTCACCTAGGTAATATGTCCCAAGACTTGAGAAACGATGTTCCAATAAGATAGATAAACAAATAGTCTATCTGATACTAAAAAGAAAGAAACTAAACTTGTTACAATTTTTTATTCCTTTTATTCATCATGAGCATTAATGAATAAAATATACCCACAAACTCCGTATATCTGTATGTAGAATAGGCTACCATACTGTAGTGTGTATCGCTTAAATCACGATTCGTTGTTTATTGACATGACCATTGAGAAACAAATTGTGTTTAGTTGTGCTCAGCGGTTTGAATATGTTATCCGACTGAAAACTGGATAGAACAAAATCGCAAATATGAGGGAAACAATCAACTGGTATGTTGAAGACAACTGCCTTTCGTGCATGACACAGTGTTAGGTGCAAAATAACCAAAATTGAATTATATCCAGGTCACTATAGGACAGTATCTCGAAAATAAAAATCATTATTTCAAAATATGTTCACTTGAGTGCAAGTGACAGTCTTCGCTAGCACAGGTTACAAAAGTATCATTAAAGTAAGTTATTGCTGTGTATACTATTTACCTGCAGACATCATTGCCCTTTGTTTTACTTATAGCTACAGATGCCAAGCACATAGAAGCATGGGTGGTGAATAAACACAGCTGTCAGCAAACAGTAAACTCATTATTTGAACTTAACAATCGGACATCAGAGACGAAGGTTATTTTTATTACAAAGCAAGTCAATCTTGGAAGCCAACTTTGGATGCTTTGAAGCAGGTTTTTCTTTTTCTTTTTTTTTTTAAAGGATATCAATACAAAGGTTATTTTATTGCAAAGCAAGCCGACCTCAGATGCTGACTTTGGTTTGTTTTAAATGTGCCGATTCTTTTTTTTTCAAATACAAAGATGGCTGAGATATGGAAGCTAACTTTGGTTCCTTTCAACCAGAATTCATGGGAAATTTGAAAATAAATTGAAACAGTGGAACAATTTTAAAGTGACATAATGTAGTGCTTCGTGCACAGACATCGATGACCCCGCATCACCCAGAAGATTTGAAGAAAATAAAATCAGATGATGAATTCATGAAGGCCAGAAGAGAAGCAGATGATTTTGCAAACGAGAGGGAAATAAGCAATGTTTTGAAGACAACCACCATTCATGCATGACATGGTGTTAGGTGCAAAATAACAAAGATTGAATTATATCCAGGTCAGCTATATGACAGTATCTTGCAAATAAAAATGATTATTTGAAAATACATTCACTTGCGTGCAAGAGACAATCTTTTCGCTAGCACAGGTTACAAAAGTATCATTAAAGCAAGTTATTACTGTTTATACTATTTACCTGCATCCATCAATGCCCGTTTGTATTAATTAGAACTACAGCTGCCAAGCACATAGAAGCCTGAGTGATGAATAAACACAACTGGCAGCAAGCAGTAAACTCAGTATTTGAACTTGCCGACAAGACATCAAAGACAGAGTTTATATTTTTTATAAAGCAAGCCGACTTTGGATACTTTGAAGCCAGTTTTTCATTTTTTTTAAAGAATATCAATACAAAGGTTATTTTATTGCGTAGCAAGCTGATCATGGAAGCCGACTTTGTATTCTTTTAAGTGTGCCGATTTGTTTTAAATACTTTTTTTTAAATATACAAAGACGGCCAAGATATGGAAGCTCGCTTCGATTCCTTTTCACCAGTATTCATGGGAATTTTGAAAAGAAATTAAAATAATGGAATTTTTTTTAAGCAGCACAATATAGTGCTCATGCATGAACATCGATGACCTAGCATTATTCGGAAGATTTGGAGAAAATAAAGTCATTTGATGAATCCATGATGGCCAGAAGAGAAGCAGAAGATTTTGCCAACAAAATGATCATTAACATGGATGAAAATCTAATGTACTTTCATCTCATTCCTGGACAGACTGAAGATAAGATGGATGTCAAAAGTGTGAGAATTAGCATGACTGGTACAGATTTGAAAATAAATCTGACTTTAGTCCTTGCTGTTTCTGTTTTAGGTGATGTGTTGTTCCTAACAATAATTTTTCACGGTATGAGGAAGCTAAAATAATTATTCATGCACTGAGATAATGGATCGTTCATGTGCAGGAGAACGGTTGTGTTGATGAGATGATGATGCGTGATTTCAAGAGTTTCATCTTGAGTACAGTTTTATATAGTTTAAAATAAAATTTCAGTTGGAGTCCATTTTCCATCATGTATTTTTTGAATGATTTAAAAAGTGTCCCACAAATTACGACTCGAGAAAATGATTTGTCCCAGAGTATACAGTGCACATAAAAAGTACTTTCAAAATTAATTTATGGTGTCCCAATAAATAGTGTCCCAACAGATACAGTAAATACGGTGGCTTTGTGTTGCTGGGATAGACATGTATGCAGCGTGTTGAATGATTGATGGGGCGATAACATTTTTATATGGTTTTATTTCATATACTGCTAGAAAACAATTTTAAGAGGAAAATGTCACAACCACAATGCATTTCTTAGTCCATATTATGTCTAAAATTTGTAATTTCCACAAACACAATGCCCCAGTGCTAGACATCACTATAAACCGCCACACTGCAGACATCTTTGTGATATGACTGAAAAATTGTTAACACATTAACCCCTGGAGGTTTTTGACATTTTTGCCTGAAAATAGAGTAGGAAACACATTTTGAAAGCTATTTCTGAATAGATCCGAAAACACCAAATCCGCGGTGATCTTTCAAAAACATACTGCCTAGTTGTGTTAGAAACATCGTTTTTCATTGGCTATTTGACTTGTGCATGAGCAGAAGGGTTTAAAAAAAAAAAATTTTTAAATTTTTTGGGGGGGCTAAACGGAGCCATTTTTTTGGTATTGAGACCGCTCATTATTCCAAATGCCCATCTTATCCTACTTTTTGCAAAGGCTCATCCGTCTGTTTGCAGTTCATACCAGTTTGCCTTAGATCTGAGTGTGACGTTTGCACGTATTGGGGTGGGGTTCTTCCAATATAATTTAATTAAATTATGATGAAAGTTCCACCCTGGCTCGTTAGGTTAGAAAGTTAAATTAGTGACAAGGTAGTTTTACAGCTCTGAGCCCCCAGTCAGCAGTGCCGACGGTTAAATTATAGAGAACACTAAGATGAAATTCAATCAATAACAATTTAATAAATGTGATAATTTAAAACGATAACTTCCAATCACTCGTCTTTCCCTCGACCAAGTGACAGCCTAATTCATCCCGTGATTTACAGTGTGAGTTCGATTTTCCCCCTGTCCTTGCATCTACTCATCTATTTCTTTCCCACTGATTCCTTCCTTCTTTCCGTTCCTCTAACTCCTCCTTTGTCTCTGTTTCCCTCTCTACTATCTCCTCCTACAATTTTGCTCCCAGACTTCAACTTCTCCTGACTTCTCTCCTTTCTTTTCCTTTCCTCTGTCTCTACTATCTCCTCCTCCAATTCGCTCCTAGACTTCAACTTGTCCTGAGTTCTCCCCTTTCTTCTCTTTTCCTCGTCTCTCTGAGACTACGGGACCAAACTATAACTGGTCTGTCCCTCAAAGCTTCCTTATTTGAAGCTTTCTACTTAGAATTTCCTGCTCTAAGATTTTCCCGCCAATAACGAATGGCTATTCGGAGTTATGCTAACCTCCACTCTGGGTAATTTCTCTCGGCGAACTAACTCTTGCCGGAAGACGCGGGGATATCATTCTACCCAAATCAAGGTCTCTCCCCATCTCGATTCTGATTGGGTGGCGCTGTGCCCCTGTCCAATCATCTTAGCGGCCAGTTCAACCTGTCAGTCTGTTTGCAGGGGGGAAAGAAGTTAAGACACTCCCACTTCTTCAGGCAACTTCTTTTGATCTTGGAAACATTTCAACACCTAGGTGAGAATTGGCTATCGGGCGGCCTCGCAATTCCTATGTCCGGCTCTTCAATTCTAGCCACAACAATCTTACGTAACGGATTAGTGCTGGCCTTCGGCAATGTTTGACATCAAACAATGACCTGTCAGAATTACCTTGATTATACATGTTTCAAACTGGGCTCCTCAGGGTCGGGGTAAGCATGACACTGAGACTGAAAAGTCTAAAATCCGGACACAAAATCGGATTCCGACCACAGGCAAATTTTGGGTAGAAAAAGTCTGGTCCAAAAATTGAGGGTTTTTTATCTGTATTTTGCAGTGCAGCTAGATATTCCAGATTATTTGGTATCATTGTAGAGCTACATCTATCTACCTTTATATAATACCGCCCACTTTAGTGTATCATGCATGACCATGACGCTACAGAGCTCGGCAGTAGGCTACTACCTCCTGTCCCATTAAGTCGTTGCTAGGGGTTAATGTGTTAAAGCTACATTAAAAATCGAAATCACACACAAACACAAATCATTTATGGCATAAGCAGCCACTAATAGATAGCAACCTTCAGTGAATTTGTCATGTTAAAATTATTACTACTAGGGTAGTTCAGAAGTGTTTGAATTTGTGACAACATTTTTATTCAACAGTGTTTATTTTGAATATCAACATGCAGCATCGACCTGTAGCTGCCTGGAGTGAGTCAGATTTGCACTTTTAAAAAATTCATTATAATAAAAAACCTGCAAAGCCAGGTGATTTTGCCTTAAATCTTATGAATATGGCCCTTGAAATATAAGGAAATGTGATTGTTATGGTAAAGTCGGGGTATTCAGCTCATTCATGTTTGATTTACATCAGGGTTTCATATAAGCATTAATAGAAATAGGGAAACCAGACTAATTTTACAGTGGTATCTCGGACACATTAAACTGCACATTTTTTTCATGCAAAGTGTCTGCATGATCAACTGTTGATTATAAAAAAAATTTAAATGGTTTTCATCTACCGATACATGTTAAAGATGAATAAGCCTCATAGATAAATTTAATAATCAGAAAAAAAAGAAATATTCAGATTGTTCTGAGTAAAAGGCAGGAAGAGACCCAATTAAGTTCATTGGAATATTGTGTCAATTTGAACATGTGTGGCGGAAAATATGATTGCTGTCATCATATGAAATGAAGAAAATAATTCCAAGAACTATGTTAACTTGAGAGATAGCAACAAGCCATTGAGCTGCACAAGGTTTGGAATTGAAATTTGTGCAACTTTACAAGAGGTAAATAAGGTCTATGTTTACAAACTTTTCAGATGAACATGTTTCTCATCGATGCATCTGTTTGGAATACTCAACTTTTTAAATTCACATTTTCCAACTTGACAATATCAGTACATGATGTTTTGTTATATCTTACTGAAAACTAGTCAGACTTAAGGAAAAAGATCAACTTTTTTACCGAAATGATCTTGTAAGGATTGGCATGTCTGTAATAATGGTTGTGTTGCTGGTTTCATTGCATTTATTGTTATCATTACTCGGGTTAAGTATTGCTGATGTTCAATAGTCTCTGACCACACGTCTTACAGGTTTCATCAATACCATATGAGGCAGGTATATATTTTATTAAACTTCATGTTTCATAAATATTGTAATTATCATTCTTTATTATGGTTCATTGTGTTCAGAGGATTCATTTTAATCAGTATGTGTAGAGTGTGTAAAAATGCAGGCATAGTTTGACTCATAGGATGTTTGCACCATCTGCCTCTCCGAGACTAATTGTTAACAGATGCATGGATGCAGAGATGCTTCCAGGCTGTGTGATTGTGCAATTCTCACAAAAGAATCATTAGCCACACAAATATTTTGTGGTTCCTGCAGTTTGTTCTTCCCTGTGTGCTCAGTTTTTTGTTTGGTTGTTTCTTTCTTTTTTTAAAGTCAGAAATAAAAAATGACAGTTTGTCAAAATTGAGTCTTAGTCTTCCATTTTGCCAGTGATCTCAATCATGCTATAATAAGGCAGATATAAAGTTTCAATCCAAGCAGCTATAAGATTGAAGATCAGCTGCTGTTTTTATATCCTGGTTCCCAGCCAATATGCTCATAGTTTGTAATAATGTAAGTATGACTGGGGACCAAAGTTTCTTTTGCAGAAAATATCAGATAACAGATTTCTTTGCAATAAGACAATCATGTATGACACGGTAAGACTGCCTGCTATGGAGCAAGAGGAAAGCTCTCATGTTCCAACATGAAATGAAGACATCACATAAACCAGTGATGCAGAACTAGCCAGCAGCCTTATCATCAGGGCATGTGGATGGGGAACCAGAAGCTGAGAGAAAGAGAAAATAGCAACCAAAATTCCAAGACAAGTTGTTGAGTACCTACAGCTGGTTAAGGAAAGAACCAAAAGGAACAATGTTATGTGTTTTGTGTCAAGAACAAAAGAAAGATAATCCATTTACTAATGATAATGGTTGGACAAATTTTTTAACGTAACTTTGACACGTCATCTGGAATCGGATTGAGTTGCAGAAATTGAATGGATGTGAAGCATTACAGTTCTCAGAATCAGGGGATTATGCAAAGTATGAATCTTTCATCACAAGGAAAGAATTCTTTGACAACATGTGTCCATTAGAAACTGCGCTCTTGTGAATTTTTCAGTATTATGATAGATGAGAGCACTGACATTTCAATCAATTAAAGCTTGTTATATATGCAAAAGTGATTAATGATGATTTAAGTGCACAAATTTCCTTGGAAACTTGCATGTGAATGTAGCAAATGTTCTCTTTAGTGAGCTGGAGAAATGTGATCTTACAACATAAATATCCTAAGGACAACATGATGACGTTGTGGAAAATTGTGTTCCAGTATCATGATTACCAGTTCCTTAATTTGTTTAAATAGGCCAAAATTGCAGTGGTTGTCCTGTTACAAACATCAGATTGTGAGAGGGGATCTAGTTCTCAAAACTGAATTCACACAGGAATAGGTTAACATCAGAAATGGATAATAAGCTGATGACTATTCATATAGATAATTTCCCATTTGTAAAGGCTTTGCAGAAGTGGAGTGAGAAGCAGAGAAGAATATTTACAAACTCAGCAAACTGAAGCAGATACCTTATATGCTTGCTGTGAAAACAACTGCTTTAAAATCATTAAATTCTCGTCTTAAATTAGGTATGCATATTCTTTATAATACTGTTGTTACCCATCCACTACTATTCAGCATTGTTCCCTCCCAATCCACCCCTCGGGAAGTAGGTATGGGGAACCTCCCACTGTTAAAAAAAATTTTTGTCAGCATCTCTGTGGCTGATTAGTTTTGCTGTTCTGGTCAGACAAGTTTTGGGACAGCAAAGAAAGAAGACATTTATGACGTGAAGATAGAAGGCCCTTTACTCCGCATCTCATGGAAACACACATCTTGATCTTCCATCCCCAGTCTTCTCATATCCCAAAAGTAGTCTACCCAGAAAAGAATGATGGCTAATACACATGTGCCTACATCACATGGGGGACAGACTGCATCTGTGTTCTACTTCTGAGCTTTCCTGAATTTTCCATCTCCTGGGTGGATTGAGCTTATGTTGTTTGGATGAGTGTAATTGTTGTCCTAAATAGGTAAACAATGCAATAATGGCAGACAAGTATTACATCATTAAAATCAGCTTTACCTCACCCACCCATCCCAAACTATATTTATGTGATGATGCACATCTACCATTAATTAAAATTTTTAAAAGACCCACCATTAAACAGACTTGGACTGAATTTTATAGAGAACAACATGACATCTGATCCTTTCAAATTTATACAAAAGAACCTTTGTCCACCTTAAAATGAACCACACCAGTGATCTAGTGGCTAGAGTGTTCTCACTGGATGCGGGTTCGAACTCCATCAGTCATACTAAAGACTTATAAAAATGGTACTAACAGCTGCCTTGCTAGGCACTCAACATTCTTAGGTTAGTGTTAGGACTCCAGGTGGGCCTGGTGTCAGCATAATGTGACTGGGTGGGACATCATGCTGCATGTCTGCAGCATAATTCCTCAGTGCTAGACATAGCTACAAACTGCCACACTGCAGACATCATAGTGATATGACTAAAACTTTTTTAAAACTACATAAAAAATCCAAATCGCGCCCTACCCCATTAAATGACATCCTTTTCATAAACCCAGATTACTTGGTCAAATCATATCTTATTCCAGAGTTGTAGGTAGGCAGCATAATTGCTAACTTTACACAAATAAAATGCATAAAGAAATTTTTATACACATTCAGTATAAGCAGAACAGTTTGATATTATCTTTCAGTCCAAGTTATTAGTACATTTATTGTGCTATAGACACACAGTTAGGGGCCCCGAGTGGTCTAAAGTGCTCACCATTATGGATCACTGCCATCTCACCTCTGTCTGCGTCAGTTCAAGTCTCAGATTTGGCCAATGTGGGTATGTGAGAAAGCTTGCCAGTAGCTTCTTGTGGGTCAGGGGTTTTCCCGGGTTCTTCCTCCACCATTAATACTGGCCACCATGTATAGTCTATCATGTGCTGGAAAATGGCATTAAACCCTACAAAAACAACAACAACGACGATGACACACAGTTGATCTTTCATTATGGTACATTTGATTACTATACACTGTGTGACATACATGAGTGTCTGATGTACCAAGCATAGATGAAATCGTCATGAATCACTTTGAGAACTATAGCTGAAACAGAGCTTTAAAACTTGATTTAGTCTTAATCACTAAGCATTTTGATGCAATTTTAGGGACATGAATAATTTTGATTTGTCTGGTATTAATTGTTTCTGTTTGCGTTGGACCGCTCAGGTGGCCTAGTGGTTAGAGCATCTGCCCTGGATGCGGGAGGTCGGGTTCGTTCCTCGGCCGAATCATACCAAAGACTTACAAACATGGTACTAACAGCTGGCTCGCTTGGTGCTCAGCATTAAGAGCTGAGTGTTAGGATTGGTTGGGATAATGTGTCTGGGTGGGACATCATGTTACATGTCTGGCATGATGCCCCAGTGCTAGACATCACTATAAACTGCCACATTGCAGACAGTGTAGCGATATGACTGAAAAAATGTTAAAGCTATGTTAAAAATCCAGATCACATCACACACCTATTACATTAATAGACATGGAAAAGTATTTACTCTTTGCTTGGCAACATTTTTAAAAAATTGGCAACAAAATATTGAGGTTGGAAATTTTTGGGGCAGCAACTTTTTAAAGCCAGCACCATCCCTGCAATAGATTTGATGTATCACAATGATAGAATTCAGAATGTCTTTGAATGTGAACCCAGTAATAATAATAATAATAATGAGGACTTTGTATAGTGCCTAATCTTTAGAAGCTCTAAGCGCTTTACAACATTAGACAACACCTGTAAGATAAAAAACATATAATGATATGATCAAAAAACAAAAACCATGAAATTAGAAAACATTAAAAAAAACATGCAGCGAATATTTAAGGTAGGAAACATCATTAGGTCTTTAAGTTTGTTCTCGCAGTCGAAATAAGTGAGTTTTGTGAGCCCTCTTGAATGTGATCACTGTGTCTTTGTGTCTAAGTTCAGTGGGCAATTCATTCCACATTGCTGGGCCTGATATGCAAAAGAACGCTGTCCATATGACTTTGTTTTCTTTGTGGGAATAATGAGTATACGACTGTCGGAAGAGGAGCGTAAGTATCTTGCTGGTGTGTACACATGGGTGAGGTCGGATAGGTATGTTAGATTAGAGTCCCACAGTGAAACGTAGCACAGAGAACAAATTTTGTGTTTTTGTCCAAAATGTCACTGAGCACTTTGTAATTCTAATGAATACTTTTTAAATAAAAGATTCGTCTGAAATTGTATCTGAACACAAAGAGTAGATACTTTTATAGGCTGAAATTTAAGACTGAATGAATAATCTTGTTGATTTCAATCTTGTATAGAGCAAATGAGATTCTTTAAATAAAGTCATTTTATTATTATTATTATTATTATACCTTACCCAATTGACCTATGTCATAATGATTTTTTTCTGAAACAAATGATTCATCTTAATGGAAAATTACCCCAAATTGTAAACAAATTTGTTTCTAGAGCCTTCTTAGGCCAATCGCTTAGGTGACGTAGTGGTTAGAGCGTCCGCCTTGGATGCAGGAGGTTATGGGTTCAATCCCCAGCAGAGTCATACCAAAGACTTACAAAAATGGTACTAACAGCTGCCTTACTTGGCACTATGCATTAAGAGGTTAGTGTTAGGACTGGTCGGCTGGTGTCAGGATACTGTGACTGGGTGGGACATCATGCTGCATGTCTGGCATGATGCCCCAGTGCTAGACATCACTATAAACTGCCACACTGCTGACATCATAGCGATATGACTGAAAAATTATTAAAGCTACATTAAAAATCCGAATCACACACACACACCTTCTTAGGTCATAATCAAGGATGGGTCTTGAATTCAAACCCTAGTAAACAACCTATTTATAACTTAAAAGCAAGATCAAAAGCAGGCATGCATAACAACTCTTGAATCTTGAATCATGGCTTAAAGTCAAACATGCAGAAGAAATTAAATATACTTAACAATTTCCTATACCCATTTTAAAGCTTTTTATCATACTTTGTATGAACTACTAAAGATTTCCCATACCCCTTGAGAGATTCTCATACTTGGTATGAACTACTATAGATTTCCCATACCCCTTAATAGATTCCATCATACTTGGTATGAACTACTGTAGATTTCCCATACCTGTTAATAGATTCCATCATACTTGGTATGAATTACTACAGATTTCCCCGTACCCCTTAATAGGTTCTATCATACTTGGTATGAACTACTTTGATTTCCCATACCCCTTGATAGATTACATCGTACTTAGTATGAACTACTATAGATTTCCTTGATAGATTCTGTCATACTTGGTATGCACTACTATAGATTTCCTTGAGAGATTCAATCATACTTAGTATAAACTACTATAGATTTCCCATACCCCTTGATAGATTCCATCATACTGGTTATTAATTACTACAGATTTCCTATATCCTTTTAATGATTCTTATCATAATTAATATGAATTAGTATTAAAGCTAAGAAAATTCATCCTGCAGCGTGTATTCTCTACCCTTTTATCTTGGGGTCAAGAGCACAGAGAAAATGTCTGGTTCGGTTTTGTTAATATTTTCATTTGCTGATATTTCCTAAACCACTTGATATATTCTCGTCATACCTGGCGTGAATCATTATAACGCTAAGACTGTTCTTTCAGTGATGTGCATGCCTGTCTCTTTGACCTTGAGATCAAAGTCAGAGTCATAGAAATTATGTGTTGTGCTTTTGGTTTTTCATTTCCTTTTAATTATGAAACTATTTCACTGGCTTTCTTCATACTTGGAATGACACTTTATGAAGCTAAAGCAATTCATTCACAAGGTTCCCACGCTACATGGAAATCGGGAAAAAACGTTGGGAGAAATGATAATTTAAAAAATCCTGACCGTGAAAAGTTCTTGAATTTCGCAAATATTGATGAATTTTCCGTGTGCACTTGATGCATGAAACAATCACGTAAATGAGTTGCAACTAAACTGTTCATGAGTTAAATTTATAGAGTTCTAACCAGAATATTTGGAGGTGAAGTATGGGTCATTTGGGTGCATGCAATAAACATATATGCCGAGTAAATCCAAGATTCATCTAGTAGAGTTTTAGTTTCAAAGTCAGCTCGATATCCGTATCTTTCCTTACATGGAAGGCATGACTACAAATCAAGCATCTTAAGAAGTTGACATGGCGGTTGCGAAGTTTAGCCGCTTACCGGATGGCCTAGCAAACTTTAAACATTGTTAGCTCAAGTGATACATGTATGAAATCGATATGAAGATTACCAATTTTCTCAGAAATTGTGAATATTGTAATCATTATGTCTTTAATCTGCTGAAGGACAAGATAAAACTATGGCGTTGATGAAATGTGACCTGAGACGCGTGATTTGCGTTGCTAATTGCACGAGTACACAAATCTAACAACTCACATTTTGAAATGTTTCAGACAAGAAAGAAAAAAATTAAATGAAAGTCATACTGGTTGTAATAAAAATACAAAATCGAAAGAACACAACATTTACCATATTTATATATTCCGAGAACAACTTCATGAGTTTTGTTGTATCACGTGATTACCACGTTGACACGTGCTGTCTGCTTGATAAATCAAGACTGGCCAGATTGCTAGTTTTTACAAAAAGTATCCGACTTCCATTTAATATAGTTGAATTTCTGTACAACAACACTTAAAAGGAGTTTGTTGATATCATGTGACTATTGGATTTCCGCTGACGTCACTTGAGATTTGTGAAATCATGCGACTAGTAATGGAAATGGTGAGTACAGGGACAGGTTTCATCTATGCCGTAGTTTTGTCTAGTCTGTCAGCGGATTAAAGACATAATGATTATAATACATGCCATTTCTGAGAAAATAAATAATTCTTTCCTATCGATTTCATACAGGTATAAGTCCATATAACATACATTTAAATTTTCTAAGCCCGCTGTTAAGTGACTACCATATGTCGCTACCGCAGGGTGGCAGCAAATTCCAAATTTTTCTTTATGCAATTGCAAATACCCCAAACCCAAATGTCCAAATATGAAAATGTGAATATTCGTAGGAAACCCATATCAGAAAACAGACTGCTATTCGTTTTAAGCCAAATTTGTAGTCCAAGTTCTTGAATCTCAGAGCTGAAATGAGAAATTGTCATCCCTTGTATTATATATTAAAAACGATACGAGTCTCTGTATCAATACAGGTTTGGGGACTGGTTTAACAAATTACAAGAAGATGAGATGATTTTACAGAATATACAGTCCTTGTTTATACAACAGTATATAATTTTGAAGGTTTTTTTGTCAAAATTTAAATCAACCCTTTTGATACTGGAATAAAAAAAGTTTTCTTTCTATTGGATACCATGCATGTGTGTGTGTGTGTGTGTGTGTGTATATATATACACACACACACACACACACACGTATATATTCGTGTGTGTGTGTGTGTATATATATATATATATATTGCTATAGAATTCTTTAGAATTAAAGGCCTGAAAAGAAACATAACTAATTTATGTTCATTATGTTTTTCCCACTTAGTAACATAATGCAGGTCGGCAAAATAATTATAAAGTTCGAATTTTTATTCTGTTCTTTGAAATGACTTTACATGACAATTTATAGGAATATAATCAAACGTTTTTCATGTGATACAGTTTATGTTTTTGTACATGATCATCTTTTCTGACTCGGATGTTTTGGAGAGTCTTGAAAAAGAAACATCTTTAGATTTAGAAAATGCATGTCTTATAATCTAAAATTACTTTTATTCCATTCAGTAATGGTCATATGTGAACCTTGAAAAATTAATTTCATCCTGGAAATTTATCTTTAGAAAAGCGTGGGAACCATGCGTTCACTGAGAGCAATGCTTCATTCGGTGGTCAGTCAGATAATAGAACATATTTATTAAGGTTTTGGTTCAGATGTTTGCATTGCTCGTATTTCCTAAATGTCATGAATTTTCTTTATACTTGGAATGAATCATTTTGAAGTAAGATGATTTTGATATGCATGCTTGCTGTCCCAAAATGTCCTTTCAGGCGGGTCTCTTGCTGTTTTTCAGATTCACTTGAAGATGTGTGTTGGAGATAAGATCAAGTCAGAGCTATGCAGTTTTGACACGAGGTTTGAGGAGCTGCTGAAGACATCCTTCATAGTCAACACTAACAAATCGCTCGTTTCCCCAGACTTCGAACCATCCCTGAATCACCCATTACTGTACCCCATACCTCCCAGGTCTGCCCTTACACAGGTTCCTGCAGGTAAGTTCTCTGACTGTTAACCTCCCCCGAATCACCCGATGCTGCACCCAGTACCTCCCGGGTTGGCCCCATATGTCCCATTATGTAGGTCCCATGACTATAATATATTGTTCTTTTGAGCTACTGATACAAGGTCATGCTCTGTTGACTTTTTGATTCACCAATCAAATTGCAGCTTCATATTTTAAAAAGTGAAACTTTGTCATTTGGAACATGACAGCACTTACGATAACTCGTCTAACATAACTTGTCAAAATGAATCTGACAGGCTTCTAATAATAAATGAAATGATAATTTCATAGGTTACAAGAACATGGAATTTTATCTTTCTAATATCTTATATGTGATAGTTTGGATTTAATCAGATTGTCAGGTCCCTTGATGCAAGTCCATGCCTGAATCATTCTTTTCTGCACCCCATACCTTCAAAATCTACCACACATATGCCAATAGCTATGTCCCCAGAAACACCCTGATGGACTTCTGAAGTCTACCTTTAAGTTCTAGTGTATTTGTCAAATTGAACAGGTTCCACTTTTCATCCATTGAATTAGATTATAATTAAATAATTTAAATTTATATTTTCTCTAATGTCCTTTGGGAGTCTGTTCCAAATTAGGTGATCCTGAATACTGGAAACTTTCTTAAAAGAGTTCTTTTTTGGTCTTTGGAATGGAAAGGTTGTCAGCTGAAATTGATCTTAAATTGGAAGTGTTGCCATGTTTTCTAGCATGAAATAGTTCATTGAGATTTAATGTGGCCATATTGTTTGAAACTTTGTGGATAAGCCTTTGTCAAAAATATTCATTCACTTACTGTTAACATTTTAAGATCATTCATTGCATTTGGGATGTTTTCAGCATTATCTAGGATGGATCTTCAAACTCTTTATTTGCAAGCAGAATAATTTGTAAATATTCTTGTCAGAAGTGTTTCCCAGATAACATTACAGTAGTCTATGTATGGTTGTATATAGCATTTGTAAATTATTAACCTGTGTTTAGCAGATTTAACTCATTCAGCCTTAGAGGCTTTTGTCGTTTTCGCCTGAAATGCGAGTAGGAAAGACATTTTGGGGGCTATTTCTAAATACATCCTAATACATTGACTTTCAAGAGATTTTCCATTAGCCTAATGCCTAGTTAGATTAGAAACCTTGTTTTCCATTGGCTATTTTGCTCGTGCATGAGCAGAAGGGCAAAAGTTTAATTTGGGAGGAGGGGGGGCTTAATTTATCCATCATTTTTGTACGTTCTTTTGTGGGTGTTTTTTTGGCTTAATGGATCCATCATTTACGTAATGAGACTACTCTTTATTCCAAATGCCCACCTTATCCTACTTTTTGCAAAGGTTCATCTGTGTGTTTGCAGTTCATATCATTCAGCCTTCTGGGCCCAAAAAGTCTAAAATCCAGCACAAAATCGGATTCTGACCACGGGCGAATCTTAGGTGGGAAAAAATTGAGTCCAAACAATTAGGTTTTTCCCTTTTGTAGTGCAACTAAAATATCCAGATTATTTGGTATTATTGTTGAGCTACATCTGTCTACCTTTCTATAATACCACCCACTTTAATGTATCTTACATGACCTTGACGCTACAGAGCTCAGCAGTAGGCTACTACCTCCTGCCACATAAACTCGTCACCAGGGGTTAATGAGTTAACAAGGATTTTTGAATTTTTTTACAAATCATCAAGGAATGGCTAAACTTGTAATTTATGTGCTAATGTCAATGCAGAAGTGATTAAATATGCAAGGAATATTCAAATTTGGTGACATCATCAAAATGCACCCATTTACTCATTAACCCCTACCTCCTGCCATGTAAACTAGTCACCAGGGGTTAATGAGTTAAATAGCTAATTTGTTGGATTATTAAAACAACTTTCTTAATAATGCAAGCAAACATGTTCATCAGGGATTTTGACTCCATTTTGAAAAAGGAAAAAAAGGGTGCAGAGTAAAATTTAAATGAAAGGTTTTAAAGTTCATTCCTCACAGCATCGCGAATGATAGCCATGTTTGTCACTCTGAATTTTCACATCTGCATCCTTAAATGTATGTAAAATTACTTAATTTCTTGCAACTTTTTCAATGCCATTTGTACCAACAAACTGAGTGACCCTTGCCACTAATTACATTCTGAAACAGGGTGGTTTGCTTATGTCAAATTCTTTGATGCTATCATAATGTGGAAGAGTTGATATGTTATTTAAAGATTGATCAGCTTTCCTATTTGGCTGCATTTGGCCATAATGTAGTTGCCTCCCTTTGATTTCTCTGCAGTATCAAAAAATGACTCGTCCAGAACTCAGGATGCACATGGCAGATTGCATGTACAGAGAGCAGCCATTTTCAGCATGTATCGAGTGAATGATGTTGCCCTGCATGTTACTATGAATTAAATCATTAATGCATAATTTTTGCTACATTTTGAGACTGACATGAAAATTCAGTGAGAAACAGGGCAGATATTGATTGTGCTGCTGTATGGAATGAACTGTAGCACATGAAGATTAAAGACCTCCTTTTGAGGGTATGCAAGGAAAAAGTTGATGCATTATATCCTCTCCATTATAGTCCATTTGCTATCATTGCATGCTGGATTAATTACTAGACAAAATGTATTTAAAATTAGATCTATTTCAAAGGTTATAATAATAATTTCATGTTATACTCGACATACAGCAATAGAACAGAAATACATAAAGTTAAAAAAAGAAGTACATTTAAAACATATTAGCAATGACATAAGACAGAAGTACTTACCAAATCACCCATTTCTGCCAGCATTGATAGGTACATATTCTTATGTCCTGGAAGAAAAGAGAGAATGTTTTCATATTTCTCTTCCTTTCTTTCTTTAATTGTTGGAGAAAACATTTAACTTTACATAATCTGTTGAATATACAATGTCCTTGCTGCATTGGAGTATGTATAAACTTGGAAAATGTACTACTTTAACCAACTGGTGTAATTGCAGGACAAATTTCTGGTCATTAATTGGAACATAACCCTAACCCTGACCCTAACAATCACATTTGCAATGTGCATGTATGATTGTTCAAGTTGATTGTTTAATTTCATTCTGTTTATTTGGTAAATTAATTGACTTAGCTAGTTTTTCTTACCATACTATGCAAACTGATTCGGAATAAAATTTGTCTTTTATATACATTTATCATATGTAAGTTGCCCAAACTTTTGTATCTGTGAAAGCCAAACCTTGTTTGCTCAGAAAGCAAGTCTTGCTTGCTCTGAAAGCAAAACCTTGTATGCTGTGCAGGCCAAACCTTGCGTGCTCAGAAAGCAAAACTTGTTTGCTCAGAAAAACAAATCTTGTATGCTGCAAAAACCAAACTTTGTATGCTGCAAAAGCCAAACCTTGTATGCTCAGTAACCGTAACCTTGTATGCTCAGAAAGCAAGCCCTGTAAGCACAGGAGCAAATTTCATTCCATGTTTTGGGATATGAATTCATCCTTGCCTAGAAACAGCAAAATCAATGTTGGGAATGTCTGCACAATTCCATATTCCAAAATCGACTGGTTATAACCCCAACACACCCCAATTATATCACCACCCTGGTTATGACCCCCACACACTTAAATTGTTTGATATTTTTTTTTCCATTAACAATGCCCTTAACATGAATCACATTTTTTTCAAAAACAAAATTCAATGAAATCAGAGTCTCATGTTGTGGCTATACATCCATGTAAACAGTTCAAAAGATGGGGACAAGGTTGGAGCTACTATTATTGCAAGACCAGATGGCACCGTGCCTCTTGGGGATATATCTTCCTAGAGAATGTCGTGCATCTTTCACTCCTATTCACACCATATGGCTGCTGAGTGCCATTATATGCTGATTAACACATGCCCTTATTTTTAGGACCTAACTTTTGATCAGCACCTTGTAGCCATTATTGTGCTGTGATGCTTTACATGTATAACTGCGCTATATGTGGCAGGGAACAAATTGACTTGGAAAAGCATTGAAATTGTCTTGTTTGATCAGAAAAGTGTTGTATATCTTGATGGTTATGCGAGTATGAAGCTGAGTATAGATTTTGCCCTTTGTGACAAGAATTTTTACCAGCTACAGAACCAGGGAACCAGGTTAGTAGTAAAAATGTATCTTTTTCATATGTGCTGTAATTCATGCATGTAATATATTGATTACATTTTACACCCAAATTATGCTTTTTTGCCACTTATAATAACTTTAATTATACTTATACCTCTCAGGGCATGTATGTTTCTGTTCTATGAATACACCACTCAAATATATTTGTATATATGTCTATACAGTGCAATCGTCTACCAGTCCTGGCAGGATAAGACAGCCTCCATTGCTGCCTAAGAAGAAAGGCAGCCTATTTGCTGGCTGTCACTGTCTCCACAGCTGTCGGAGTCTGCAGTGCAGCTGCTGTGCTCACACAGAGTCATGTACACCTGCTTGTGCATGTCGTAACTGCTGTAACCCATTGAATTTGCTCCTGCGTATGGGGATTCCTTCTTCTATAGCACAGACAGATTTATGTTTGATGGATAACATTTACAGGGTAGGTTTAACAGATAGGTAACATATTCAGGGTCGATTTAACAGGAATTCAACGTTTTTTTTTTTAGCTCATTTGGGCACTTGTTTATTGAAGGTATGGCCTTGCATCCAGCTTGCATTATTGGGCATCTGTCATAAATCTTTCCACATATGCTATTTATTCTTACACTACCTGGGGATGTTGTTGTTGTTGTTGTAGGGTTTAAAGTCATTTTTCAGCACACAATAGGCTACACATGGCAGCCAGTATTAATGGTGGAGGAAGAACCCAGGAAAACCTCGGAAAGAACCACTGACCCACAAGAAGCTACTGGCAAGCTTTCTCACATACCCGCATTGGCCAAATCTGAGACTCGAACCCACGCAGACAGAGGTGAGATGGCAGTGATCCGTAACGGAGAGCGCTTTAGACCACTTTGCCACTCGGGGGCCCCCCTGGGGATATTGTGATATCCTACATATATCCATATGATACATAATCAGTATGTTACCACATTTCCAAACCACGGGGTTAAAACAAAATGTTGCAAGAGGCATGGATGTCATACTTGTCCTTCATCTTCTACATAGAGGCATGCATAAGTAGAATTAATGCATCAAATGTATTAGACAAATTTTGTAATAATATTACTTTGTGGTCACTTTCAGTGGGCAGCCGGATAGGGTGGAAATGTGCATTAAAGTGGGGATTTGCATTCTTAAATTGTATTGAGCAGAGGACATTCTGGAATGAAGGCCTCTTCAGTTTGGTAGAAATGGTGTCGATTCATCATCTAGTATGGCCATCATTGCTAAACATTTAAATGCCTTGGAACGACTTCACAAAAACTGATCAGCAGGATTATTTGTTCTTTGTAAACAGCATTTAGCAGGCCCACTTGTTTGTTCTTTGTAACTGCATTTAGTGGGCCGACCTGTAGTTTGTACATTTAGTAGGCCCACTTGTTGTTTGTGCTTTGTAAGTGCATTTTAGCAGGCCCACTTCTTGTTTGTGCTTTGTAACTGCATTTTAACAAGGCTGACTTGTTTGTTCTTTGCAACTGCATTTTAGCAGGCCAACTTGTTTTTTGTTCATTGTAAACAGCATTTTGCAGGCCCACTTGTTATTACATTATTTTTTATTTTAGTGGGACCATTTCTTGTTTGTTCCTTGTATGTGGGACCATTTCTTGTTTGTTCCTTGTAAGTGAGACCATTTCTTGTTTGTTCCTTTAAGTGGGACCATTTCTTATTTGTTCCTTGTAAGTGGGACCATTTCTTGTTTGTTCCTTGTAAGTGGGACCATTTCTTATTTGTTCCTTGTGTGTGGGACCATTTCTTGTTTGGTCCTTGTAAGTGAGACCATTTCTTGTTTGGTCCTTTAAGTGGGACCATTTCTTATTTGTTCCTTGTAAGTGCGACCAATTCTTGTTTGTTTCTTGTAAGTGGGACCATTTCTTGTTCCTTGTAAGTGAGACTATTTCTTGTTTGTTCCTTTAAGTGGGACCATTTCTTATTTGTTCCTTGTAAGTGGGACCATTTCTTGTTTGTTCCTTGTGTGTGGGACCATTTCTTGTTTGGTCCTTGTAAGTGAGACCATTTCTTGTTTGGTCCTTTAAGTGGGACCATTTCTTATTTGGTCCTTGTAAGTGAGACCATTTCTTGTTTGTTCCTTCTAAGTGGGACCATTTCTTGTTCCTTGTAAATGCATTTAAGCTAGATTTGTGCTGCAGCTTACTAGGATAAACATGTCAGACTACTTTGTTCAGAGCATTCAGAAACTTACTTGTTTGCAGAATAATGATAGTTACTTATATCTGATTGTAATTAATACATTTAATTTGAGGTTTATTAAGTTTGTTGTTGTTGTTGTTGTTGTAGGGTTTAACGCCACTTTTCAGCACAAGATAGGTCATACATGGCGGCCAGTATTAATGGTGGAGGAAGAACCCAGAAAAACCCCAGAAAGAACCACCGACCCACGAGAAGCTACTGGCAAGCTTTCTCACATAACCACATTAGCCGAATCCGAGACTAGAACCGACGCGGACAGAGGTGAGATGGCAGTGATCCGTAATGGTGAGCGCTTTAGACCACTCGGCCACTCGGGGCCCCTATTAAGTTTGTAAATTGTTTTCCATTTACCATAATATAACATATTGTTATGGCATTTTGTGAGAAGCTGGCATGTGGTTGATATTTATAGGTTATATAAAAATTGAAAAAATCTCAGCTGAGGTCATATGTCAAATACTGTAGATGCATTAATTTATGTGGGTACTCTTTGCTACAGGAAGAAGGGATACAGCAGGCAGAAAATGTATCAAATACATATAAATAAAAAGAAATTGAAGATTTTTCTTTCAGCAGTTCAAAATAAACTAGTAATAATGTACCATATTAGCCCCATAAAACTATGTTTCTGGTTCCAAATTTTGTTTTCTACCCCCATAAAACATTATATTTCTGGATCCAAATTGTGTTTACTTCTAATTCTATAAAATGAAACTCAGTAAAACATATCCCTTGTAATGTGAAAACCAAGACACTTTTTGTCCTTTATCATGCACAAAACTGAACCCTATAAGAACGCAAACCTAATCAGACAATGTAGCCCGGGATTTTTTGGCTTGTTCTCAAGGGTTTTCATTTTGGTCCAAAGGGTCCCAAGGCATTTCTTTGGCCTAGAGAAGGGACTTTATTTGGTCACAAGGTTTTCATTGGTTTCAAGTGATTTCATAGGGTCCCAATGAGAGTGGACTAATATAACTGAAAATTTGTAGGTAGCATGTTTCACTTGGTATTTAAATCCTTACAACTATTTTTTTATGAGATGCAAAGGATTGTGAAATTAAGTTGCTGTTTGTGTTCTCTTTTTGCAGCTGGACAATCTTGATGAGTACCTAAATGCCACGGTAAGGTTGGAATGTTGTGGGATACAGATGCTGCTGCTTAGATGTGTCCCTGGCTCATTCAAGTGTCCCAACACGCACTGTAATGCCCGTTACCGTTTCTCATGGTGTCATGGTTGGTAACATTTACTCACATTGAAGTGTCTTGGCATGATATAATGCCAATTATGCATTTCTTAATGTCATGGTTAGAATTGTGAACCTAATTTGAGGAGTCTCAAAACCCACTATCCTGCCTATTAGTGCCTGGTGTCTTGGTTAGAAATGTGAACCTACTGTTAGGTGTCTCAAATCCTCTATCCTGCCCATTACTGTCTGGTGTCTTGGTTAGAATTGTGAACCTACCTTTAGGTGTCTCAAACCCTCTATCCTGCCCATTACTGCCTGGTGTCTTGGTTAGAATTGTGAACCTACCTTTAGGTGTCTCAAACCCTCTATCCTGCCCATTACTGCCTGGTGTCTTGGTTATAATTGTGAACCTACCTTTAGGTGTCTCAAACCCTCTATCCTGCCCATTACTGCCTGGTGTCTTGGTTATAATTGTAAACCTACCTTTAGGTGTCTCAAATCCTCTATCCTGCCCATTACTGTCTGGTGTCTTGGTTAGAATTGTGAACCTACCTTTAGGTGTCTCAAACCCTCTATCCTGCCCATTACTGCCTGGTGTCTTGGTTATAATTGTGAACCTACCTTTAGGTGTCTCAAACCCTCTATCCTGCCCATTACTGCCTGGTGTCTTGGTTATAATTGTGAACCTACCTTTAGGTGTCTCAAACCCTCTATCCTGCCCATTACTGCCTGGTGTCTTGGTTATAATTGTGAACCTACCTTTAGGTGTCTCAAACCCTCTATCCTGCCCATTACTGCCTGGTGTCTTGGTTAGAAATGTGAACCTACTGTTAGGTGTCTCAAATCCTCTATCCTGCCCATTACTGTCTGGTGTCTTGGTTAGAATTGTAAACCTACCTTTAGGTGTCTCAAACCCTCCATCATGCCCATTACTGCCTGGTGTCTTGGTTATAATTGTGAACCTACCTTTAGGTGTCTCAAACCCTCTATCCTGCCCATTACTGCCTGGTGTCTTGGTTATAATTGTGAACCTACCTTTAGGTGTCTCAAACCCTCTATCCTGCCCATTACTGCCTGGTGTCTTGGTTAGAAATGTGAACCTACTGTTAGGTGTCTCAAACCCTCTATCCTGCCCATTACTGTCTGGTGTCTTGGTTATAATTGTGAACCTACCTTTAGGTGTCTCAAACCCTCTATCATGCCCATTACTGCCTGGTGTCTTGGTTAGAATTGTAAACCTACCTTTAGGTGTCTCAAACCCTCTATCATGCCCATTACTGCTTGATGTCATAGTTTGAATTGTGAACCTACCTTTAGGTGTCTCAAAACCCTCTATCATGCCCATTACTGTCTGGTGTTATGGTTAGAATTGTGAACCTACCTTTAGGTGTCTCAAACCCTCTATCCTGCCCATTACTGCTTGATGTCATAGTTTGAATTGTGAACCTACCTTTAGGTGTCTCAAACCCTCTATCCTGCCCATTACTGCCTGGTGTCTTGGTTATAATTGTGAACCTACCTTTAGGTGTCTCAAACCCTCTATCCTGCCCATTACTGCCTGGTGTCTTGGTTATAATTGTGAACCTACCTTTAGGTGTCTCAAACCCTCTATCATGCCCATTACTGCTTGATGTCATAGTTTGAATTGTGAACCTACCTTTAGGTGTCTCAAAACCCTCTGTCCTGTCCCGTTCTACTTCATTTGAAGTCATGGTTAATGTTAGTGTTGTATTGAACTATCAGTATTTTAGTATGCATTGGTAAACAACCTTATTACAAATATTGTTAAAAATTCTTCTATATCATTATTCTAACTATCACTCTTTTTTAGCTAATATTCTGGATCTATTTATTTTAATTCGAAACTTGACATGATTAGTTTTAAAAAATGACACTAACTAGTCCAATATATGGTTAATCACTATCAAATAAACATACCACCACCACACACACACACACACACACCCGTACCAGATCTTGCAGTAAGCAGGCCAATAGTACCTTTGGACTTGATTAAGCTGTCTACATTTTTCAAAAACTTCTACCAGGAATCTGTCAATCCTAACGATTGTTTACTTGGGTACCCGATCAATGGGAAATTTTATTAATTGTGTACAAACCTGAAGTTGTCATCATTTTCAAAAAATTCACAATATCCTATAATATTACTAACAGTTGTCATCTGGTAGAAAGTCCAAGAGTTCATCCCGATTTCCTGATAAAGTACTGAAATCTCTCTATCATCGTCTAGTAAATAGTTGTGGTCTAGTCATGATAAATATCGTCTGACCCTGTGTCCTTTGCCTCACTGTCATATGCTGTTGCTTTTTTAGAGAATGCGATTGAGCTTTGTAAGTTACACTTTTATTATACAATTTGTGAAATCTTAGGTTGCAACTAAATACATCATTTGTGTGGCAAGATATAATAACCACCCTCTGTTACTTGACATTGTACCACACTTGCAGCTCAAATTAGAGTTGTCGCATGGGAAAACAAGCTATGGGATAAGGTCAGTTATATACTGGAAGAGGCTGGCCTCTGCTTGGCACTGAAAAAGTACACATATTTGCAGTTTAATCAAATGGATTATCACATTGAAAACAAATCCAGTGCTTCCTTTACAAGCACCGGCAAAAAACTTGGATATGGTACATGTATACCATGTGGCTCATTTTATTACCCAGGTTATTATCAACAGGTAGGTACCCAGACACCTGTTGGTATCTTAGTTTGGCCATAAATGCTTGGAAAATGGTGAAATTAATTGAGCATTAGATGCTTCATAAACATAAGACATTCTAGAGGGATTTTTAATCTTGCAATGTGCATGCTTTAGTACCATCTATCTGTGCATGTTGATCCCCATTGTACCTGCTGTGTCCACATTGATACATTGATATATTCGTATCAGTTGGAAAGAATTAGGAGAAACATATAGGGTTCCCACTCTAACAGGAAATCAGTGGGTGGGAAAAAGTCAGGAGTAAGAGTAGGTTTCTTCTTGACCAGGAAAAGCAAATTGTGCAAATAATTGATGAAAGTTTGGGGGAAAATCTGGAATTTTCAGTCAACTCTTCAGTCATTTGAGATGCAATGCTGTATGGATCATTTGAGTGCTTGCCCTAAACATTTGTATAGTTAATCCAAGCACTCAGGAGATCAGATTAGTGAAGTAGACTGGTTATCCATAGCTGCCAACTGTCTCCTTTTTTCCGTATTTGTTCCATATTTTGGACCTGAATACGCATGTATGTTTTTTGTGTGTTAAAAATCTGTTTTTTCAATAAATACTTTTTTTTTATAATTTCCTTTCAGTTTTCTGTTTTGAACGCAATCTGGTTCCATTAATATAGTAAATATGTTGCATGTATAAAATATGATTGGTCCATTCGAAATCGAGGCTGCCATGCCAAATTTTAACTGCCAGCCGCTGCCATATTGGATTGCGCAGACCATCTGCTGCTATCACTGTATCGCGATGATGTTGAAAAGAAAAGCAGAAGAGTCAGAATTTTATCCAGCATAGAAAAGAAAGCAGATCTGGAAGGACAAGTATTCTGTCATCTTTAAATTTGTGAAACCCTCTCGTAAAGGAGAAAACTTTACATTCTGCAAATTGTGCAACTGTGATTTCACTATTTGGCATGGAGGTGCCTATGACATAAAACAGCATGAGAAAGCTAATAAATATCAGCTTGCTGTTTCATTATCAACAACACAGCCTGAACTGAAGTTTATACGTACCAGAGAGAAACTTGACGTAATTCGATTGGAAGTTCTTTTTACTAAATTTCTTATAGAAAGGAACCTTCCTCTTTCAATTGCTCGTGAGGTTGGCAATTTATTTTGCACACTTTTTCCAGACAGCAACATCGCCAAGGATTACTTGTGTGCTAGAATGAAAACAGTGGCTATCATTATTGAGCTGGCAACAGACAACCATAACTACATTGTGAAAAGACTGAAAGGTGCGTAGTTTTTGACTTTCTAAGTTCGTATTTTATCTGTGATATTTGTGATTGCCAGAAAGTTTCAGACTCACCCCCATTGCACAAAATTATTTTTATCTCTTCATTTCCTTTCGTGCTGTATTGTTTTGATGCACTATTCAACCAAAAACTTGCATAAACTCAACTTTCCTCTCTAAAGAGGTCAATGATACTTTGTATAAAAATATTACCTTTTATTAAAATTAAGATGCACATTTTTAGTAAAAGAAAATGAGATGCTGATTTTGTGGTGAGCCTGATACATACTATTTTTTCTTCATTTAAGAGAGAATATTGCCTTGTCAGATAAATTCAGCCATTAAGTGGATAGAGCTTAAGAGGAAACAATTTACAAATAAGAGTGAACCTGTTTGTTTTAGATTATATAGTGACAGTTTGGGTATGTATCTTTCAGCGTAATTTTATGTTTCTTTTTCTTTTCATTTCCTAGATGGATTATCCTACATTGGTACTGATGGAGGAAATGATTCAAACAGCCAGCTTTATCCTCTTGTTGTAAGATTCTATGATCATACAAAAGAAAAGATTACAACTGAATTTCTTTCATTATCAAGCTTGAATACGAGCACATCAACTGGGGAAATATCTTCAATATGATAAGCAATGAACTGTAGCAGTTGGGGATACTATGGCAAATGTCATTGGATTTGTATCTGATAATGCATCAGTAATGATGCATAACAAGGGGGCATTTCTTTTATCCGAAGGAAGAAACCAGATATTATTGCCATCATCTTGGCTGCACTAAAGGCAAAGGCAGCTGATGCATTACCCATAAGAATGGATGAACTGCTAATTGACATTTTCTATTACATGGACAAAAGTGCCAAGAGAGTGCACAGATTCAAGGAGTTACAAAGCCTGTATGAAATCAAAGTGCATACAATTTTAAAACGTGTGTACCAGATGGCCGTCACTTGGCCAATGCATTAATAGGTTACTGGAACAATGGGAACCTCTCACAGCTTTCTTCAAAGCCAAGGCATGTGTTCATCTCCAAGCAATGCAGAAATCCAACCCAAGTACTTCTACCACCACCTCTGTGCTTTCAGTAGGAAAAAAAACCCAAGACACCTCTTCCAGCACAAAATGAATCACTTTAGAAATGTTTATTTAGTAGCCCAATCAAACTGTACAAGATACCTGAAGTTGCTGTAGATGGTGGTTCAAACGAGAAAGTCACGTGTGCACTATCTTATGACACCAAGTCAACTTCAGCACAAAAGTGGACTATGAAACCTCAAGCTGACAATCATGACCAGACAAAATGTGGCAAACATACATCATCAAAGAAGATGAAACCTGAACCATTGGCAAACAAGGGCTTGTCAATATATGAATGATTGATCAACAAGGAGACAGTTGCATATGCACTTTTCCTTAAGTCAGTAATTCCTGTTTGGGGTCGGCAGTGTGGTATTAAGGGCTGTTCTCCACAAATTCATATATTACAAGATTGTCTAATGAATCTTTTCAAAGACCTGGTCTGCAGATTTATTAAGCCCGCAGTCATAGTTGGGACAAATGACATCACTAACCTTGATTTCAATGATGAAAATTTTATGTACACAAAAATTCCACTTGTCATCTCTCTTGTAAACTTGTGAATACTGTACACAGATGGGCATATTCTCTTTGCTCTTTACTTACCTTTCTTCCTTAGACTTCTCACAGAAAATTTAAAAGCTAATAAAACACTTAACAAACCTTGAATTATGAACACTCATGCTAACAATTTTTTTTCCCCAAACATTTATTTGACAATTCTTCAAAAGAATTAAAAGCTCCAAAAAATTAAATTCATTTGCATCAGGGTCTAAATCTGGCGTTGGTCCTTTGTTTGGCCTCTTGTCATTGTGCATTTTATCATTTATGATCCATCGATCAGCTCTTCTTTCATTTTCTTCTTCTTCTCCATCCTTTTCAACATTCTCATTCTCATTGCTACCGCTGTAATCTCCAGTAGCTATTTCGATGTCATTATCAATCTCACCTGATTAAAATCTGAAAATTCTCCATCAGAGTCTATCAAGTAAAAGTCTGCTTCCAGTGGCTGATTCTTGTTAATTTGCATCATTTTCAGATCTATTTATTTTCACTATTTCTGCTGCTATCGAAGTCAAACTTTTTTCCCTTTTTTTTAGCAATGTCACTCTATCTGTGTAAGGTAAAATATTTTGGTTAAACTGCCTGCATAATTAGGAAATGGCTCAAATCAACCAAAGGTTTGCGCCAATTTAACTAATTGTGCGGGATACAGGCCTAGACAAATGCTGCCACCCAAACTCGGTGCCTGGGATACAAGCTAGGTAAATTCAGCCAAGTTATCGAGGCACTTGGGAGATGAGGGAGGTAAGGTATGGCAAGTTATCGAGGCAGCAGGGGTTAATGTGTTATGCACCAGGTATCGAGAGAAGTTTTTCAGTGCTGTGAAGAGATATTTTATAAATGCTTGCACCTGTGTGCAGAAGAAATTCCCCTTAAAGAATTAGGTTCTGACACGTGCCCGAGTTGCAAATATTAGCTCAGGGTTAGAGGTCTCTTTTGCAGACATCAGATTCTTTCTCAAGAAATTTTCCATGTTACTGCTGAAAAAGATGGTGAATCTTCTTCTGACGAGCTTAGAGCACAGTTTGCCACATACCAGATCAGGACAAGCTTAGAACAGTTTGCCTCATACCAGATCAGGGCAAGCTTAGAGCACAGTTTGCTGCATACCAGAGCTCCCTGACTGAAACAATACTCTCCTGCAGTAGTGTTGATCGACTGTGGATTCTGATGTCAAAGATGAAGAATTCATGTGGAGACTTTCTTTATGATCATCTGAGTTATTTTATGTTAGGACTTATTTCTTTACCACACTCTAATGCTGATTGTGAGAGGATTTTTAGTTCAGTAAAAAAAAAATCACACACAATTCAGATCATCCATGAAAGATGGTACATTGGAATCAATAATGATTGAAAAGACAAGGTGTGGAAAAGGCTCATATAAACATCCTGTGTCTGATGACTTACTCAGAAGGTGCAAGAGTGCAACACGTGTATCTTTGACATTAAATAATTAATTAACTTACTGACCTACTTTAGTGATGGTTGTGGATGTTGTAAACAGTTACATATGCAGTAAAATTTTAAAAATCAGTATTTCTTCCTGAAAATCAGTATTTTTGTCATAAGCAGTCAGTATTTTTGTAGTCAGGGGTTGGCAGCTATGGTTATCATTTAGTTCAATGTTCCTCATTATCGTTTCTCAAGTGGACTGATAAGAGAACTAACCCAGAATCACTTCATTCCAACTAGTCTGTGACTTGTGATCTTGGTAAATGTTTGTTAAAAATAAAGCTTATCTTGCCCAGTTTCCTTTATCACATGAAATTGTATTGTGATAAATATTTTTGCTTATTATTTGGTAGTTTGTGCTTGGAACATAGTGCAAAGCATTATCATCAACAGTAATTTTATACAACCCCCTCACCTTTGCAATGAATTTTACCCTGCCAGATATGTAGATATTCAATGAATGTTGGGGTAGTTTTCAATTTCATTGTCCTGAGCTCTTGATGTCCTTGACAGTGACTGAATTATATATACGGCCCATTAGGAGTGGAACGATTCCTCAATATATCAATACATTTGCCGTATCAATGCATGAAGCGAAGAACAAGTACAAAACATACCCTTTACAAGTTACTTTACTATTCAGCAGTCATGAATAGGTGTTGTTCCTTTACATTTTTATTCTTTAATTGAGAATAGACATCTGAGAGAGTTATCACATGCACAGGTACTCAAGTTTCTTAGTAAAAAAAGAGAAAACTATTGACAACACCCACTCGCCTTCTACAAGGTAACCAGGTTTGTACAAACCCCCCACAAGCCAATACCACGCTTTTATCTTATCCCAAGCACATGTTCATCTTAAAGGAGACATTTCAAATGTGTTCCCCATGTATAATGAAGTATTTTACTTGTTTAATTAACTCTTTACCTTCTGCTAACACATATATGCGACCACAAAAATTGCCTTGTAACCCCAGAGACGCATATACAAGCTGCTAATAATACTCTCTCTGTCCCGGTTGGCTCATACATGTGTTTCCGGCCAAGGGTTGGGAAACCCCAGATGCGCATATACACGTTTCATATTAAAGCTTTGTATTGGATGAAATTACACACATCCATTCTCTTTTATAATATTTAGCCAATGAAAATAGTCCTTACATAAAATGATGAACGTATTAGTAGTTTTACAGCATATAAACAGGAAATTCTATTGAAAACAAGGTCATTGGTGACAATAAAACAAAATGTCAACATTCATGTATTCCGATGACGATTCTGATGGAAGTTTTGAAGGATTTGAAAGTGATGATATTGATTTTAACCAGATTCAAGATGAAGATGAAGGATTGGACATTAGTTTAAGTCCAGTTTCGACACCTGACATTTCAGATTTATCTGATTCCGAGGATGAAACGCGAGACAATCAAATCTGGTTGGAACACGTGAGACTGGTAAATGTGGACGACTTTACAGCAGTTTCAGGGCCAGCATTTATTTTAGAAGAAAATGCAAGGGAGATAGATTTCTTTTTACGTGCTTCAGGCAGTATCATAAAAAATGACCAAATCTGCAGTAAAATAGTGGACACATTGGTGTGCAAAATAGTGGTGAGAAAAGTAATCTAATATACATTTTAAACACACATATTGAGATATATTTTTTTATAATAAATATGTGAATATAAACATTGATTCCTGTGGATTATATGTACTTGTTGGTGGAAATGAGTGGCACAAAACATTGGTAAGTCTTTAAAATTTTATTTTTCATTAAATTACATAGTTTGCATGGGACAAAATTGATACAGAAAATGTAGACAGCATTTAAATAACTCCAGAAGTTCTCACTCAGGCAGCTATTATGATGCTCTGGGGTTCAGCCTACAAACTGCTGCTAGAAGGCAGGCTGCTTATCAGGCTTAGTAGCCAGGGCAGCAAGTACTTGCAGAAAGTAAAGAGTTAAAAACCACTTTTATTAAGTTTCTCTGTTCAGTCCTATCTTGTCAGCTTGGGTCTAATTTGATGCCTATACTTCAGTTGTGTCATGCAGTGAAAATGTTAAATTGATATCTGATTGGTTGATATTTCTTCCAGTCAATAATAAACAATAACCACTAATCAGAACTTGATGTAGCTTATTCCTGCATGACACACAGGAAGTACTGGCAAAGCAACAGAGAAACGTTGCACTAAAATTTTGACCATTATGTAGTATTTTACTGAAGTTTCAGTAACGTTTATAGACATTTCAAAAGGTTTCAAATAAATATTGGATTCGAATTAAAAATGACTTTACTAACTAGGGTAATATTTCAGTGTACATGAAACATAATTATAATGCTTTTGTAGTCCTATGACATCCAAGAGATATGGGAGTGGTACTGTAGAGCAAATTTTAATGGGAGCAAAAACTATTATTTCTCAGAGTAGACATCAGGTCAATTTTCAAAATCCATCTTGCACCAAAGCTTGTAGTTCTTTTGATAGAGTTCAAAATTATGCCTCGTATTACTTTTATGCACACCTTGTTTTCGTTAGGCTAGTGTAGTGGTTCAGAAACCACATTAATTTCTTAGTACTTGCAGATATTTTGTTTTTTTAGGTATTAATTTTCTTTTTGGGACATAATCTCATAGATAAGCTTGTATTTGCTAACCATAGCAAAACTGGTTCAGTGTGTCAGAAATGTTTCAGCTAAAGTAAATTTCTGATTTGAAAGGGAGCTTCGTTTTTTTAAGAAACATGGTGATGTCACTCTACTTAAGATCTGGTGCATTTCCCTTCATCCGATGCTTAACTGACATTCAGCCCCAATCCCTCCTTTCGGCATGATGAGGCTGTACCCTATTTCCAAGCTCAGTAGCATCATGGTCTTTTAAGATACACCAAAGTGGGTGGTAGTACAATAAAGCAGATAGATATAGCTCTACAATGATACCAAATAATCTGGACTTTCTCCTTGCATTAGAAAATGCAGAGGTAAAAACAATTGTTGAGACTTGTTTTTTTTACACAAAAAATTCACCCATTGTTGGAATCTGATTTTGTGTCTGGATATGAGACTTTTTGGCCTCTGATCTGACGCACAACAGTCTGAATTACACACAGACAGGTGAACCTTTGCAGAAAGTAGGATAAGTTGGGGATTAGGAGTAAGAAATGGCTAGGAGATGAAAATGACTAGTCAATAAGTCACCAAAGAAAAAAAAGGAACTCCAACTTTTACCCTTCTGCATATGCATGAGCTAAATAGCCATTAAAAAACTGTTTCTAGCACAACTTGGCATGAGTCTAAGTGAAAAGCTCTTGGAAGCAGATGTATTTGAATGTATTCAGAATTAACTCCCAAAGTGAGTTTCCTGCCCCCCTTTCAGGCAAAAATGACGAAAATCTCCAAGGTCGAATGGGTTAATGCAACTCTAATATTTTGTGTATGTTGCTTAGAAATTTCATCTTGTACACATTATCAAGGACAAACAATTCTCATCAGCAACAGGATTTATAATATATAGAGTTTATGGGTTCTAATCCAAAGTTTTCCAATAATCCAGCAGTCTGATTGGATAACACAATGTCCAGTTATGTCATACACTGATCATTGAGCAAACTGAAAAATTGGAGAGGGGTACAGTTTGAAAGTACAGTTTTAGAAAGTTAGAAATTCCAGCTCCTTCTGATGCTGGCAGCTGTTTTTTGCTGAATCAGATACCTTAAACTGAGATGGGTGAAGAATGTTGTTAGCGGCTGTGTCGGAGATAATGCCACATTGAAACAAATGAAATGTGATCATGTGTTTCAGACAAAGTGGACTGGGAAATGGCCATTGCTATGAAGTAACAGTCAAGGATTGACATTCAGTGTATGTGTCAAGCATTACAAATAATGTGATGCCCTTCAATCAATCAATTAAAGGATTTAAATCGCCTACACAACTAGTGCTTTCGCGACTGGTTAAGTCTCGAAGGTCGAGATTTTCAATTGATCGGGACTGTAGGAATGGAGCCACTACAGTTCCGCTTTTATGTGCGAATGTCGTACTTTTTAATTCATGAACATGTCTGGCCAAGGAAAGGAGGCAAGGGGCCAGCGAAATGCGAAATGCCACAGGAAAGCTGTATGCCCAGAAACGTCAAAGCATGTAAGATCAAACCAAGTCCATTTGTACTAGTGGACAGAAATCTATTCCAATGGTGTGTAAGCCATTCATGTAATTTTCCTATTCCTTTGATTTGTGTAATTTCATTGCTATTTTTAATTAAAGTTGGAATTTGGTGTACATGGTGTACTTTTGATTTTCCAAAATGTTGTCAATCAGCTGGGTGTCAGGCACCCTATACATGTTTGGGTTACACTGTGTTTACTTTCGGTTTTCACTTTTGATGGTGGTGTACAAAGGATCGAGTTAGAGTTGTGGGGATAGAGCTTTTATCGAAAGCTTGTTAGGAGCTTCCCGTGGGACAGTGGTTCTTCCCAGGATTTTTCTGGTTTCTTCCTCCACTTGATATGGTCACCATGTATGTTCTACAATATGTTGAAAAATGGTGTTAAACCAAAAACAGCAGCAAATGATGTATTCATGACAGGATATACAAAATTTCCAAATTAGTACTGTTGAAAGATGAGAAGTAACAACTTGTAACGTGTTGGCAAGTAAGAATTTTACATATCACAGATATGGGCATTGAGTTAAGAATATCACAGATATGGGCATTGAGTATAATGTCACAGATATGGGCATTGATATGAATATCACTGGTATGGGCATTGAGTATAATGTCACAGATATGGGCATTGAGTAGAATATCACTGGTATGGGCATTGAGTATAATATCACAAATATGGACATTGAGTATAATATCACAAATATGGACATTGAGTATAATGTCACAGATATGGGCATTGAGTAGAATATCACAGATATGGACATTGAGTAGAATATCACAAATATGGACATTGAGTATAATATCACAGAAATGGACATTGAGTAGAATGTCACAGATATGGACACTGAGTATTGATATCACAGATATGGGCTTTGAGTATTGATATAACAGGTCCATGTTGTAATCTTTCAGCCATGCTGTGTAATGAAGGGGTGGCACCCAGAAACCACTGCACAAAATGTGGAAGGTGTACAGACTTCAGGAATGTCCACTGTCAGGTAGATATAAAATTGTAGTCGTATAATAATGACCTTATTTAAAGAGTGTAACACAATTAGCTAAAAACTAATCTACCTTGAGGCCCTCATACAAAGGAATTTATTTATTTTAGCTGTATTGTAAATAGAAGAACTTCATTTTTAAATTTTCTCTCTTCTTTAGTATGCCTAGATAATAACATTACCCAAATGAGTGATATTAGACACACTTGTGTCTCTTTGTTGTGTTTCTTTCTTAGTATGTCTGCATTGTAACATATGGAAATTTAATTTTGTTGAGAAGACAGTTTAACTGCTGAAAGGAATCCTGTGAGTATTTTTTATCTTGGACTGTAATGTTGTATTTTAAAGTAGTACATTGGAATTCACGGATATATGCATCATTGGTTCCCAACCATTTTTTGCCATGACCCTAAAAAATATCCTCACAATCGGGTTTCCACATTTTAATAAGTTTTGCAACCCGAAAAAAATCTTGGCAATCTCCAAAACATCATTGGGACCTTTGGGGATCTGAACTATTGATCTGCATTGTGTAACTGAATATTTTGGTGTTGGAAATGGTCGATGGAGGTTTAACTTTGTATATTGAGCAGTAGGGCTATGAAAATTGAAGGAAATATGTATTTTCCATTCTCACTGTCTTCAAGGTCTTGATTATATAGTTTAAACAAGGTTGTCTGATTTTTTTTCTTTTTACATCAGAAATGTAACAAGTGTTACTTTGCTGGAATAAGTGGTTTCAAGTGTCCTACCTGTAAAGTGGAAGAGATGGAAAGAAACCAACAGTCACCAGCTGCACAACCATAACACTTGTATGTACCTCACATATAAGGCTGAGAAAATGGAAAAACCAACCATCACCAGCTTGATAATGGTAACAGGTGTATGTTACATCACAGCATGCAGCCATCATTTGAGCTGATCCAGAAAGTAGCAGAACACAACAAGTACTAGGTTCGACTTTTCAACATACATCAGTGAGGACTATTTTTAGGAAAAAAAATTGTTCCCAAGTAATAATTTAGTGTTTGTTTTTGTAAATGTCACCTTTTTAAAATAATATGTTAGTAGGTCTGGATCCCATGCTGTTTGGTGGGTAAGTGAAGCTCAAATAGCTGTTTTGAGATTCCCAGTTTTCAGTCTTGTCCAACGTAGTGTTTTTGCTAGTCCATTAAATAAAAGGAATATTTATATATTGCAAGATTGTTGGATTAGATATTGCAAGATTGTTGGATTGGTTATGGGGCTAAGAAACTGTATGCCATATATTTTCTATTCAGGTCTTGCCTCACAACATTTAGAGCTAAATTACTTGTAAGAATGTCACTATAAAGAATCACAATGGACATTTCATACAAGTTACCTCATTCTTGTAAATGTATTTTAATTCCCATAGGATACTTTTCTGAAGTCATGGGTTTTTTTCTCCACCTTTTGGTGGACTGGGTTGAGATTAGTGATACAAAAGTCAGTATTTGAATTGTTTTCATATCTTACTTTGATATTGGTATATTCGTTGTTTTTTTTCTGAAAATAAAATTACATTAAATTAAGAAGAAGGGAAATAAGATGCTTGCAATGAGGAAACAGTTTGGTTTCTTTAAAAATATTGGATATTCAATAAACTTGAATAGATGATCCCTGTCGGTACCTATAATTCTATTATTACATTACAGTTTGAGACATTCCATGAACTGTGCAGTACTTTTTTGGGGTATGTTTTCTTCACAGGTAACATTCCAATATCATATTTGACAACGAGAATTGTATCAGGAAAACATGGTCTACTCCATTTGCTCATTAATATTTATTTTTTGCTTCAAAATGATAAATAAGAAATGTGGTTTTTGTTATTTATACATGGTTGGTATCAATATGCTTACTTCTGTATAGCTTTTGCTGCCTATCATGGGGAGATTTATAATATGTACTTTCAATATCCTGTATTTTATGCAAATTTAATCTTGGATAATTGTTTACCTTAGTTGCTCTCAGGTTTTCACAGATGTTTTATTTTCCATCAACTATTGAAAAAACCCACAAGAAACTTGAAATAATTGTATTTTTTATGTATACAATAAACATCACTAAAAGAAATTTTTACAGTAAGCATCCTATTGATCCAGAGTTTTTGGCCGCCTGCATTTAGCTGTTGGGCACATGATGGGGAGGGGAGCTATTTAAATGGTCACCTGTATTTAGCTGTTGGGTAGATGACGGTGAGGATAGCTATTTGAATGACATTCTTAATTTAACTGTTGTTACAGACTTTAATCCTTTTGATCTATGATACACTTGTACATATTTTCTTTTCATTATACAAATTACAATTGATAGGTGAGAAAATTGTTTATTCTTTAGGAGCAGTGTGTTATCTTTTGCTCTGTATTTTGTAGAAAATAATGTATATTTGAATAGAATGTTCATCTTTTTGTTACTGAAAATCTTCACTATTGCAGACTGTTTATGCAGAAGGTACTTCATACATTTTCTAAGTTCATGCCTGTCCTGTCCACCAGAGTGAAATTTTAGTTTTCATGAGATCACTTTTCAGCATATACAGATTAGCTTATTGATTCATGTACAAGAATATAGTTTAAAGAATTGCCAATGTAATTCAGCATAGCACATTTTCCATTGGAATTTATTTGATGATAAGAATTGCTCTTTAATATTTTTCCTTCTACTCCATTGAGAAATCAGACAAATTACATTTTATGGACAAGATGTTGGAAATGGTAGAAGTAGTACAAAATGGCTGAGAAAACCTAAGCTAGAATTGTATGTTTTCATGATTTTTGTTGAGCTGGCATTAGTGGGTAGCAAGGTATATCAGTAATTTTTTTCTGGAGCAATGTTTATAATTCCTTAGGGTTTTGGTTCAAGTTTTTGATTATCCTTAGTTTTGGCTAAATACTGTGATTTGGGATAAAAAAAAACAACACAAACACCAATAATTCTGTGCAACTAGTTTTGTATTTAATGTATGCTTCTTCAGGCACAAAATGTTTTGAAAGAAACAGATGACGTCTTTATATTTTAAAATAACAATTTTATATATACAACAGGATTTTAAAGATACACGAGTCTCTAATGAAAGCTGAATCAGTAAAATAATAAAACAAAATAGAGACAAACAGTCATACATATAATTATATTGTTATAAAGGTAATACAATTTATCAGTTTAAAAAAATTTTATACAATTTTATATAGTGCATTGGTATTAAGGCCATTTGTATATATATAGTATCTAACTTGTGAATCCATTAAGTTTCTTTTATGAGTATGTTCATGTCTCCATGCACAATATCAATTGGCATGAAAGAAAAATTGAGTCAAATAAGCTGAAATATTAGAGGAAAACTGAGGATCTCTGTAATTTTCTATATATTGGATTCATAAGTTTGATACTTTGTATACTAGTGACCTTAATACCAGTGCACTATATAAAATTGTATATTTTTTTTTATTATCGATGAGTAGTATATCCTTTATAACAATATAATTCTATGTATGACTGTTTGTCTCTATTTTATTATTTTACTAAATTCTGTGATAGATTTCTCATTATATTTGACATGAATCATTCTCAAGCTAAGACCATTCATTCTGTTACGTGCATACTTTGCCTTTTTAACCTTTGGGTCAAGGTCACAGAAAATGTGTGTCAAGGTCTTGGGTAACATTTGTTTAAAGGCTTATATTTCCTAAACTTTTTGATAGATTTTGTTCATATTTAGAACGAGTCAGATAAAACAATTTATTGAGCAACATGCATCCTCAGTCCTTTGATCTAGGGTTAAGGTCACAGTCATAGAAAATTTGTTTTAATGCTCCAGTCAGCAACAGATCTGTTTGACCTTCGGGTCATAGAAAGTTTTTGTTAAGGTTTTGGTTAAAGTTTGTTATTTGCTCATATTTCCTACTTCATTGATGGATTTATTCATAATTTGGATGAATCTTTTTGAAGCTAAGACAAAATCAGTCTGCAATATGCTGGCTCATCATTTTAACCTTTGTGTTAAATTCATGTGCTTTGATCATTGGCTTGATATGCAAACTCGCTAAAATAATAATAACCATTTTTGTATCTAAGATTGAATATATGCATAAACTGTCCATGAAATTCGAATGTAAGAGTTTTTGTGGCTCATTCACATAAATTCACAATTAACTTGTTTTGCATCTTGCAGATATACATGTTGAAAAGTTATCTACATGCCCATAATAGCTGTACATGGTTCTAAAATACAATAACTTCATTTACAACACATTAACAGCTGAAATGGCCATAATGTGGCTAAAACGACATGTAACTAAATATGTTGCTTTTGTTTCAATAGAGGATCTCTAACCTATTCAGGTCCACTTATTTTGTTACATTTCATTGATTAGAAGATTTTAAGTTTTGTTTGCTTGTTTTCTTTTTGTTTTTTTTTTTTTTGTTTTTTTTGTTTCCTTTTTGTTGGTGTTTTGAATTGTGGCTTCCAGAAGAGTGTAGCCTGATGTATGATAATATTTAAAGAGATGCTCCCTAGGGATGTGAGAGCACAAATTGCAGAATTTCTTCTTTTGAATTTGTGCACTTGGAAAGCAGTGATGTGTGCGAACTCCTATAAATTTAAAGTGGTGCATCTAAAAATGCACTGAGCATAATATAGCATTTTTATTGAACTGTTTAAGATAAACTGAATAAATAAAACAAAAATTTAAAAAGTAGAGATACTTATTTTATCGCAATACTTCAGTCCTTTCCAAATTATGCAGAAGGAGATTGATAATAAAGATTGCTGGGAAATCCCATTATTTAGAACTGGAAAATTGTGTACTTGAGGGGCTCAGCAATTGATTCTATTTCCTCATATTTGCACATGCGAAAACTTGGGTCTGTTTCTGGATTCTGAGATTCTAGTCAAGCATGGCTGTACAAAAACTACTGAATCTTTCAAGTGAGTGCAAATCTGTACAGTAAATGGCAAATGAAGAAGTGATGGATGGATGAAGCGAGGGTTTCTTACCAAACACAGGATGATAATTTTAAAAATATGTTAGATGCCAGGTTGGAGGAACCACTAAAGAAGAAACTGAAATTTGATTTAACATTTTAGAAATTCCTGCTGTTACAATATAAATGGGTACAACATTGCACCAAGATGAAATTTATGGTGGGTAATATTTGGAAACCTGTGGGAAAAGTAACCATTTTAGAGTAGAAATCATAGTTTGAATTGTAAGATATCCACTCTTACACATCAAACTGAGTGACAAGATCACATGCATTTTGGAGAAAAGATATCCATCAGAGATAAAAATCTGCAGAGATGGACTAGAATGGAGGCTGTCACCAGAAATTGGATGATGTTTATACACAATGTTAATATTTGTATTAGGCTATAATCATAGATCTAAGCAATGATGTGTCTGTAGTCAGTTTTTTAAAAAATCTGCCCTTAAAAACAGAAAACATATATTACATTTACCAAGCCAAATACACACTTCCTGACAAAGAAAATAAGCTCAAAAGATTCATAAATTATTTTTTTACAAAGTCTTTTTGCAGACATGGATACTTGATTGAAATTTTAAAAACAAAACAGTAATGACTTTCTTGAACAAAAATGATGCCCCGTGTCCACAGTGATTCTAATAAAATGCTTAGATTTGTGAGTAATATATTTACCCCTGAAGAAAAATTAAATAATATAAAACGGTACCCCATATTTATTTCCATATAAAGATTCATATGTATGATTTTACAGTTCAGTGCAAAAATAATACTGAGTACAAACATTTTGTACACAAGAAAAATTCAAAGTCATACCAGTGGTTTTATCTACTCCAATGCAATGTGGACAATTCTACACTGTAGACAAATAGTGCAATGTGGACATTTCTACATGATAGACATAATAAACAGTGCAATGTGGACAAGTCTACACAATAGCCATAATAAACAGTGCAATGTGGAAATTTCTACATGATAGACATAATAAACAGTGCAATGTGGACAATTCTACACAATAGCCATAATAAACAGTGCAATGTGGACAATTCTACACAATAGCCATAATAAACAGTGCAATGTGGACAATTCTAGATGATAGCCATAATAAACTGTGCAATGTGAACAATTCTTCACAATAGTCATAATAAATGGTGCAATGTAGACAATTCTACACAATAGCCATACTAAACAGTGCAATGTGGACAGTTGTAGATGATTGCCATAATAAACAGTGCAATGTAGACAATTCTACACAATAGCCATAATAAACAGTGCAATGTGGACGATTGTAGATGATAGCCATAATAAACAGTGCAATTTGGATCATTTTAGATGATAGCCATAATAAACAGAGCAGTGTGAACAATTCTTCACAATAGTTATAATAAACGGTGCAATGTAGACAATTCTACACAATGGCCATACTAAACAGTGCAATGTGGACAGTTGTAGATGATTGCCATAATAAACAGTGCAATGTGGACAATTCTACACAATAGCCATAATAAACAGTGCAGTGTGGACAATTCTACACAATAGCCATAATAAACAGTGCAGTGTGGACAATTTTACACAATGGCCATAATAAACAGTGCAATGTGGACAATTCTACACAATAGCCATAATAAACAGTGCAATGTGGACAATTCTACACAATAGCCATAATAAACAGTTCAATGTGGACAATTCTACACAATAGCCATAATAAACAGTGCAATGTGGACAATTCTACACAATAGCCATAATAAACAGTGCAGTGTGAACAATTCTTCACAATAGTCATAATCGGTGCAATGTAGACAATTCTACACAATAGCCATACTAAACAGTGCAATGTGGACAATTGTAGATGATTGCCATAATAAACAGTGAAATGTGGACAGTTCTACACAATAGCCATAATAAACAGTGCAGTGTGGACAATTCTACACAATAGCCATAATAAACAGTGCAGTGTGGACAATTCTAGACAATAGCCATAATAAACAGTGCAATGTGGACAATTCTAGACAAAAGCCATAATAAACAGAGCAATGTGGACAATTCTACACAGCGATAATAAACAGTGCAATGTGGACAATTCGACACAATGGCCATAATAAACAGTGCAATGTGGACATTTCTACATGATGGACATAATAAACAGTGCAATGTGGACAATTCTACACAATAGCCTTACTAAACAGTGCAATGTGGACAATTGTAGATGATTGCCATAATAAACAGTGCAATGTAGACAATTCTACACAATAGCCATAATAAACAGTGCAATGTGGACAATTGTAGATGATAGCCATAATAAACAGTGCAATGTGGATCATTTTAGACGATAGCCATAATAAACAGAGCAATGTGGACAAGTCTACACAATAGCCATAATAAACTGTGCATTTTGGACAATGCTACACAGTAGCCATAATAAACAGTGCAGTGTGGACAATTCTAGACAATAGCCATAATAAACAGTGCAGTGTGGACAATTCTAGACAAAAGCCATAATAAACAGAGCAATGTGGACAATTCTACACAGCCATAATAAACAGTGCAATGTGGACAATTGTAGATGATTGCCATAATAAACAGTGCAATGTGGACAATTGTAGATGATTGCCATAATAAACAGTGCAATGTGGACAATTCGACACAATAGCCATAATAAACAGTGCAATGTGAACAATTGTAGATGATAGCCATAATAAACAGTGCAATGTGGATCATTTTAGACAATAGCCATAATAAACAGAGCAATGTGGACAAGTCTACACAATAGCCATAATAAACTGTGCATTTTGGACAATGCTACACAGTAGCCATAATAAACAGTGCAGTGTGGACAATTCTAGACTGTAGCCATAATAAACTGCAATGTGGACAGTTGTACATAATAGCCTTAATAAACAGTGCAATGTGGACATTTCTACATGATAGCCTTAATAAACTGTGCAATGTGGACAGTTCTAGATGGTAGCCATAATAAACAGAGCAATGTGGACAGTACTACATGGTAGCCATAATAACTGACAGTGTGTACAGTTCTACACAATAGCCATAATAACAGTGCAATGTGGACATTTCTACATGATAGCCTTAATAAACTGTGCAATGTGGACAGTTCTACATGGTAGCCATAATAAACAGTGCAGTGTGGACATTTCTACATGATAGCCTTAATAAACAGTGCAATGTGGACATTTCTACATGATAGCCTTAATAAACTGTGCAATGTGGACAGTTCTACATGGTAGCCATAATAAACAGTGCAATGTGGACAGTACTACATGGTAGCCATAATAACTGTGACAGTGTGTACAGTTCTACACAATAGCCATAATAAACAGTGCAATGTGGACATTTCTACATGATAGCCTTAATAAACTGTGCAATGTGGACAGTTCTACATGGTAGCCATAATAAACAGTGCAATGTGGACATTTCTACATGATAGCCTTAATAAACTGTGCAATGTGGACAGTTCTACATGGTAGCCATAATAAACAGTGCAATGTGGACATTTCTGCATGATAGCCTTAATAAACAGTGCAATGTGGACATTTCTACATGATAGCCTTAATAAACTGTGCAATGTGGACAGTTCTACATGGTAGCCATAATAAACAGTGCAATGTGGACAGTACTACATGGTAGCCATAATAACTGGGACAGTGTGTACAGTTCTACACAATAGCCATAATAACAGTGCAATGTGGACATTTCTACATGATAGCCTTAATAAACTGTGCAATGTGGACAGTTCTACATGGTAGCCATAATAAACAGTGCAATGTGGACATTTCTACATGATAGCCTTAATAAACTGTGCAATGTGGACAGTTCTACATGGTAGCCATAATAAACAGTGCGATGTGGACATTTCTACATGATAGCCTTAATAAACAGTGCAATGTGGACATTTCTACATGATAGCCTTAATAAACTGTGCAATGTGGACAGTTCTAGATGGTAGCCATAATAAACAGTGCAGTGTGGACAGTACTACATGGTAGCCATAATAACTGACAGTGTGTACAGTTCTACACAATAGCCATAATAACAGTGCAATGTGGACAGTTCTACACAGTAGCCCAAAGAAACGGGGCACTGTGGACAGTTCTACATGATAGCCCTAATAAACTGTGCAGTGTGGACAATTCTACATGGTAGCCATAATAAACAAAATTCCTAATTCATTAACTTGTTAACCCCTGGAGGTTTTTGTGTTGTTATCGCCTGAAATGCAAGTAGGAAACACATTTTGGGGGCTATTTCTGAATACATCCTAATACATCGACTTTCAAGAGATTTTCCATTAGCCTAATGCCTAGTTGTGTTAGAAACATCATTTTTCTTTGGTTATTTTGCAGAAGGGTAATAGTTGGAGATCTTTTTATTAACTAACGGACCCATCATTTTCATAATGAGACCACTCTATATTCCAAATGCCCACCTTATCCTGCTTTTTGCAAAGGTTCACCTGTCTGTGTGCAGTTCAGATCGATCTGCCTTGGATATGAGGTCAAAAAGTCTCAAATTCGAACACAAAATCAGATTCTGACCATGGGCGAATTTTGGGTGAAAAAACTCGGGTCCAAAACATTAGGTTTTTGGGTGAATTTTTTTTTTTAGCCTAATGCCTAGTTGTGTTAGAAACATCGTTTTTCATTGGTTATTTTGCTCGTGCATGAGCAGAAGGGTAATAATTGGAGAGTGTTTTTTATTTTCCTAAGGGATCCATTATTTTCGTAATGAGACCACTCTTTATTCCAAATGCCCACTTTACCCTACCTTTTGCAAAGGTTCACCTGTCTGTGTGCAGTTCAGACCAATCTGCCTTGGATCTGAGGCCAAAAAGTCTCAAATCCAAACATAAAATCAAATTCTGACCATGGGCAAATTTTGAGTGAAAAAACTCGGGTCCAAAACATTTGGTTTTTCCCACTGCATTTTGTAGCGCAGCTAGAACGTCCAGATTATTTGGTATCATTGTACAGTTCCCACTGCATTTTGTAGCGCAACTAGAATGTCCAGATTATTTGGTATCATTGTACAGTTACATCTGTCTACCTTTCTATAATACCACCCACTTTAGTGTATTGTACATGACCTTGACACTACGGAGCTCAGCAGTAGGCTACTACCTGCTGCCGTATAAACGCGGCACCAGGGGTTAATGAGTGAATGATTTGCATATGCCCCTTCAGATGGCAAAATGTGAAAGGCGGTTCTGAGCAGCAAGAAATAAACATTGTTACAACTGCCCTGGGAATATTGTTGACAAAGACGAGACCAGAGTGGAGCAGGAAGAAGTTGAGATGGAGATAAAATCTTGGCAGCATTAATGCATTTATATTCTGGTGGGTTATTTTTTTACAGTCAGTAGATGTATTCCATTGTAAATTTGCTGGCATACTGGAGTATGGATGAGCTTTGTACCTTTATTTCACCAGCCAGTAATATGGTTATTTTTTTAGTTACATAATGTTAGACTGTATGAGAGTTCAGTTAATTTCATTACTATTTAGACCTTTGTTAACATGTTGCAGGTTGGGTGATCCATTCAAGTATATAGTAACCTGGTTTTTACAAACCTTGTTCACCCAAATTAGAACTTAATATTTTATCTTAGGCTTGAATTACAAATCCACCAACCCTAACAAGACCTTAATAAGACAGCATATTTTCCAGAAGTCAGACCAATTTTCAGTAAGGTGTAAGAAAATGTGCACTGATATTGTCAAGTCGGAAAACGTATTTAAAAAGTTCAGAAGTGTAATCAGAGACAGTGATGATAAATATACTCATCTCAGAACTTTGAAAGTTCACTTAGACCTTAATTACCTCTAGTACAGTTCCAAGCCCTATGGAGCTAAAGGGCTTCTAACTATCTCTCAACTTGACATAATCTTTGGCTTTTTATTTCAATTTCATTTGGTGACAGCAACCTTCTCTCCTGCCATGAGTCACACACAAATCAACACTTGCTGTCCAGTAAAAGTTTCTTTTGCCTTCCAGATTTTTTCCACAAATTCTGAATATTCCATTTGAAACCTTATCATTCGTTCATTTTGAACATGTATTGTTTGTTGAAGGTTACTTTAGAAAGTCCTATAAGCATTAGCTTGATGAAGCAGAGGGTTTGCATTATGAAAAAATATCTGCAGTTTAAAGCATCTGAGGTACTCTGTAAAGTTAGTCTGGTTTCCTGACCAACTTCATTGATTCTAATATGAAACCGGATCAGCATCAGATATGGACAAACCAGTAACTAGATTTTACTGCAATAATTGTTGTTAAGTAATTTTTTTTTTTACAGGTAATTTCCACAAGACTTGTCAAATCATAAGGGTTGGCATGTCTGGAATTTTCCAAGAGAAATAATTGTCATAATTTGCTTGAGTCAGTTTACCAAATTATTTTTTCTCTCCAATCAACATATTAACAGCATCTTGACCAAGAATTTTCATCTGTTGGAAAAAAAACTTGGTCTGGTGGTGAGCAATGGACACCTTGTCATGCAGGAGTACTCGGTTAATATTCAGCATTATTATATGCTCATTTTTGTCTCTGTTAACTTTACATTATCAGAATTGTGCAGTATCTTACAATACTGAACACCTTTATATTGCATGCACATGCAGGACATATGTGCCTAAAGATAGAATAATGTATTAGGAACTACTTTGTAAACAAACCTTGTGTAGTAGATGCTTTAGGTTTTGGTTGGATAAATTTGTGAATGAACTAAAGCAGCTGTTTTGTCCAACTGAAAGTATAGATAAAGTTAACGATGTGGATGAGTTCACCAAATCAGAAATGAAGCTTTCAGACAAGGAAACAAATAAACATGATATTTGCAGTGTCGTCAAACGTGAGAGATGCAGTAATTGAGAATATTGTTCAGATGACAAATAGAAGGGTTAAGACTATGACATGCTCTCTTGGGTCTAAAAAAATATAGCACAGAAAAGCATATTGAGGCCCAAGGCTATTGCATATCAATCAAAGACATACCGTTTTACAAGTTTGAGAAAATACTAAATTCAAGAAAAAAACTGCAACTAAAGTTTTTGGTAGGAAATGAAAGTCTCAGAGCCAGTAATCCAATGAAGAAAAGTATTTCCGCTGGGTAAATGGAGTGTCACACAACAGCTGCTTTTCAATTTTCCCAATGTAACTATTTTGATACAGTGTTAGGCTAGAAGACACTGTATGATACAGGTCGTAGCTGGGGTCCCTGCAAGTGTCAGTGCATAAGCATGTTTTCTTTAGCTGGTAATAAGAATGGGTAATAAATATACTTACATTTATCAACTTAGAAACAAAATCCATGCACATTCATTCACAAGACGACTCAAAATTTCAATTTTAAGTAGACCAAAATGACAATGCTTTTTTAAACTGATGCAGAGTGTGCGATTAAGTTAAAAGGTCGCTATGTGTGCATGAATACTGTTGTGTATTGATGAATGTATGGTTGTGAATTTATTTTGGAATAAAGCATTAATTCAATTACATTGTTTCTTATAATGTCCTTTATTTTTAAGCCTCAGACAGTTAAACAGAATGAGCATATAATAAAAAGGTTACTGCATTTGTATGGGAAAATATGAACTAATTTTTTCTGAAAAATACTGCACTCAGCAAGGTCATGCAATTTGTTTCCGAAAAACTTGTTCGTATTTTCCCATACAAATGCAGTAACCTATAAATGTACCCATTTTTTGATTTTTTTTATAATTTGTATGTGCTTGTTTTTACCTTGATTTAGGGAGGGAAAAAATGTTTCTAATAGTTCCTGTGCAAAATGTACATGACATTATTGCCCAGGATAACGGAATAATTCTACATCAGTCTGTTATGCATTTTTAGCTAGCCAATACATTTAAGCATAAAATAAAAAAAGAAAACAGTTGTGCTTGTTCTGAGTGAATTACAGGTGTATTGCATCTTCTGTTTGAAAATCTGAATCACTTCTATTAATACAAAACTTGCTGATTCAGTGTCCCATGAATTTTCTGGGGTTGGGGATTTTAATAGCTTTGATGGTTTCAGCAAATCACAAATTTAAAACCCAGCAAACTGTGTTACTTTTTGTGAAACATAGAACCTTTTACCAATGCCATGAATTGAAGTTCATTGTGACCCCGCTATAGCATGCTTTGTTATAACACAAATTTGGATATAACATGATCGTGCTGTGGCTCCAAAAATTTCATAAGCATGACTTTTTCTAGTATGTGAACAACTATTTTTTTCTTTTTAAAAGTACTCAAATAATGTAGAGATAGTATCATTTTGGGGGAAGTGATGTGTATGATTCTAATATAAGACAACTGTGTTTTGTATACATGTATTTTTCTAATACACGAAAGAAAAAAAATTCTTAAAATTATGAAATAAACATAAAAAGTCTGTTTACTCACCCACATATCACAAGATGTGTCAGTGAATTAGAATAGGTCCAATGTATTCTCCAAACACCACAAAATATGTAAGTGAATTAGAATAGGTCCAATGTATTCTCCAAACACCACAAAATATGTAAGTGAATTAGAATAGGTCCAATGTATTCTCCAAACACCACAAAATATGTAAGTGAATTAGAATAGGTCCAATGTATTCTCCAAACACCACAAAATATGTAAGTGAATTAGAATAGGTCCAATGTACTCTCCAAACACCACAAAATATGTAAGTGAATTAGAATAGGTCCAATGTACTCTCCAAACACCACAGAATATGTAAGTGAATTAGAATAGGTCCAATGTACTCTCCAAACACCACAAAATATGTAAGTGAATTAGAATAGGTCCAATGTATTCTCCAAACACCACAAAATATGTAAGTGAATTAGAATAGGTCCAGCGTACCCTTTCAGATCAAGTGTGACTAATGGAAGCAACCTTTTTGACCTGGAATGTATCCCATTGTTATGTTTACACTGAGTGCATTTTAAGGATCTTACTCTTCCCTTTTATGACTTTTCTTTGTATACTTGCTTGTAAATTCAACTGTCACCCACCCACCCACGGGGGGGGGGCTACAAAAAAGTCAACATCTTTTTGACCCTCTTACAAGTCAAGGTATATTTTGCAAGTCAGATTTGTCTGAAGCAGTGACTTATCAATGAGTCTGATCCATCTGAGGGGCCCCGAGTGGTCTAAAGCGCTCTCTGTTACGGATCACTGCCATCTCACCTCTGTCTGTGTGGGTTCGAGTTTCAGATTCAGCTAATGTGGGTATGTGAGAAAGTTTGCCAGTAGCTTCTCGTGGGTCAGTGGTTCTTTCCGGGGTTTTCCCGGGTTCTTCCTCCACCATTAATACTGGCTGCCATGTATAGCCTATCGTGTGCTGAAAAATGGCGTTAAACCCTACAACAACAACAACAACAACAAGATCCATCTGAAGCAGCAACTTATCAATGAGTCAGATCCATCTGAAGCAGTGACTTGTCAATGAGTCAGATCCATCTGAAGCAGTGACATCAATGAGTCAGATCTGTCTGAAGCAGTGACTTACCAATGAGTCAGATCCATCTGAAGCAGTGACTTACCAATGAGTCAGATCTGTCTGATGCAGGGACTTGTCAATGAGTCAGATCCGTCTGAAGCAGGGACTTGTCAGTGAGTCAGATCTGTCTTAAGCAGTGATTTATCAATGAGTCAGATCCGTCTGAAGCAGTGACTTATCGAGTCTGAGTTGCACATTGGAAAAATAAACAAACCCAATTGAATATGAAAAAAATACTTAACCAATGTAAAATACAGTAATATTATCATGTGGAACACGTCACAAATGACAGCTTACAATTTGTCCTGATTAAACCCATTAAAATTCATATTGTTTGACATTTTATATCCATTTATGACAAAGCCATAATTTCAATTATAGGTAGCATGCAAGTGTAAAAATAGTTCAGAATGATCCTATTCGCAATATCCTGTATTGTTAATTCTACCCATCTTATTAAACATTGAAAGTTAAAATGCACATTTTTATTGAACAGGATCCTGTAAATGTCACTACCTAATGTCATCTGGTACAAAGTCCAAGAATTTATCCTCATTGTGTGATAAAGCTCTGAATTCCTCGATTGTAGTCTAGTAAATCATCATGGTCTGTCTGTAAATATTTTTAGACTCTCTTTCCTTGGCTTCACTGTCACATACAGATGCATGTATACAGACTCAGCTTGGGCCTTGAAAGTGAAACTGATCATACAGTATGTGAAATCTATTAAAGGTTGTAACTTGATGTGTCAATTGTATGGCAAGATCATAGGGAGTTCAAAATACCACCCTCTGTTACTTAGCACTGAGCAAGTATCAGACCTGTTTTGATCAAAGGATTGTCACCTGGGAAAATAAAGAGGGTGCTGAGTTTACAAGTTAAAAGGTATTATGGCCAAACAGTCACTGGAAGATGTAGAACTCTACTTGGCACTTAACAAGTACAAGTACTAAATTCACAGAGCAAACAAAAGGAGTGTCAACTTGAAAGCAATTGAGTGATGCTTTTACAAGCTAAAGGACTGGCCATTTAGTATGCATGCGGTGGGGGGGGGGGCTACTGGTAATGTACATATGCATAGGAAACTGGGTGGTGGTGGTGGTGAAACCTCGATATTAGTGTGTCTAATACGTAACCTGTTCGACTGGGTTCAGTCGGCATTTGAATTTTAGTGGACACTAGACAAACTTTTTAAAGTTAACACAGCTTATTTCTTTGATGCAGCCAGACATTCAACGTCGGTGAACTATGTTTTATTAAACACAATATTATTAATCCTTGATTGTTTCTGCATGGATTAAATATAGGCTGTTCTGTAGAATTTGGGAGGGGGGTGCATCTAGCAGACATACGCAGGTTGGGGGGGTTGTAAAAAAGTATGCATGTGTACAGGGAGAGGGGGTCAAGCTTTGTCATATTTTTGCATACATACTAAATGGATGGCCCCTAAGTGCTTATTGGGTCAATTGCACTGGCAGAAAATGTGGGAAAATATCACATGGGAGTGAAAAAAATCTAACTCGAGGAAACAGAAAATACAACTTAAAACTGTTATTGCATCAAACACAGCAAAACACAAATATTAATACAAATCCAGGTTGTTAGGTCTTGTACAAAAATGGAAGCAATATACTTGCTAGCAAATACCCATGGTAAACTACATTGATGGACTTTCACTTTCATGTGGGTAGTATTTAGTTTACCTGTAAAGTTTTAAAATCCAAAAAACTGTAGATACAATCAAAACTGAAACAAAATTAAATGCTAACCACAATGATAATCTATTTCACTGTCAAGGCTACAATAAACCATTATTCAGGGACAGAGAGACAGCAGGGGCAGATCTTCTTGTATACATTAGGGAAGATGTAAATGCAGAAAGGTGACATAACCTGAGTCACATGAAATTGTGAGTATACGGGTGGAAATTTCTCAAAATAATGTAAAATCATTCCTAGTTGGTTTCATTTATAGACCACCTTCCTCCAAAGCAATTTAGATAACTTTTTGAAACAAATGGAAAATGTTCTTGCACAGGAGAAAGAAACATATATACTCAGTGATGTAATTAAGGACCTTCTCAATACTCAAAGTAGGAACAATTGGATGGAATTTATTGAATCATTAGGCCTAGTCAAGCTGGTAAATGAGCCCACAAGGGTAACAGAAATGCCAAGCACTCTTATTGATCACGTTGATACCAACCTACCAGACAGTGTGGCTTATGTTAATGTAACGAATGTTGGGCTTGGACAAGAAAGGTTAAATGAAAGAGAAATAGGAGAAATACACACAAAGCTATCATTTTTACAGAGCATTCAAAAATTTAATGAAGAACAATTTCTCAAAGAAAGCACAGTTAGATGGTTTACTTCATACTTAAGTGAGAGAACCCAACATGTTTATTTAAATAATGTTTTGTCTGAACCTGGAACAATTAGATATGGAGTACCACAAGGCTCATTTCTAGGTCCATTACTATTTATTTTATTTATTAATGACCTACCACTTTACTAAGGGACTCCATATCATCTAAAGATCTCTATGCAGATGACATGGTATTGTCAGATGTTCAAAACACAAAGCATGAACTAGAAATTTCTTTACAGAATGCTCTAAACAAACTGGAAAACCGGTGCGCAAAAAAGAACAAATCTTGATAGTGACTAATTATGCCTGACCTGGAAGGATACAAATATGTAAATGGTCTTTCATGTTAGACTACTTGGTGTTTTGGTAAAAGATAACCTATCATGAACTGAACATATCAAACGTATCAGCAAAAAAGTTAATCCAAGTTTATGGTTTCTTAGTAGGATAAGACATTTTCTCCCTGAAAGGCACAGAAAACCATTTTATAACGATTACATACAACCCTATTTGGACTACTATAATACAGTATGGGGTAATTCAGTAATAAAAACATAGCAAAGCTGACACATCTTCAAAACAGAGCTTTTGGACTAATATCAATCCAGAAAGGAAGCTAGGAAACTTTAGCTGGTAAGTTAAAAATATTAAGTATTTAAGACTGAATCCGGTTGAGAAAAGCCAAATTAATGTACAGAATATCCAATAATAGTGCTCCTGAATATTGACGATCACTATTCCGTTATAGACTACCTGGTAACACTCCACATCTGCAATCCATCGCTACCAAACAGTATAAAATTCACAAACCAAATAAGGAATTATGCAAAAAAAAGTTTCCAGTACTACTTTGCTCTGGAATAGTATTCCAGTTAAGATCAGAAATGCCCACACTATTTCCTTCTTCCAACACAATATATGCAGTGGCTTTAAGAGATGCAGTTAAAATAAATAAATTTCCTTTGTATGAGGGCATCACAGTAGATTAGTTCTTCAACTAATTCTGTTTTCCTCTTTAAATAAAGTCATTATTTTTATTATTATTATTAATAATGTGTAATGAATACTGTCATATATGCTTTCTGAATGGAACTAGTAAGATAGAAACATAAAAATATTTGAATTGACAATATGTTTTGCCCATTGGGTAGTTTTTATCAAAAGAATTCCCTTTCTTACCTGGTAAATGGATTAGATCTTGCCATGTATGTACAGTAACGGGTCTCATGATGAGGTGCCCCCTTCAGTATAAGGTGGCTTCATTATGTAACAGTAATGCTATTAATAATGTACCCCATCAATATAAGATGGCATCATTATGTAATGGTAATGTACCCAATCAGTATAAGGTGGCTTCATTATGTAACAGTAATACTATTTATAATGTACCCGATCAGTATAAGTTGGCTTCATTATGTAACAGTAATGCTATTTATAATGTACCCGATCAGTATAAGTTGGCTTCATTATGTAACAGTAATGCTATTTTTAATGTACCCCATCACTATAAGATGGTTTCATTATGTAAAAGTAATACTATTTATAATGTACCCCATCAGTGTAAGGTAGCTTTATTATCAGACAGGAATGTCTGCAATTGGCACATACAAAGCAAATTGGTCACAAGTTTAATTGGGAGTGAACATCGCACGCTTCCAATTTTGAAATCTTTGTGTCTATTCATCTTTTGTAAAATGTTTGAATATTTTATATTATAAGCAATGTAGTGAGGGATCTCTACATTTGATTGCATGATCAATTTCAGGATTTCTCTTCAAGTATGGATCTTTTGTTACAAGTCAGAGTAGTCCAACTGTGTCTATTTGGGACATCATCAAAGTCAGTCCATCTCATCACTTCATATTACAAAAACTCTGTCTCATCACATTGTTCCGAGATTTTGTTTCTATTTAGTAACTTTTAAAGGACTTCATTAATTTAAATCCAGTTTTTTACAAGCCATTACCTTGGTCGAGTTTAATTTCATCATTGTTTGGCAACATTTTGCAACGTTAAAATCCAGTTGACTTTACTGTTACCCTTCATTTAGTTTCACCTTAATTACTTTTGCAGGAGTTCATGGTTTGAAATAAAATTTGATACAAGGCTTTGCAACAAGGAGACCAAGGACATATTTCTACAGTTGTCTACAAAAGTGTCATGGAGTTGTTGCTCTTGTTTGACTTGGACTTTCCCCCAATAGTTTAGTTTCTGCATATTTTATCTTGAAGGATTGAAAATTGTTGTTGAGGATTTTCATTAAAGAGACCAAGTTATATCTAATTTTACTTTTCCAAGGCCCATGGTAACCAAGCAGTCAAAGGGGCCCCTGTTGGACTTAAATGTATGTGTACACCCTACATCAGTGACATCTTTTGATATATTGCCCTGAAAGTATTTAGACCTATTAGACTTTACGTCAGCATGCCCATATCTGTCATCTTGCTCTGAAAGTATTTAGACATGATAGATTTGAGGTCAGTATGCCCATATCTGTCATCTTGCATTAATTTTTTTTATAGACATAATAGACTTGAGGTCAGTATGTCCATATCTGTCATCTTGCATTGAATTTTATTATAGTCATAATAGACTTGAGGTCAGTATGTCCATATCTGTCATCTTGCATTGAATTTTATTATAGTCATAATAGACTTGAGGTCAGTATGTCCATATCTGTCATCTTGCATTGAATTTTATTATAGTCATAATAGACTTGAGGTCAGTATGTCCATATCTGTCATCGTGCCCTGAAAGTATTTAGACATAATAGACTTGTGGTCAGCATGCCCATATCGGTCATCATGCTCTGAAATTTTTTAGACATAACAGACTTGAGGTCAACATGTCCATGTCAGTCACCTTGACTGAGGCAGATTTTTAAGTTATGCTCCCTTTTAAAAGTAGAAGAAATTTTTGTTTGAATGTTTTTAAAAAAATAAATACAATGGTATTAAATATGGTGGATCAGATGATACACAACACAAGTAGTTAACAAAGTAACAATGGAGATGGATCAATGCTGCAGCAGGAACAGGAGTGTCCTTTTTAGAGGGAATCACACGTGTAAAAAAAATAATAATAAATACTTTACAGAACTAATCTATCTTGAGGCCTTCTATCTGTTACGTACAATATATATTGCAGAAAAGGAAGCATTATTTATTGTACCAGAACTGTTCAATTGTCTAAAGATTTCATCCTTTGATTATGAAAAGAAGAAATTCTTGGAGTCTGCTTTGTGTCACTGGGAATGTTGTTACATACCAGTGGACCAGTATATTGAAAACGTTTTTTAAACAATTCTTTCTTTGGCCTTGGCATAATGTAATTTTTTACTTCATATGGACCTTAAATTTGGAGTACCATCAGCATCTCTTTGGTGAAAGATATTGCTTAGATAGACAGGAATGGCTTTTCTGGATACACATCTATTTGGCCTAAGAACTATTCTTTCATGTATTGTTAAAACCTTTACATTATTCATTGCATCCTGGAAATCATCTATACATTGATGTAGAATTAAATGGCAAGCCCTCGTTTGGAGTCTTAAAGGTGTTGTTATGTTTGAATTAGAGGTATTACCACAAATTATATTACAGTAGTCTAGATATGGCTGAATATAATTTTTATAAAAGATGACCCTAAACTGATGAGGAATGTATGTTTTGATTTTCCTCAGTAGCCAAAGATAAGAGTTAACCTTTTCTGAAACCTGTTTAATGCGAATAGACTAAGTAAGTTTGTTATCTATGAATACACCAAAAATATTATCATTAGAGGTTATATTAAGGCTCACATTGTCAAATAGAACCTTGAGTATGTCGCTAGCTACCAGTAGCCTTGCTTATTTTGTTGCCTTGTAACTAGTAGGGCTTTCTTTTTTTTCTGTACTTATGATCATACTGTTTTCCTTGCAACATACTTGAAGTCTGTTGAGAGCATCTTATTTTCAAGTACTGTTTTGGTTTTGCCCATCTCAGACAGTGTAGTATCATCTGCATAGAGGTCAGTGGAAGAAACTGAAGTTCCAATCTTAAGAAGTAAGTCATTGATAAATAGAATGAATAACAGGTCCAAAGATAGAGCCCTGTAGTACTCCACAATTAATATATTTACTTTTAGAAAGTTTACCATTTTAAGATACTTTTTGCACTTTCAGTTAAGTAAGAAGTAAACCAGTTTAGGGAGTTTTCACTGCATTGATATATTTTTAGTTTTTCAAGCAAAAGTTCATAGTCTTAAAAGATCAAAAGCTTTACAAAAATCAACCATAATAATGCTTACCATTTTTTCTTGATCGAATGCTTTCAGCTATTTATCAAAGATACAAGTGCAGTTTCACAGGAGTGATTCTGTCGAAAGCCAGACTGATTATCATGAATAAGATTGTAAATGTTCAAATAGTTTAGAAAAGAATCATGTACACATATAAAGAAGGAGTAACTTATTTTTAAATATTTAATATTTTCATTTAAAAATCATATGTATGTTGTGGAGTCAAATGTGATCAAACATGTATTAATGTCATTTCAAATAGTTAATAATAATTGCAGTGCAGAAATATTTTTGAAAATCCCAGTCTGAACATTCATGTTTTCTGTATTGTGAATCAGTCACCTGATTTTTGTTGTTATATTCTGGTAGTAAATCAAATACTTTTCTTAATTTAAGAAAGAGAATACTCCACAGCTAGCATACCATTTGCACTTTATGGCAACTTGACTTTTCTGCTGTTAGCATGTCATCTTAATAATTATCTGTGGTAATAATAGCCAGTAATTTTCAAAATCACGAAACTTGATATCATAGGAAAAGCCAGCAGTAAGTGTAGTTTGATGACATACCTTCAGGTATGTATTAAATTTTAGGTTCCTTATCTGTATGTTAAAATAAATGTCCATATGTTGAAAGCAACAAATATTTACATGTATTACATTTCCATCAGTAAACCCAAATACACGTGTGAGAGGTAAATTTGACATTTTTGTCTTGAATATGCAGGCTGCTGGCCACTTCAGAGGTGTTACAATTCTTAAGAGTACTTTAGGACACAAACTTGTCAGTAATGGAGAATTCTGACTAAATAATGGGTGACCAATGGACTGGGGGGAATTCATTTGAGAGACTAATAATTATTTTCCATTTTATCACCTGTAGGTATGTGGTTCTAGTCAGCGATGCTTCTTTTATTTTCTTTTGGTTTTTCTTGCTCTTTATTTTTCTAAGATCTAGTCATTAGCTCTGTATATTTTCAAATGTGTGTCAAGGTACAGCTTTTACTTATGCTAGAAGAAGGTCGTGTCGTAATTACCAGAATTTCTAATCTTTGGCTAAGACTCAAATATTAAAGTAAAGATGTCACTATCTTTTGTGTAGAAACAAAGAGAAACATGTATAGTGAGTAAAGACATCTTATGAGGCATTCTTTAATTAGGTGGATTATAGCAAAAGATGTTTTTTCAAGACAGATTGTTTTAAGGTTATTGTACAAACTGATAATACAACTCTCATGTTAATTGTATAAACTGATGTACATCCATCCCAAGTGTGTCATAAAAACTGATGTCCATCCATCACAAGTTAATGGTACAAACTGATGTCCATCCATCACAAGTTAATGGTTCAGACTGATGTCCATTCATCACAAGTTAATGGTTCAAACTGATGTCCATCCATCACAAGTTAATGGTTCAAACTGATGTCCATCCATCACAAGTTAATGGTTCAAACTGATGTCCATCCATCACAAGTTAATGGTACAAAATGATGATGAACATCCATCACAAGTTAATGGTATAAACTGATGTACATCCATCACAAGTTAATGGTACAAACTGATGTCCATCCATCACAAGTTAATGGTACAAACTTATGTACTTGAGCTTGCAATACATTTAAGGTAGTGAAGCCAATATATGGGTATTTTTTTTTTGTTTGTTTTGTTTTGGTTTGCTCATATCCTGTACAGATCTAGAGGGAATGACCTGCAATCATTTGAAATCGGAATAACTCCACTGAAATAACTCAATATTGATAAATCCTGACAATACATCGGCATGTACTTTATTGTACACAAACGTGTGATGGCCATTTAGACTCCAAAATAGGTCATTGTTGCAGGTGCTTGTTTCTTTTAAGAATCTGTTTATTTTTTTAAATTATATCTTCATTAGCCCTCTGTACAAAATGACAGATGTGAACCCTTGAATACACAAGTGAGAAATATATTTTTGTACTTTATATAGATTGATCATCTCATTCTAGTTGCTCATATTTCTTTCATTATGTGTCATTAAAAATCAGCAGTTTTATTTTCTTTGCAAACTAATATGTTTGACGCAGTAATGCCTGATAAATAACAGGCATTTGCTGGAATCATACTGCTGCTGTAAATCTTGCGAAAATAAACGGTTTATGCCACCATCTAAATGTATATGTTTATGGTTTTTGTACACCCGTACTATGCAGTAGTAATATTATCAGCATGGTTTTTGTACACCCATACTATGCAGTAGTAATATTATCAGCATGGTTTTTGTACACCCATACTATGCAGTAGTAATATTATCAGCATGGTTTTTGTACACCCATACTAAGCAGTAGTAATATTATCAGCTTGGTTTTTGTACACCCATACTATGCAGTAGTAATATTATCAGCATGGTTTTTGTACACCCATACTAAGCAGTAGCAATATTATCAGCATGGTTTTTGTACACCCATACTAAGCAGTAGTAATATTATCAGCATGGGCATTAAATGAAACGTGGGAAATAATGTATGGTGTTATTTGGGAAACGTAATATTTAAACATCCAGAATTACCTACTATCCTGCACTCCATATGTACTATCCAGCACCCCATAATTACTATCCAACATGCTGTGTTTTGACCAGTATTCAGCAATATATAATCCAGTATCCCCCATTACCATCGATACACCATGTAATTATGTAATGACCAATACCCAACACTTGTTTTAACATGCCCCAATGTGGCCAGGTTTTGCCTTTACAGAGATCACTGGCATCTCACCACTTCTCAAAATATACTGGCTACCATGTAAAACCTTTCATGTGCTGATCAAGGGCATTAAGTCACAAATTGTTGTTGTTGTGTGGTTTAACGCCATTTTTCAGCACACGATAGGCTATACATGGCGGCCAGTATTAATGGTGGAGGAAAACCCCGGATAGAACCACCGACCCACGAGAAGCTACTGGCAAGCTTTCTCACATACCCACATAGGCCGAATCCGAGACTTGAACCCACGCAGACAGAGGTGAGATGGCAATGATCCGTAACGGAGAACGCTTTAGACCACTCGGGGTCCCCAAGTCACAAATTCACATCAAGTCAACATGCCACGTGTATTGACTAATACTTAGTGGTCTACTATCCAACACATCACAATATACTTTACAATATCCAGCATTTACTATCCAACATGCCCTGTGTAGTAACCAGTACTCAGTCATGTACTATCCAACACTCCACACGGACTCTCTGGTGGCCTGAATGGTTAAAGCGTACGCCTAGGATGCAGTAGTTCGCTGGTTGTTTCTGACTTGTTTATTACCACTGTTCTGGATTAATATAAAATAAGAAACATCTTGGCTTATCTCCATTATGTCGTGTTCAGTGTTTTTCTCAGGCTTACATAGTATTTGGTGTTCACCAGAGCCAATGCAAATTCTCACTCCACACGGAGTTCGCTTCATTTTATTATGTGGAAATGTCTATTATTGCATTGGCCTGGAGTGAAATCAAATCCATACGAAACACATCATCCTGCATAAGCGTCGTGCTAGATGCCTTCATTACTGTTGGTTCCTAATTGTCCCATGTTTCAAAGAGAGTCGAGTAAGATCTCGGGGAATTTTCTGGATAAAGGATCTGGTACACTAGGACTGGCTGTCTCGAATGACTTCTAAATTGGACACGTTTAAATGTTGGAACTGTAAAGGATTTTGATTGATAGCTCTGTTAAGGTCTGCATTGCTTGCTTGCTTGCTTAAATTAAAGAGGCGTGCGTACATAAGTATATATACCACTGGTTTATGACTGCACCGCAGCCTGATATTGTTCCTGGGGGAAGGAAACAGTGTCTCAGCCCCCAAGCTTTTATGCCCTCAACGAATGCTGATAATTTTAGCCGTCAGCTGGTGAAACATGAGGTTTCATGCTAGCTGAGTTGTAGGCTGACACAAGCGGGAATAGATCCAGCACGCACTCGTGTCTAATGTGTATTTTATTTTCTATTTGACTTGTTTTGTTGAGTGGGAATGGTACCTACACTCATTCAAATGAAGTTTTGGAACATTTATTTTTGGTGTCCGGACGTGGCAAGGGAGGGAAGGCCGTCGTCTGTTGTCCTTGGTGGTGACCACTGGATCCAGGTTGGTGTTAAGGTGAATTCTCAGTTTTGATTGATTATTGTAGCCAAAGAGAAACTGATGCTATCCTGTGCTGGTTTGTTTAAGTTAGTGAGAGAAGGTGAGAGAGAGATAATACAGAAGAAAAAAAATATTATTTATTTTTTTATATTTTCTTTTCCCTCCCCTCCCATAAATTTGAATATTATTATTTGGTTGGGGTTTCACTAGATTGCTTGGGATAGGCGGGCGACTTTGCTGATTACTCAGGTTTCTATGGACGAGTCAAAGTCGCCCGTCATAATTGTTTACCTAAGTTTGATATGGGTTTTGAATGGGGGGAGGGTACATTTTTTTTAAAGAATAATATTATATGGGTGGGGATCGTTTATGAGAGGCAGTGTAAATTTATGGGGATAGGTGGAGAGTTCAAATCTGAGAAGGAGAAGTCGATGACTTGTGAAACTGCAATCGAAACGGTGGATACCCTTTCCAACGAACTTCGACTTCTGGTGTCGACGTTCTCTCACTTTACATGTTCTTTGATGGAGAATGCTTTTGATATCGCACACGTCTTCGTTATTGGTCATTCTTTGTAAATATGCAAGTAAAACATTCCTTCTCACGCTTCTCAATTCTTATCTTCCAGTTTCACGTTTACATACTTGTCCATTGACATGAAACATTTATGTCGTCCATTTGGGTAAATAACAGTTGTCAAAAGTGCGTTGGAGTCGAAGGAACTACCCAAGCTGATTATGAAAACGCGTCAGTGACACAAAACAAATATTTGTAGCTTCGATTGTACGACGCTAAATGAGAGATGTCAGCTATTTTTGCCTGCCATTACTGATAATTCTAGCTACTTTTTTTATTTGATTTTTGGAAAAATTTTGTCGATTGGTTTTATGTAACGTGTACGTGAATTGATCTTGTACATCTTGCAGACGTACACGTTTTGGTTTGCTTTTAGTTGCATGATACAATTTTTTTTTAATTTCTCAGTAGCGAGTGACATGAGGGGGATTGTATTAAATGTTGGCTAAAAGTGTATCCATGCTGCCATTGCTGCTTCTAAGAAAGTCACGCAGTGTTCGATACTTCTCATAGGTTGTTCGTGTGGTACCTTCAGTTGCGACCTTTGACGCGTCTGACGAGCAATAGGAATAGAAGCACTCATGGATACTTAGGTCTCTTGTTTTATTTTTTATATCGGTCTTCCATCTTTCTGAGGTTTTTTTCTTCTGCTAAAGAAGGTGTAGACTGCTTTTATTTCTTCTCGCTGGGGAGCAGGGAAAGGTGTTAATAAGCTTTTATGACAAATAGTAAGTAGATTCCTATTTGTCAGTCCCTGTGGTTGTTCCTGTTATCGGCTGTGTTTCTTTTTGCTTGTCTTTGCCTTTCATGACATTCTTTAAATCTCCCAGAGCAGATTTAGCTGTTTTCTCTAAAGCTTTCTAATGCTACAGTTGAAAACGTTGCAATAATTGTCTGTACCATTATTATTTTTCACTTTGTGACGAGTCTGTTCGACCTATTATCGATTGTAATTATTTTTTTTAAGTGTGACGTCTTGGTGATGTTAGGATTAGGAGGTAAATGAGGTATTCGTTGTTTGTACCAATGATGAAGTTACATCATCGTTTGTAAGTAACTAAAGTTAATTTTTATCTTTCCATAATATCCTTGGATAAAAGTGTGAAGTCTGTCCAGAAGGGTGTCCTTTTCAATCTTAAGATTTGTTTTCTCATCGAAGCATGTAGATACAAGATGTACGTATATTTAGCTAAACGTGGAGACAATCTCATTTTCCTCTTGTTTTGAAAGAAGGTTTCTTTGGACGTTAACGATGATGGTGAACTTTGTGATATAAGTGTTTTAGGAGGATAACATATGTGCATTGTGGTGTTTCTTGTAGCCCTTTTTCTTGGCTACTCCAGCGGCAGCTAGAGCAACAACCAAAAAAAAAAAAAAAGAAAAGACGTCCACGAATTGGAAGTTTGTTTAGAAATGGATTTTCTGTTTTTCATCAAATCGAGAAACACTGGTATTCAATCTGATTTTACAGACATCATCATTGACGTAAGAGAAGATGTGCAAGAAGAGACCGTCACCCAGCGAGTTTTTCGTAAATATGTACGCGTACTAGCGGCAGAACCCCTCAAAATATCTTTAAGGATTTAGGCTGTTGTAAATTCAACAGTTACTGCAAAGCTCAAACCGACGTTATCTTTATTTTATGACGTATTCAATATACCGGTGCATTCTACATGTTTGTTATGATTTTATGGCCCTAAACTAAATAACAAAAAGAGACAAAAACACCTGGTTTTTATAAAATTTAAACAATTTAATTATCTAAGTTATGAAATGAAAAGTTTAGAGACCTTACAATGAGGTAAATGAGAAATATTCCTAAACACTTCTACCACAAGTCCGAATTAATAGTGTTTGGAACTATTTCTAGGTCCACAAATGTGTGGCTGATCCAACAGCCTTGATGTATCACAATGGCATTCTCCAGAACTCCTTTGAAAAAATTCACAACAATTCCAAATTAATATTTTAGTCCAAACAGTAATATAAACATTTTGTAATTCCAGTACATAAATCAAACAAATGTTTCCTCTCAAATTATATGAAAACATTAAACAAATCTACCGAATGAAATTAAAACCTGTACATGGGAAGACATAAAAGAACTAATTGTCTATTTCTTCGAATTTGTATACACTCTACGGATCAACGTCGCAGTATTTTCTCCTCAATCTATGTCGCAATTCCTCCTACATGACGTTTCATGCTACATCCCATACAACACATTGCAACAGAACTCACTTGACATAACCATCCAGTTGTAAATTACACCTAACTTGTCAACAGGATATTAAGCTTGATTTTTTGACTTGTAAACAACTATTTATAGCTATTTGCAAGCTGCAGTCATGCCAATATAGTAAAGGCACGATATAGACATATATAACAATGTATATCTCGTAATGGTCCAAATTTTGTGAGATTAAACTAAAACAACATGGTTACTAGTAGTCTAATTCAACCAGACACTCGCTTGGTTCTTTTACATCTTTGCAATACTATGGTCTCGCAAAACCAAACAAAAATCCTGAGTTTTTCTCGTAAAGACAGAACGATACTTTCAAAATCTAGAAAAGCGATTTAATTGGCTATTGAAATGAAGTGATATCCATGTGATTGCTATCATAAGGTGACGTGACGTTTCATTGCACATGTACATTTTTATTGGGTTATTGAGACACAGCTGCGTCGGTGGTGTTGTTAAAATGTATCCTAAAAGTTTTCAATATTATTTTGTTTTGAGTGATTGCAGAAATGTCTTAAACAGTTTTGGGATAGGGAGAGATATTTTTTTAATATTTTATCCACGTTTTACCAAAGAGCTTTGTGTTGGCAGCAGATATCAATGAAACATTGTATCCGACATTAGTATGCCGTAGGTCAGCTTGGTCTGAGTCGTGCTGATGTGTCAACAGTTCTTTGTTGAATCACAGAAAAGAATTTTCCAGTGTTTGAATTCTGTGAAAATTTCGATAACTGTCCATGTTCAAGAATAAATTTAGAGCACAAGTATTTCCAGGGAAAATTAATCTCTTGGAATCCAAATAATTTGAAGAAAACAAAATAATTAGCCCACAAAACTGGTCACAACGTAAAACACCTGGACGTATCCAGTGTTAAGGCAAGTATTGACTATTCTTTCACAAAACATCAATAATAAATCTAGCTGGGGCGCAAAACAGATGTCCTGATGTCGGTCAATCCTCTGGAGAAACCTAACTGACACATGTTATTTGTCACGTACTCCAAGTAAGCTTCGATTTAACTTTATGAATCTTACTCTGAGAACGAATTTTAATTTTTATTTTTAAGTTGTTTACTTCAACTCTTAATGATTCTGAACCAAGGTTATTACTAGGTCAGCATTAGCTACAATGTTTCTATTATTAGTAGTTTACGAAAAACAGTTAGGTCAAATATAACTTAACTGAATTTCTGGAAAATGTCAAATTCAGTAAATAAAGTTATTAAAATAGCATGTAATGGTATATAAAAATTTAAAACTAGCAAACAATTAAATTAAATCAAATATTAATTAAATCAAATATACATAACAACGGTTACAAAAATAAATGAGTTAAAAATTATTGTTATTCTCAGCTTGTACACAGGATGCCATCTAATGTTAAACCTGTTAACACCTTATCATGTTATTCCTCATGTAGGTATCATGGTACCAGTTGTTTCACCATATACCTCAATGCTAATGTTTGTGAAATAAATATACTTTCTATCCTACCGCAGCTTGCATGTCTGACACTGTCATAGAGAACAATGTTAGATTGTCGATTTGACAAGGACAAAACCAGATACTCCATTGCATTTAAGAGAGATACTGGAACTAAACAGGGGTATGAGTTATCTAGTCATAACAGACACATTTTCAGCCATGTGTACAACATTTTTTAAAAATACATAATTTGATCTCAACTTTTTAAGCCTAACATAAAGTATAAGTATTTCATAATGCACCAATCACAGCTAGTTTTGTTGCTTATTTCTGAATACAATGTTCCCTACACCTTAAGCTCCGCCCACCTGGGGTCGTACAATTGGTACCGTTATACCTATAGCCAACCTTAATTTTTTCAATAATCTGTGATATGGCTCGGGACTGTACAAGTAACAAGTGTACATAGTCTCTCTTGTCAAAAACAATGTTAAAAGGTACCAAGCTGTCTTAATTAATGTGAATGTAATGGTCTTTGAACTATTTCAGCAGTTGTTTTCATATTTGTGCTTTACTACCAAACTAAATTTTGGGAATAAAATGAATTGTTTTAACTATGAGTTGTGTTTTATTCACATCAGCACTTATTGAACTTCACATGGGTGATATGGGATAAATCACATTATGTCATATTATGTAATGACTAGGTCAACGGTCAATGTACCAAATAGTATGTACCTCTCCTACTTCAAAAAGTACAATTCACCTAACATAAAGGACTTAATATTTGTTTGGTAGATGCAGAACTTAACATCAGAGACAGGTGGACATGACCCAATCTTATTTTAAAATGCAAGCTTTGAACACTTTACATTGTCTTCAGATACATGAGGTCAGTAACCCCCAGTCCTCAAACAAAGGTCAACCTACCCATCCTCTTTGTCACACAAACAGAAGGCTTCTCTCCTCTGTGTAGTGAATAAAACTGATGCAATATGCCAATCTGACACCAAATATATTAGATCACAGCTTCTAAGTGAGTCCAGTGGAGTTAAAAACAGGAGAAAAGTGTGTATTCAAAATGGAAATGTAGCTTATGATAAAGGAATTAAAGGAGACAAAAGCAGCAATGATAAAAATGGGATGTGAAAGTTTGATGACCTTACCTTGGACAATATCTGGAGGCAGTGCCCCCAGAGGTCCAAGGACAGCCTGAAGGCACCTGTGCTATAACATCCCTTATAGGTACCAACATTTCAGGTGAAGTGGTGTTTATTCCCATCTAATATAAAGGGTGAATAATGTAAATAATATAGATGCATATAATTTATTTTTCTTCTACATAAGAAATTACCAATAATGGGCTTCAGTTAGGCAGAAAAATACCTAAACCAAACAAAAGACACTTTATCAGTTTTTAAACTTGTAAACTTTACTGTGACAAATTATTAAATAAATCTGGTGTAAGGGAGATAACTGAATGATATACATAAGGTGTGGTATTTTTATTTCCTCCAATATATTATCCATGTAATACAGATGAGTGCATGAACAAGTGTATTAACTTCAATGCATCTAAATTATCCAAAAATACATTACTGATACAATGAGAACCTAAAATTGGGACTTCTATATGTAGCGGAGACCTGAAGAGTGATGTAATTTTGCTTTCTGAGATCAGGCGACTCTTTAATATCACATAGTTCATGTTCTTTACAATGCCAGCATAAACATGCAGATATGATCCCATGCCAGTTTGGATTCTTGCAATGGGATGCAAAATTTGAAGAACAGTGTGGACTTGAATGGAAGGAATGGGCAATGTGACTAATATGGTTATCACTCAGTAATATTTGATCTAATATTGAAATGCCACAAAAACGTATGCAGAAAAAATAGAATTAATTGAAAGTCAATAGTAGGCTATATTTAGGCTTATACAGGTGTAAATGGCAAATGCTGACTTAAAGAAACTGCTCCTGTCTGTTGATATTCCCTGCTACTTCAACCAAAGGGATTACAAAAGAACTTATCTAGATAAACTGCATGAACAATTTTAAGGCAGGAAAGTGTATAAAAATGGACGATTAGAGCAGGACAATTAAAATCAAAGAGGGAAGGAATACCATATCTTTAATAAATTACCTAAGATTACCCATACCAGAACATCCTACATGATACAAGTGATCTAAGTGTACTTAGAGCGTTCTCTATCCTGGTTTATGGCATGCCTAACAAGAACAAGATAGTTGTTTTTGTACATATGCTTTTTCATCTTTTGCAGGAAAAATAGTCACTATTTGGCTAAAATGAACTATATTATGTTTACATAACTTATTTTGTTGCAGGTATGCAATCTAGGAGCTGACAACACAGATTTAAAGCAATCAGGCAATACAAGCCTATATCTGCCATAGCTGTAGTTATCAAAAGTCCCCATCCAAAGCCAACTTGCGCTGTTGTCTGAAGATTTCATACATTTTATTCTTAAAAGAATTTCAATATTTGACCAAAACTGCTCAGCATCCATTTGTTTTCCTACATCAACCTAGTACAGTTCATAAATGGCGCCCACATGTATGTGTTTCTATGGACACACTGAGGCTGTTCTTCCCTTTACGTATCACCGTACCAATTGTTTTACCATATACCTCAATGCTAATGTTTTGCGAAATAAATATACTTTCTATCCTACCTCAGCCTGCATGTCTCACACTGTCATAGAGAACAATGTTAGATTGTCAATTTGACAAGGACAAAACCAGGTACTCCACTGCATTTATGAGACAATACTCTAGTGAAACTAGACAGGGGTAAGAGTTATCTAGTCACAGCAGACACATTTTCAGCCGCGTGTACCACATTTTAAAAAAAGATCATAAAAATACAAAATCTGATCTAGATATGAATTAACATAATTTCACATGTTGCCAAGAGGCTCAACTTTTTTTATAGTCTAACAGAAAGCATAAGTCTTACATAATGCACCGATCACAGCAAGTGTTGTTGTTTATTTCTGAATACAATGTTCCTTACACCTTAAGCTCCGCCCACCTGGGGTTGTATAATTGGTACCGTTATACATGTAATCGTAGTGCGATCATTCTAAGATGGTGCCGTTAGGATTATTTATCTTGTACCTAATGTGTTATGTGGGTACCCACATCGCCACCCTATACTACTGTTAAGCATTTGTTGAATTTACGATTGGTAAAGTGTGCTGCTTTATTTAAATTTACAAATATCGCATAAATAACACGCTCGCAAAACACATAGGTCTGACAGAATTCGACTAATTAAATACACACAAAGTCTAGGAGATTTCCTGTAATACAAAGCGCGTGCTTTCTGATGAACTTTTGCTTGATTAGATTTTTTTTATAAAAAATTGTTCATTAAGCGACTCGCTTAATGGGTTTTCCAAAATAGATTGTAAAATTTGTCTTTTGCTGAAATGAAACCATAATGTTTGAAAATGTTCGATAATGTCCACAATTATGTTTTGAGGGAAATTGATGAATAATTCGATTTTTCTTTCTTCATTACGATTTCCAGCTATCTGATTTGCCAGGTCCTTTTGCAGTTCTTTGTTTCATACAGAAAAATAAGTTCATTCAGCTACGCCCACTGGCACTATTTTTTCGGACATTAGCAAAGAATTATGGATAAAATTTTCTAGCTACAATCAGATCATCATGTTTAAGGTGTAAAATAAATCATGCTGTGAATGAAAAATATACCCTTCCCCAAAACAAATAAATAAACAATGTTGCATCGATCAGAATGTAGATAATCCACTGTTTGAGAGAGAGATTGGTGGGGGGAGGGGTCGCTTGCCATGATATTCCAAATTCTCCTCGAAGTTAAATTTTTGCATGTAAATTTTAGCATTTGAAAATCTAGTAACATCAAGCTGACTCAATTATTCGAGTGGGACTTGATGGACTCGACTATTCGAATGGAACTGGATTGCTCGATTATTAGAGTGGGAATGGATTTACTAGACTTATCGAGTGGGACTGGATAGGCTCCGCTATTCAAGTGGGACTGGATTGACTGATTATTCGAGTTGGACTAGATTGACTCAATTACTCTAGTGGGACTGGATTGACTGCTTCTTCGAGTGGGACTGTATTGATTACTTATTCGAGGGGGACTGGACTGACTGCTTATTCGAGTGGAACTTGGTTGAATCGATGATTTGAGTGGGACTGTGTTGACTTCTTATTCGAGTGAAACTTGGTTGACTCGATCATTCGAGTGGGACTGGATAGGCTCATATCACCTTGCAATTAAACAGGCTTTGGATCTTGACGTGGAGTCGTACCTTTTTTTTTCTTTTTTTTTGTTGAACGAAATTGTGGCCTACAACATACAAACAAAGAAGTTAAAGATGTTAACATTCTTTTCAGCTGCCATTCCAACTGAGAAAAAAATATTTTCGCGGATTTAAAAGGTATGGACCTAGCTGACTCACCTTGAAAACAGGAGAAGATTCGCAGATAATACAGTCTGCATATCGTTTCTTCGTTTCATATTTCAATGAGTAGTCCAAGACCGAACTGCATTCGCTTCATCATTTTGTTCCGAATAAATACTTTGAAATCTTTTATTCAAACTGTTGTCTAATCATTTTCAAATGGTATACCTTTAATTAGTCCTTTAAATGCATTAGTTTGTATATTTAAAAATCATTTTATATTACACCTACATGCAAGACAATCAAACGATTGATTACATCCGGAATCGTTCTGACTTCAACTTAGAAAATACGAAAATATAGCTGCAACTGACCTTGAACCGCATTTATTTGCTACAATAAAGGCAACAGAGAAACTGGCATAGATGCCGCCATTTCATGGGTGGCTTCACACGTGTCCTTAAACAAACCAATGTTTTCCTGTTTTCAGTAGTTCGTCGTTGGATTTAGAACGGTTATCAGTGTTGACCGTTGACCATGATATTCCCAAGTTTAAGCCTCGAGTGAATCACTCATTTGGACATATTCAGTTTTTATGCTAGAGTTTTTCTTTAGTTTAAGCCATTTAAAAATTTAAGGCTCAAGTCACTTATATTGTGTTTATTCGTGTTTCTGTGAGGCTTCAATCCAAAGTTTCAGATTTTGCAGAGGTTACAGTTTTAAGGCAAAGTGAATCTCGACATATGGTCCAAGGGACCATGTGTCGTTGAATGTAGCTATGTTGAAAAGATCCGACATTGCTGATGTTGGTGTGAATCAGTTTTATATCAGCATTCAATATACACCTTACATGTGTCACCCGGTCCGCTTCGACTTTCATCGCTATTCAGTGGAAAGTTAAACCAGGGTTAGGAGGTATAAAAACAAAAGCGAGGCTCCATATATTTTGTCCATACGAGTCACTGTGACAGTTGACTAAGGAAATTCAAATTTAGCAATGTTAGATAAAACATACCAATTTTAAAATTTCAGGATAAACGAAAGTAAATTTCATATTACACAGGAAAAATGATGTAACATCTATGTAGTTCTTTATTAGTATAACGTTACGTTTGACTTCATGCACAGTCATCACATGATATTCCTGGTGAGAAAACATTTGCTCAAGGTGAGCGATTATTCAGAACATCCTTGTCTCTTCAAGATGCGACTTAGAGACTTAGACTGGTCACCTGTCTTAGTTTTGACTTAAATCCGCACGTGTGCGGTAGCTACATCGTGGCGGTGAAAAAAGCTACTTGAGACTCGGAGATAATCGTTGTTGTTGTTGTTATAGGGCTTAACGCCATTTTTCAGCACAAGATAGGCTATACATGGCGGCCAGTATTAAAGGTGGAGGAAGAACCCGGGAAAACCCCCGAAAGAACTACCGACCCACGAGAAGCTACCGGCAAGCTTTCTCACATATCCACATTGGCCGAGCCCTAGACTCGAACCCACGCAGACAGAGGTGAGATGGCAGTGATCCGTGACGGAGAGCGCTTTAGACCACTCGGCCACTCGGGGCCCCCGGAGATAATCGTAGTGATACTTATGAAATTTGTACGTGTTTGGCACACCAACATCGAGCGTTTCAGCTATCAATTAAATATGTTCACTTTTAATTCTAGAAAATTTAAATAATAACAAAGGAAATGTCCTTCATTTTCCATAGTTTTTCAACATGTGCTAACTTTGCTAAATCTGATGATATGTCGTCCATTAGTTGTGACGCCAGTGAGGTTATTTTGACGTAAAATGAAACAAACATAAAGCAATTCAATATGGCCTCATGTTACATCGGATGTTTTTTCTAGTATGCGACGGAAAAATCCGAACAAAGTCCGATTATGGGTGATTTACATTCGCTTGATGTGAACAATCTAAATTGTCTCAGATTAATATCGACAATGGTTTGCCAAGAAACAGTCTCAATCTGCTCTCAGTTGAGTGATGAAACAAAGCCACTGCCTGCAAAGATTTGTTGGCATGAGGTCAGTCTCATTTTCAATAATTTTTGTTATATTTGCTTTGAAATTTGGTGAAAAACAAATGAAAATTAACAATAACAGTACTAGATTTACTAAAATCTTACAATTTCTGTAATTTTCATTTTTTACGAATCTACGGTCTACGGTTTTGTACGACTCTACAACGTAACAGAAAAGAGTGAAAACGGATACAAAGTGAACAATTAATAAAAATCTACAGTATAATGAATGAAATCCTGAATAGTCTTACAAGGTCTATCGGAAGTCCAAAAGTATCGAGTATTCCAAATGAGTTCCAGTGGTGTTCCTAATGAAATCCAGTCTAGTGTGCTAATGTACCAATAGCCTGGGATACTTCAATGTGCTTACAGTCTTGACGTATTATAATGATATAATCCAAAATGTCTTTAAGCAAATTCAGAGAAATTTCAGCACAACTACTTAATCCAAGGTGAGCAACTTGTAACTCCAATCAATAATTTAAATAAGTAAATTGAATCCTCTTAACGGAATAGAACTAAATGTCTCCACTAAGACTGGTGTTTAAAATAGGAATGATGAATATCCGGGTAAACATCTTATCTTGAAAACTAAGACGCAGTTTGAGAATCAGAACGAGAGTCGGATAATCATTTCCTGAATATTCTACTTTTCAACAATTAGTAGCTAACCAATAATAACTTAGATCACATCGTTTTCCTATAGAGAAACCCATGGCCTTAACTCAAATCCCATCAATTTCGCCAATAAGATTTTTTCTATAACTTACAAGGTCAAAAGGCCAGAGTAGCATTTTTGCCAAACGAAATGGCTTTATCCTTAAGTACAAACCCACTATCTTGAATCTATGTAATATGTTTGAAATGAAACTTACAATACAATAATTTTAAAAAATTAATACACGTAATATAGATATACATACCACGTTACCTTCAGCGAATCTCTTGAAAAGAACGAGTTTTAACAATTAAGAAAAACGAGCAGGCATTTCAACAAGAACACGACTAATTTGAAGCTATGGTGGCAGTGGCATTTTGAGAGAAGCTTGTTCGTCGCCAGTTGAGCAGTTTGGTCCAGTCTGAGTTGGCATATGTTGCAGATATTCAGATATGTAGCACATTATGATTGTCACAATGCTTGAACTCGACACTTTTGCTCTGTCCGTCAATGCGCAGTTTTAGGCAGCAAAATAGCGTAGATCTACAACAAAATAGCGTAGATCTACAGCAAAATAGCGTAGATCTACAACAAAATAGCGTAGATCTACAACAAAATAGCGTAGATCTACAGCAAAATAGCGTAGATCTACAACAAAATAGCGTAGATCTACAGCAAAATAGCGTAGATCTACAGCAAAATAGCGTAGATCTACAACAAAATAGCGTAGATCTACAGCAAAATAGCGTAGATCTACAACAAAATAGCGTAGATCTACAACAAAATAGCATAGATCCAACACATTTTTTTAAAAAAAACTGAAACGTTTAGCCCATGCTTTATACTCCATACTTTTTAGCCGTAGGACGATTCGTATATCAAAACAGTGAGTGGGAAAAATTACATAATTTCTTATATACTTTGAATCATTTTGCAAGTTCATAACCTGAATTTATGTGAATGCAGAATAAACGTGACTTTAAAAAGTACGGTAACGTCACTAGTAACATTCGTAGAGGCTTTTGTTTCGGATCGTACGAGATTACACAAGTCCTAGTTTTTGGGTAGTTCGCATTGCAAGTTTGTACCTCAAATAAACAACATAAGTGTCAAAAAGAGGAATTTTGTGAAAACTGGTGCGTAACCTTAGACTAGGCATAACTAGTGTATTTGCACAATTTCTTTTAAATATATTTTGCTCGTATATTTCTTTTCTGGAAAAAAATATCTCTCAAACATCATATGCACTTTGAAAAAAGTATATATATGCTACTATATATATATATATATATATATATATATATATATATATATATATATATATATATATATACATATTATATTGGACAAAAATGAAATTTATGTCATTTAAATTTAGTTTACAATGAGATGAGTGCTTTTTAAATGTCTTGAAATTTCGAGTATTCATACTGTATTCTGAAAACAGTTATAAAATGTGAAAACTTCTGAGTTTGAGTGTAACTTTTCGTTTAGTGCTGAAAAAGTTTGGCGTAAACGTGAACAAAGCCTGGCCAGAAGTCTTACAATCCAATCCTATTGTTAGTAATATGCGCTCTGATCATGACTGTAAAACCTTCGCGGATTAGTTCGATGCTTTGGTGTTTTAACGGTTAGTTTGATGCTTTGGTGTTTTAACGGTTAGTTTGATGCTTTGGTTTTTTAACGTTTAATTTGATGCTTTGGTGTTTTAATGGTCAGTTTGATGCTTTGGTGTTTTAATGGTCAGTTTGATGCTTTGGTGTTTTAACGGTTAGTTTTGTGTTTTGGGTGTTTTAGCAGGTTAATCTGGTATTTTGGTGTTTTACGGTACAGTAACATAAGATCTTTAGCATCGAAACAATGGGAGTAAAGTGCACTGCTCATGAACACACAATCGTGGCCGATATAGGAAGGCTGATCTGATGGTAGGATTCGAACTCGCACCATTTCGGTTGCGAGATTGGTACGCTAACCATTCCACAGATCAGATCATTTAGCTGAGGCAGAATGTAGTGTATCCGCCATGTGTACATAACTAGCTCTGCTGGTCTGTGTCACGCGGCATCAGTTGAAGTGGATTTATATATGGAACGGATATACAATAAACGAGTACCCAAGAAAACACTTAACGGAAAAATCCTTAACGTGCACAATTAACTAATTGCTTTTCATTTTCGTATTGTCCTCCTCTTTGTGGCAATTGTGACATGCTATTTTGTATGACGTATCGTGATCATATGTCTCAGAATGATGCTGGTTAGCTCAGTATTTTAAATATAAATGCGCAACTATCCACTCATATGAACAGCTGTGAGCTGTCATCAGCCACTTATAATCTTCCGCGACCTTCTATTGTCTCTCATATCTAACACAGTCGCGCATTACAGAACATCACCAGTGAAACAAGGTCAAATTTAGGCTGCGGACGTTGATACCACATATGCAGTGTGGGCCAATATGATTCATTTCATCAATGTTGGTTAAAACTTTGGATTAGAGTAAATTCAAGGTGAGAACATGGCTCGTGTGTACGCTTAAATGGAATATGTGGAGCGAGAGATCTACATTTGCTGTCATATTATTTTTTTAAAAACACAAGTCGTGACAGAATTTCCACTTTGACTAAGTTTCTTTGGTTGAAACTCTTTTTGAAATCATAATCTAAATATTTCAGATTGTGTCCGATGAGAAGTGTGTGTGTGCTATTGTATCTTACTCAGCATCAAATTGAACAAGTATACATGTCTAGAAGGAAAGCGGTCTTCTTCCATGATACAAATATTACAGTCCATTTAATATTTCAGTTATTTATATGACAAATTAGTCATATCCACCGTTCACTTACGAAGATTAGAAATTGCATGTAGGCAAGCAGCGCTCATATACGATGTTTCATATTTTTCAGTTGACGCTGTCAAGTTATCTGCATTTTCCGTATTACCAGTCTGCGTGCTAACTAGTGAGGCACCAAAGAATGAACTTGTCATTTCTCCCAACATCCGCACCTGTCAGCGTTGCATCAAACGAAACTATGGCAACAGAGAGGCCGTTTCTAATCGCTTTACCCGTCGTTATCGTCTCCATTTGTATCTTGGTCGGGTTTACTGGAAATTACCTTGTTCTTTATGTTTATAAGAGCAGATGGAATAAATCTACTTACTGCATATTCATCCTATGCCTGGCCCTCTTTGACTGTGTAGAATGTGGCATTGGAATGCCGTTCATGATAGCCAATCAATTCTCTGTATCCTCCAATGCAGCCTGTAAGGGTTTTACTTTTGTACAGTATTTCGTGTCAATCGGATCTGGCCTGATGCTGGTGATCATCGCCTTTGAACGCTACAGGAGAGTCTGCAAACCCAGTTACCGCCAATTATCACCCGCCACGGGCAAGTTACTCGCTTCCGTTATTACTGCCATTTCTCTGTCGCTGTCCTGGCCGGCATTGCTTTTATATGAGTACGATACACTTGTTCTTGATAATTTTTCTGAAGGAACATGTCATATATACACTGAGCTACTGTCTGGCTCCGTCTATCCAGTCGTGTATTATGCCATTCTCGCCATGACGTGGTTAATTGGATACAATACAGTGACCGCTTTTTATGTTATGATTTGGAGACAAATGAAAACTCAGTATGATATTCGTAGGCAAAGGAGAACATTGTCCGTGAGAATGTCAAAGAAGAGCGAGACTGGTCACCACACAACACAAGATTCCTTCGCAAAAACCAAACATGGCGCAAGATGGAAAATTGAAATAATTGAAGTTCAGGAGACACATGAAGACTCGAAGAACCGTCAGTTGCCTGGGGCGAAATCATCAGGAAATAACCTGGAACAAAGTCCCGAGAATGAATCAGAACGCCAAACATTAGCAGAGCAGATGAAAAGCTCAGTGACAAATTCAGAGAAGTATTCGTCACAAACATCTACAGAGCGATCTTTGCAATCGACGAACGAGCTCGTACAGAAATCACGGGATAGTCACTTTCAAAATCTTGCTGAAGGCGAGCCCTCGCTGGAATTGACCAAGAAAATATCCAGAGACTTTCTAAGGCCAGAAACAAAACACACTCCGTCCTCCAGACAGTCCGACTGGGATCGTTTGAGGAAAATTACTAAAATCATGTTTGTCATAGCCCTTGTCAACATGGTCAGCTACATCCCACACATTGCCTTCAGTATTCTTACTTTTGCCAACCCAAACCGTGTCTATACAGAGATAGAAGAAGTTATTTACTTCCAGATTTTATCAAGATCCTTTATGATCAATAGCGTTGTCAACCCGTTTATTTATGGCGTGATGGACCAAAACTTTCGCCTCAAGTGTAAGAAGCTTAAATCAAGATGGCAACAAAGAATTAAACTAATACAATTTCCTTTTATGAGGAATAAATGATGAAAGATTCTGATTGTCAATTTTTATCATACATCAATCCCATAGTTGAACACTTTCATACTATTCTCAAACCATCTGGTCGACCATGTGAATGCGACTAATTTAAAGGGCAATTTTAAGAGGGGGGTGGGGCTTTTGCACGGGAGTTGGTGACTTAAGACAACTTAACTCAGCTATTAATTTGTCTAAAGTTTGTTGTTGCATATGCAATATTGGATTTCGGGACTGGTTGTATGTTTATGAATGATTTTGTTATGATGGAAACTGCTGAATAAGGACTGACGAAGTACAGTCTAGTAATATTCGAACATCTTTGGACTAATGTTTAAAATCCCCGGCTTTATTAAATCGTAAATCGCTAATTACAAAATGACGTGGAAGATGTCGAGAACTTTTTCCCAGTTTTATAGCTAAAATTTATCACTAAGATGTCTGATACAAGACTTCATCCACACAACGTTGAGCTTAGTTTATACAAACTGCAAGAGTTAACTCCATTTTTAAAAGACAATCTTTTTAAAATATTTGTTATTTATATTAAAGTGCAATTCACCGGAAATTATTATTATTATTATTATTATTATTATTATTATTATTATTATTATTATGTTAACTTTTATTATTATTATTATTATTAATATTATGTTAACTTTTATTATTATTATTATTATTATTATTATTATTATTATGTTAACTTTTATTATTATTATTATTATGGTAACTTTTATCATATCTTAATATCTTGATTTTCATGGAATCATTATCTGCTATGCATTTGTTATCGGAAGACGACGCTTAAGATGGAGGACAGATATGTAAATAGTCTTGTTCACACAGACACTTGTGTAACTCTGAAAGATATATCCTGAGCTAAAGTTTGTTATAAAAAGTCTAAACAAACACTTGTGACTCTCATAAGTAGCTTTGCTAAAAATCTGATGAAGTCGCTGATAGGTCGACTGGCTACATGTATCATAATCGTCATTAGGGCCTAGCGTATTTAAAGAAAGTGGTTTGGTATTGTTAACAACCGTTTATTTTAAAGATCTGAACGAGATAGCTCGTATTAACCGATACACATGATGCATATTCTTCAACAGGTCTAGGGTCTAACGATTATTGCACAGTTGTTGTTATTGTTTTGGGGTTTAACGTCATTTTTCAGCACACTATACATGGCGGCCAGTATTAATGTTGGAGGAAGAACGTGGGAAAACCCCGGAAAGAACCACCGACCCACGAGAAGCTACTGGCAAGCTTTCTCACATACCCACATTGGCCGAATCCGAGACTCAAACCCACGGATACAGAGGAGAGATGGCAGTAATCCGTAACGGAGAGCGCTTTTAACCACTCAGCCACCCGGGGCCCCATTATTGCACAGAAAGGCCTGAAGGCCAGGTGTACAAATAAGCACAATTCTTTCATTTTTGTTTGTGTCTTTGACTCGGTAAAAAAAAAAAAGCAGGTAAAAATTTATCAGATATGTTATTCGGCACCAAATTCCTGCAAACTGCAATTCTGTTGGAAAAATATGAACACCAATCTATTCCTTAGACTTTGAAAATGATTTTATTGTGAGCCGTGTTTACCGACGGTATGCCGATACTTACTACGTGTTTGGAAAACCCGTGGATTCAGTTTAAGCCGGAGACCATTTGAAAGTGTGGTTTGACCGTGTACCGGGGCCCCGAGTGGATCACTGCCATCTCACCTCTGTCTGCGTGGGTTCGAGTCCAAGGCTCGGCTAGCGTGGGTACGTGGGAAAGCCTGCCAGTAGCTTCTCGTGGGTCGGTGGTTCTTCCCTGAGTTTTCAAGGGTTCTTCCTCCACCAGTTATACTGGCCGCCATGGCCTATCTTATGCTGAAAAATGGCGTTAAACCCTAGAACAACAACTTGACCGTGTACCTGCCGTGCGTCGCCAATTGTCTTCCATAACGTTGAACATGAGTGACTATTTTCAACTACTTTGTTTTTAAGGATAACATTACTTGATCAATATCAGGCACGCTTCACTGGTAAATCAAAGTCTTTGAGGTATGCAAATACTGACATCGGACATCCGATATCGTATAGATCATTAAACCCTGCTTGGTACCATCTTAGCCTGGTAAACTATTACCAATAATAAGGTCGGCTGACGTGAATGCTTAGTAAGCATTAGACGAAAGAGACCAAATATTAACACAGTTCTACAAGGAAAAAATATACTAACTTGGAACTGTTCATTGAGTAGTGAAGATTTGGGTGGAGCTTAGAAACATCTAGTGAAACTATCACTTGGCGTATCGACAGCTAACAAAACAGTACGGTCTAACGATAATTCTAGTGCATGCCTGTACAGGTGACAAACTGGGAAATATTACATAATTAACCCGTACTGCTTGTTTTTTTTAGTCCTTGCCGACAGGTCCTGTGCACCGAGACAGTCGTCATTATGGACGATGTACAAACTCATAAATGTGATGATATTGGCGTCTTGTGCCTAAGTTCAGCGATATTTTGAAAGGGTCTCAGCGATGCTGCTGAAGCATTATGTTACGTTTTACAAGACAATATTTCATTTCAAGACGTTGAAAATAGTCAAAAGTCATATCCGCCCCCAGACTTCAAACGCCCTTCTCACTCTAAGTAAAATTATGCCAGTTTGGCCTCCAGTTTTTGGTACAGGTGGTAATGACTGAATAGGTTTCCCCCAAAACGTGCTTGACAAATAGACTGCGTTCTTTTGCTATAAATACTATTCCCCAAAATGTGTTTGGCGAATCCATTCTTTATCATGTACAAATACCAACTATTAAACATAAACATATTTACAAGGTTGACAACGTTTTAAAGTAAGACTATATCTCCAATCACTTTGTACAGTATCGTTTTGGCAACAATGTACAATAAGTTTCTAATCCAAAGAAGAAGAAAAAAGCCATGATGTTCACAAAATCACCTTTCTATTTTCTCATCATGTTTAGAGAAATCATTTACGAAACATGTTAATACATGTTTTAATGGGAATCGAAGAGAGCGTTGATAAACAAAAAGGAAAAGCACAATTGTTACGAATCTATTATCATAAAATAAATAACAGAAAGGAGGAAAACCATGTTTTGTCAAAATTAACAAATAATTTAATTACGAAAGTTATCAAATAAAAAATTAAGAGGAACTTACGGTATTATGAATTGAATACAAAATAATCCAAAAGTCCAAAAGTTATATTCAAGTCCAAAAGAATCGAATGTTCCAATGAATTTCAGATCCTCGAACGTCCTGGTCTGCCAACAATCCTGATGTATCAAAATGGCATTGTCCAGAACTTCTTTGAATAATTCACACTAGTCTCAGAATAATATTTTAGTCCATTGAGCATTTTGTAGTTCCAGTGAATAATCTAAACAAATGTTTCATCTGAAATAATACCTAAACACAAAACTAAATACATTTAGAGACTGATGCTACAAAAAGAACGTAAGAAATAAGAATAAGAAAATCGTCCAGCTCCACGTACTTACGTGCAAGCGTAATAGGTAATGACGCATTTGCTCATACTAGCTACGTGGCATATTGAAAATATCCCACATCGTAAAAGATCCCACCTGACTTAACCCATCCAATGGGAAATAACTTTTCTTATAGAAGCCTCCTGACCCTACCAGTCAATGAAAAATTACCCTAAACTTGTCAAGAGGTTGTATCATTAATATTATTATTATTAATGATGTTAAAACACCAATGTCAACAGCCATTTATAGATCCTACGCAATCAGCCTTTTTCGTATCTCAAAACAGAATTGTATACCCGTGTACAAAAATTAGCTATTTAATATCTTGATTATAGATGATTATTACAATTTACAGGCATGAACAAAATTTACACATATAATAGATATAGATAACACAAAATATTTCTCACCAAAAATCACATCCAAAAAAATCCGTTCCGTTTTGCTTAAGGTATACAGGGTATGGAGCAATATTTGGTTTGAACATTATTCCAAACAAGGAAAATAATCTCCATCAGTCGTCATGAAGTCATTTACATGAAAGTGGGACACTAAAGATTATCTTAGTTATTCAGACGTGCATTTGAGAAGAGTGCCTAAAACGTTTAGAATGGCAAAGGCTAATTACCACTTTTTTTAATACGGAAGCCAATCAGCATAGTGTACTTATGTATTTGCCAGAAGTACACGAGTACGACCCTGACTGTATTAACGCAGAACATCGAGATACATTCTGCGCTTGGTACCAAACTCAGTTATCATACCGTTTTGGATTTAAAGAAGAAAGTTTGAAATACTGTATATCTAATATAGACATTTTACGACGTTGTTACGGAGAATCTCGACAACTACTTATGGATCAAAGAGGTATCGTTTCCCCTTGAAAGATGTTTCTACCATTCCTAATGCCAGCCAGTTAGTGTACCAAATGAATTTCATGCCTGAGAATACACTAACCATCACACCACCACAATAAACTAACCATAACACCGAGAATACACTAACCATCACACCACCACAATAAACTAACCATAACACCGAGAATACACTAACCATCACACCACCACAATAAACTAACCATAACACCGAGAATACACTAACCATCATACTGACAATACACTAACCATCACACCACTACAATCCATTCATGCGTTCAGTAGTTGATACCCCATCAAAGTTTTAGGCTGGCTACTTTAGCTGTGTGAGACTCAAAACAAGAGGATACAACATAATTGAAGATGGTGAAGAAAAGAAAATCGGATCTCATTGTGTGGCTGGTCGGGATTTAGAAAATTAATAGACAGAGAACGAATTTCAAGGATGTTTATATCACAATATACATTGTCAGTAGGTAATAATTACATGCTCCGATGAGGAGACACTATTCAGAAAGCATCAAAAGAAATTATTGAGACCATGCGTGAATGTTGTCTGAATGCATTGAAAGGAATGATGCCTTTGCCTAAGATACAGAAACGGTGATTAGGACAATATCGTCAGTGAGAAAGAAAATGTCAGTATGTCAAGAACAAAAAATGCTCGTTCAACGAGGAATATTTCTACCATTGCTGATTGGACCGTTGTTAAAAATGGCTGCTAATTTGTTTGGATTGATTTCTCGACCTCGTTTTGGAGGAGTGATGCTATGATGAAAACGATAATGAAAGGACACACTTTTCTAGAAAGACATAACTGTTGTACTCTTCGGTCTTATGGAAGGAGGAATGTTATTTTTTAGTTTCTACAAAAGACTGATGGAACTCCATCGTTGATACAAAAAATTCCTAATTATAATCTCACCGTGATGTCACTCCTACAGCAGGAGTTACTATCATTGATGAATATGCAATGTATCTGTATCACTTGTTGTTGTTGAGTTTAATTATAGTGGCGTGCGCACAATTGTGCATGTGCCACTTTTTTTTCTGACTGCACCGCAGCCTGTTAGTTGTTCCTGGGAAAGAGAATGGTGCCACCTCCCCCAGGCTTTTATGGGTTCAAGGAACCCTGATAGTTTGGCCTCAATCTGTGGGTCCATAAAGGTCCCTTACAGTTGAATGGTTGGCTGTCATTAGTGGGAGGGAGAGCTCGGGAACGGTCCTGGTTGGTTTTCACATCGCTGGTTTCTTGTTGCATTTGCCTGGGGTTTTTTTTTTCTGTTTCAAAATGTTCTAAAAGGGGGGGGGGGAGTTCTATGCTGTTTATAGAGGTTGTTAGTACAAATCATGTACGAAGAGAGATTTTCAAAGTTATTATGGTATTACTAGTCGAGATGTTTAGTGTGTGCTTCCTACGTTTTGTTATTTATAAGTTTTTAGATATTGCCTCTTTAAGTTATTTATTTATTAATGTTTTTAGCGATTGAATGTTATTTATACTTTATTTAGCAAGAGACCGGAGTCCTAGCCGATTACACGGTTCGTTAAGGACATTTAGGACCGGAGTCCTAGCTGATTACTCGGTTCGTTAAGGACATCTAGGACATCCAATTTTGCGGTTTCCTTAGTTTTTGATATGTGCTTCGTAAGTGAATTATTTATTAATATTTTTATAAAATTGAATGATATGTTATGGGTTTTTATGTGGGGGCTTCTAAATGTATTTATCTGTATCACTATTCCGACAGTGAATGTGAGTGTGTTGTATGCAAAGCATCGCGTCGCAAATGCAATATATCTGTATCACTATTCCGACTAACTGTGTGTGTGTGTGTGTGTGTGTGTATGTGTGTGTGTGTGTGTGTGTGTGTGAGTGTGTTGTATGCAACTCATCGCGTCGCAAATGCAATATATTTGTATCACTATTCCGACTCTGTGTGTGTATGTTTGTTTGTGTGTGTTGTATGCAAATCATCGCGTCGCCAATGTCTGTATCACTATTCCGACTAAGTGTGTGTGTTTTTCTGTTTGTTTGTTTGTTTGTGTGTGTTGTATGCAAACCGGAGCGTAGGATATGCAATATATTGTTGTGTATATTTAATTTGTATTGTATTATTGACCTTTGTCCGTAACTGTGGGTAGGAGTTGGGTCTACCTATACTTTTTTGGTAAATAGTATATGACATAGCTAATCCTTGTCCATGATTTTTTATTCTATATTAAGATTTTTTACTTGGAGCTAAGTATGTTTACTTGGATTTGAGCGCAGGACATTTTGTTCCCACAGGAATTCCTGGTCTACTTGCTGTTTGACATGTTTATTTTTTTTACTAAAGTTTTAGTGATAGACCTGATATTATTCATAACATAGAATTTTTACAAATGAACCTTTGACCCTGATCCTGGACACTCATATTGTGACTTAGGCTCTTATGTGAGAAATAAACGGAAATTCATCATTCCTACTTAACATCAATCCTTACATTATTCAATTTTATTTGTGTTCACTTACAATTTTAGAGGATATATTTATTTAAATTAATCACTGGAATTGGAATTGGACTGCGCTTTTTGAATTTACGAATAATTCAGTTTTTTAATTAGCAAGAATTCTTTTAGACACATTTTGGATTATAATATTGTGATCCATCAAGACTGTTAGCATATCAACACTATTCAATGCTATTAGTACATCAGCACATTCACAATTTAAATTCATCCTGGTCGCCGCTGGAATTCTTTCAGAATACTGTATACTTTTGGACTTGTGGTGGAACGTTTATAGCTATTAATTCAGAATACTATAAGTTCTTTTTAAATATTACTTCCCATTGTATGGAAATATGTTATTTACTGAATTTTACAAAACTTGTAGGTTTTCACTCTTTTCTGTTAATTAGTTTAAGACCATAAAGTCATAACTAAATATTGGGCACTCGTCCGGGAAACGATTTCTTAAAAAATATTTCAGAAAACATCAGTTTCTTTCTGAAATTTAAATTCACTTTGTTTCGGAAATATATTTTACTTCCTGGTATTTGCAATCTCACATATTTGAGAAATCTGTGAGGAAACCAACACTCTTTTACAATATCATCTAAAATATAAAACTCTTTGGTATGACTCGGCCGGAGATCGAACCCACGACCTCCCGCATCCGAGGCGGACGCTCTAACCACTAGGCCACCGGAGCGGTCTCTCTGTAGTTCATACTAACCATCAGGTGGAATAATATAGTTTTCTGTCTAACTGTGTAATTCGTCATAAATTACCCCTTTCTTTCTTGTTTGATGACCGCTCTGGTGGCCTAGTGGTTAGAGCGTACGCCTCGGAAGCGGGAGGTCGTGGGTTCGAACCCCGGTCGAGTCATACCAAAGACTTACAAAACTGGTACTAACAGCTGCCTCGCTAGGCGCTCGGCGTTAAGAGGTTAGTGTTAGGACTGTTCGGCCTGATGTCAGGAAAATGTGACTGGGTGGGACATCATGCTACATGTATGCGGCATCATGCCCCGGTGCTAGACATCACTATAAACTGCCATACTGCAGACATCGTAGCAATATGACTGAAAAATTGTTAAAGCTACGTTAAAAATCCTAATCACACACACACACACACACACATTCTTGTTTGTATGTGAAGAACGAAAGACAGACATATAGAACGAAAGAAACGAAAGGAAGAAAGAAATAGTAGTGATAAACAAAACACTGCCTTTCGGGTAAATTACTTTTTAAGCATTATTGAATAGTTTAAGGTACAAGTACATTGTATATGCCATTCCAAGAAAGTTTCTACATGGGCCGATCTAATGAATTAATCCACGTACAGGTATCAGGTTACCTGGTCCATGTTGGATTTAACTACGCGTGCTGTGATTCTGATAATTCTAATTAACTCGCCGATTGTATGCTAATGAAGTGTCGTCCACTGCTTTAGTACTTATCTCTAACACGATAAGTTTATAACATTTGCAATGTTTTCTTTGCCTTCCTAAGTGGTGCATTTATTGGTGAATCACGTGGCGGAGACGTTACAACCAGGTAGGGAAAAGTCATAAAGTACGCCCCCTTGTCAAAAGTTGAATAGAAGATTGCTTCAGTTCAAAATGGAGAAGGCTGTGATAAGGCTTGTTTTGTATTTCACATTCGGTAAGCTCTCTCTCTCTCTCTCTCTCTCTCTCTCTGAAGCATTGTGTTAGGTCGGAGATTATTGGCATTGTGGGAGGGGGGTCTGAGGAATGAAAGAGTTGTTATTACGGTTTTTGTTTTAGCTTAGTAGCATCCTGACAGCACAAAACTGTCAAAATAAGTATACCTATGTTAATCTTTTATTCTAAGAAGTTGTGATATCAACATTATATTTGATGTGGTTTTATTTTTATTCGTTTTTGAATGAGAAAGGTTTGGATTAAAATTGGGTTTTTAGCGTCAGCCCCCTCCCCAATTCCGTTTTTCCTTTTCTTTCAATATTTGCTTTAAAATTTAGATTTATATTCAAGTTACAAATCTGAATTTCCTAAATCTGTGTAAAAAAAACATAATGTGACATAAATATAGCGACACCATTTCCACATTTTACTGGTTTGAATTTAATTCATAACACATTTTCATTCGGCATTTTTCTACGTTCAAAATGACACGAATCTTAACTAAACGACCGAATTTCCCTGATGAAAATGTCACATCTGACGTTATTTTAGTTTTATTTTATCGCATCATCTCTTGGTCACTGATGATTGAAAAGAAGCATAATTGCATTATACATGAATATTGTACAACGGTAACATATAATTGCATTATACATTAATATTGTACAACGGAAACATATAATTGCATTATACATGATTGTTGACCAATGCTTTCTTCATATTCTTCTATTCCATCTTATTCTTCTTATAATAATAAACATTTTATTTTTATAAAGTGTCGGTGACTGAATGTTTAACTTACATGAAGTGGCTGCCCAATACGAATTTGGATAATCCGTCTAACTGGAATGAGGGACGATTGCCATGCGGAGATGACCGCCTTGTCATTCCTGATGAAAGCCCCGTAGTATTTTATCAGCTGAACACAACGATCCGGGAACTTGTAAGTAGCTGAAGCACTGCAAAAAGAAAAATGGGTGGGGGTGGGGTAATCTTCTGGCAGATGTAGATACGGTTCGTGTTGGCGTATGCACATGCCACAGTAGAGTGTAACCGTTCTGATGTATCAACAACATACCATCACAGAGTGTACTAATGACGGTGTGTCAACAGGTACGTCAGTTCAACTTTTTTCGGGGGGGGGGGGGGGCAAAACTTGACGGGCTTGTTAATTTTCTTATATAGGCAACAGCATAAGCATATTTACTATTTACAGCACATGCAAATTCGGTGGGTGGCATTTCCCCTCCCCTCCTCAAATGACGTCCCTGTGTATCAATATACCATAATAGAGTACACTTATGACCGTGTATCAACATACCATAATAGAGTGTACTCAGGACGGTGTATCAACATACTATAATAGAGTGTACTCAGGACGGTGTATCAACATACTATAATAGAGTGTACTCAGGACGGAGTATCAACATAATATAATAGAGTGTACTCAGGACGGTGTATCAACATGCTATAATAGAGTGTACTCAGGACGGTGTATCAACATACCATAAGAGAGTACACTCAGGACGGTGTATCAACATACCATAATAGAGTGTAATCGTGTTGCTTAATGTGCATAACACAGTAAATTGTAATCGTGCTGTTTTATGTGCATAGCACAATATAATGTAATAGTATTTGCTTATGTACAAACCACAGTAGAGAACATTCTTTTTGGTTTATGTATAGACCAGAAGAGATTGTAATTCTTGCTTTATTAACATACCACAATAAAGTAAAGTGTTATCGCTGGGGTATGTGTATACAGCAGTAGAGTGTGATTGCTGGTTTATCTTCATACAATTTAAGATTGCAACCGTGTAAGTTTATTTACACAACACAACAAAATGCAATCGTGTAAGTTTATGTACATAACAATGCAATCATATACATTTATGTACAAAACACAAGAGTTTATGTATATAGCACAATAGAGTGCAGTCGTGCGAGTTTATGTACATAACACAGCAAAGTGCAATCGTGTAAGTTTGTGTACATATCATAACAGATTTCAATCGTGCAAGTTTATATACATAACACATTAGAGTGAACTCGTGTAAATTTGTGTACATAATAGAACAGAGTGAAATCGTGTAAGCTTATGTACATAATGCAAACAGAGTGCAATCGTGTAAGATTTGTGTACATAATACAACAAATTTCAGTCTTGTAAGTTTGTGCACATAATACAACAGATTTAAATCGTGTAAGTTTGTGTGCATAACACAAGAGTGCAATCGTGTGAGTTTCTGTACATAACACAACAGATTGCAATCGTGTAAGTTTGTTTACATAACATAAGAATGCAATCTTGTAAGTTTGTGCACATAATACAACAGATTTCAATAGTGTAAGTGTATATACATAATGCAACAGAGTACAATCGTGTAATCGTATAATAAAACAGATTTTATTTGTGCAAGTTAGTGTAAGTTTGTGCATATAATACAACAGATTTCAATAGTGTAAGCGTATGTACATAATGCAACAGAGTGCAATCGTGTAATCGTATAATAAAACAAATTTCAATAGTGTAAGTTAGTGTAAGTTTGTGTACATAATACAACATATTTTAATCGTGTAAGTTTGTGTACATAATATAACAGATTTCAATCCTGTAAGCGTATGTGCATAATGCAACAGAGTGCAATCGTGTAATCGTATAATAAAACAGATTTCAGTAGTGTAAGTTAGTGTAAGTTTGTGTACATAATACAACATATTTTAATCGTGTAAGTTTGTGTACATAATATAACAGATTTCAATCCTGTAAGTGTATGTACATAATGCAACAGAGTGCAATCGTGAACACTTATGTACATAACAGTTTTCAATCGTGTAAGTGTATGTACATAATGCAACAGAGTGCAATCATGCAAGTTTTGTGGTCATAATATAACAGATTTCAATCGTGTAAGTTGTGTACGTAATACAACAAATTTCAGTGGTGTAAATTTTATGTACATAACACAACAGATTGCAATCTTGTAAGTTTGTGTACATAACACAATAGAGTGCAATTGTTGGTTTATCCACATACCACTTTAGATGTAAGCGTTGACCTGTGTGCACCCCACAATATAGAGTAGCTGTGTTATAATATCACTTTGTTTTTGTCGCAGGCTTAACGCCACTTTTCAGAACATGATAGGCCATTCATGGCAGCCAAGCCACTGGCAAGCTTTCTCACACACCTAGGATGGCCGAGCCAGAGAATCGAACCCACGCGGATAGAAGTGAGACGTGAGTGATCTGTGAAGGCAAGCACCTTAGACCATTCAGCCTCCCGTGGCGATCGTTGGCTTCAGTGGCGTACTAAGTGTAAATGGTGCAGAGGCGTAGCTGGGGGGTGGGGCAGGGGGGTACATATGTCCCCGGGCGCCAAGGTACAGGGGCGCGAAAATGAGGCTTACAACGTTACATTATAATAAGTAAACAAGGGTAATATTCAAAAATGTGATTAAACGGGGAGGGGGCTGGGCGCCAATTTTATAGTTCGTCCCGGGCGCAAAATATCATAGCTACGCCTCTGAAATGGTGTCCGGGACGACGATGATGGCCTAAAGAGGTTTTAGCGCCCCAAGACCTCTGGTTCCCTTGGCAACCGCCCCGTTCCCCTCCCCCCCCCACCCCTTCTACTGTCTGGCTTATGGAATATCATTTTAGAGTGTAATCGTTGGTTTATGAACATGCATCTTTAAAGTGTAATCGTTGATTTATGGAGATACCACTTTATGATGTATTATTTAACTTACGTACATACCACTTTAGAATGTAATCATTGGTTTGTGGATATACCACTTTAAAGGGTGATCTTTCGTTTTGCTGGTATAGCTTTATAATTTTACGTTCACTGCAAAGGAAATACAGCTCACTAAATACAGTGCTGCGCATGCTCAGCAGTTACAGTAGCGGCCTTATCTAGGTATGAACGGTGGAAGGGGAGGCTACAATTTTGGAGATTGTTTACAACAGGTTATAATTCAATCAAATTATTTAAAAATAAATATCACTTTGAAACACAAACCTTAGTTTTTTTTATTATTTCAAAGAATGTCCTCAGTGATGTAAACATTAGATTTTGGGGGCCTAATGTCCTCGTTTTGCACCGGGCCCGCACAGGCCTAAATCCGCTGCTGGCAGTTAGCATTCTTTGAAAAGATATTAAAGCAATATGATTGTTTCATACCAAGGTAGATTTTATCATTCTGCACCTTTGCCGTTAAGTATACGCCACTGTTCTCTGGCGATTGACTATTCACGTTTGGATATTATCCCTATGCCGAACAACTCGGAGGTCACATCTGTATATTCAGATTAAGGAAATAGTGCGAAATGCTTGTTCCTGTTGCTTTATTTATTTATGTGACTTGGTAAGGTCAGTCTAATTTATCTCTTAATTGTAATTTAAAAGTACAATTCTAAATGTACAAAATGAAACATTTGTTTTTGCAAAACTTAAAATTGCCCATGTTATTTGAGCACTTCCGTTAGTTTTGCAAGCTTTTAAGCTCTTCAATTTCTTTAGTAAATAAATCTTGCATGAATCCACAATCCTATAATATCTAAATAGCAGTGATCGGTTTTGAAAAACACATGAACTTAATGACCTATGCTATACTATGCATGCAGACTATTTATTCCATTCGGTTTACGGGGCGTGTGATGAGTACAATCCTCATTTATTGTATGATATCTTTTGTGTAAATATGAGAAAGACGATCCAACAAAGGTTGTTGTTGTTGTTGTTGTTCTAGGGTTTAACGCCATTTTTCAGCACAAGATAGGCTATACATGGCGGCCAGTATAACTGGTGGAGGAAGAACCCTGGAAAACCCAGGGAAGAACCACCGACCCACGAGAAGCAACTGGCAGGCTTTCCCACGTACCCACGCTAGTCGAGCCTTGGACTTGAACCCACGCAGACAGAGGTGAGATGGCAGTGATCCGGAACGGTGAGCGCTTTAGACCACTCGGCCACTCGGGGCCCCCTCCAACAAAGGAAAACCTCTTCTACATAAAGAATAAAAACAGCCCATAAATATACATCCGCCAAAATAAAAACAAATCTAATAAAGAGAACAACAACGTTCTGTAATGATGAGCCAAAGTGATGTATGATTGCAATACTTAATTACTTTCTCGTATCGGCGTAGACGGGTCATGCTAGTATTGTGTCACAGCAGTTACAAGTGACTAAGAAGGCGTGAATGTTAAATCGAAGCAAAATTAAATTGCTTCACGCGTAATTTCATGTACACATCATTATGTCTTATATGACTACTATAGGTTTTGTCGAATCCATGTCATATCAGTTTACGCGGAACTGAGCAGTTTCAAAACGTCCTATAAAGCTTATGTATTTGTTACGTAATTTGTCATGATCTGCGTGAAGGAAATTTAGCAATAATTTTAATCGCGACGCATTATGATTAGGTAAGTTAGATTTTCATCAAATGCATATACCTCTAATATAAATGCAAGCATGGGCGACCACAGAATTGTTTTCGGGGAAGGGAGCACATCTGTTGTGGTCAGCTATTAAGTTTTTATGGATTTAGGCCAAAAGATGTTTAGAGGTGACATCCGGGTAACTGGGTGCAAGCCCCCCCCCCCCCGCCCCTATTCGCGAGTCTGAAGAATACGTATGATCACTGGAGCAAAAAAAATAGGTCCCTGATTCTTCGTCTTGACGGCAATAAGTAGACTTACTAAAGCTGCGTCAAACACCGGGGCAATAATAATAATAATATAACTGCTTCACATATTAGATCTACTTCTCTTGTTTCCCTACCACTTACTTGGGGGGGGGGGGGCGGTTTGAAGATTCTGTCTTGTATAGTCAACCAATACACTAAATGAACCGGACACATCAAGTTTTTTTGGTGTTGTATAAATAGCTGTATGATAGTGTCGTTGTTTGGGTTAGCGCAATTTTCAGCTCAAACAGGCTATACCTGGCAGGACCTGATCGGTGTGGGGTGGGGTTCAGGGGTTTCCGACCCAACCCAACCCCGGCTAAAACTAAAACCGTACACACACATAATGTCACTTTTCACTTGAAATTTGGCCATTATTTTATTCTTGTGCACTTTGATTGTATATAATGCACACTTTAAGTAAATTGACACATATACTTATTTTGCTTTGGTGCAATTTCTAGGAAAGTCAGGGCACTTTTCAAAATCCGGGACTCCCCCCCCCCCCCAACATTTAACGTGATGCAGCCCTGACCTGAAGCCAGTATAACTGGTGGACGAAGAACCCTGGAAAACCCCGGTAAGAACCACTGACCCACGGGAGTTACTGTCAATCTTTCCCACATTGGAAGTGTTCGAAACTCGAACCCAAGCGGACAGAGGTGAGATGTCAGTGATCTATAAAGGCGAGCGCTTTAGACCACTCGGCCACTCGGGGCCCCAGGTGTATAAAAATGTATAAATTATAAGTGAAAACCGTGAAATTAACTGTTATGTTCCGTTTTTGCAGTGCTAATAACGATTTCATGGCACAGACTGGTCAATAAAGGCAGTTCACATTTAATATTTTTCACGGTGACAGAACCGGATCGTCCGATAATTCTGTTTACTACTCATGAGCACTAGGACGGTTGCGATGTATCTAAGTTACTATTGTCTTTTAAACTATCACCTTTCCTAGGCATTCCGTAACATAGATCGTCAGATTTCAGCTTCATTTCGTAATGTCATCTCTCCTTTTATACGCCATGTTATGTATTATGTGATATATTTTCTGCACCGGCCATTGGTATGAAACACAAAACAATGTTTTGTACTAACGCGTTATGTGAAAATTTAATGCTTAACGATTAATAGATGCCGGTGTTGTTTTGAAATACATTGCTAAAAACTGATGAAAGCGTTGTTTTCTGTGTCGTCCGATCATTCCGTTATTCATAATCTTTGTAAGTTATAGTAGTTCTCAAGAAAAAATAGCCTTGTCAGAGTGTCAGACAGCAAACTGCAATTTGATTTGTAGTGAATACAAAATAATACATTAATTAATTTCTCTTAGTAGTACATTTTACAACAGAAACATTGCTCAGCGGTAACAACGACTAACAATTCCACTTCTACTTCTCATCCTGTCACAATCATTACTTTTACTTTGAAGCCTATCAAAATTAGATCATTTATAAAAATAAAAAACTTTTTCCATTGTTCGAACTTTAGTCATTATGAGATGGCTTGTCGCCTGTAGTCCGTCTGTGTGCGTTAGCGCTGTTCAAACATTCAACATGGTCACAACATTGCCCATCTTCAAAATATTGTTATTATTACTTCTCCTGAATAAATGGTCAAATCAGAATGGGGTCTTAGCTGAAAGACTTCTTATGATGTCTGGTTGGTTCTAAATGAAAATGGCACCGAACTGATGTCCAGTACACGGGGATACCGAATAGGGGACAGTGGGGACGAATCGACCTGGGAGGTGCTTCTACAGAGGCAACAAAAATGGTAAAAAAAGAGAAGAAAAAAAGGAAAGAGGAAAAAGAAATGAGCAGCAGAGGGGGCGAATCCCACAACTTTAAGAAGCCTCCAAACGCCGAAATAAGCCCTTTATAAAACCCACGCTTCATTGTAAACTCAATTGTCGCCGCGCGCTGTTGTCGTTTCCCCCAGAAGGGGCGCCGCCTACAACTTCAGTGACTTCGTCGCCGACGCCGAAATAACACCGCGAGGGTGCTTCGTTGTAAACGCGATGACGAAGTCATCATCGTCACCGTTGTTGCTGCGTGCTGTTGTCGTCGCCCCCTCTGCTGCTCTCTAGCTGAAAACTGTATCTAACCTGACTCGATACCGTGTTCGAGGATCATGTAAATTTATCGTTACAAACCCATGTGGTTTTGCCTGAGCACGACTAAAGAAATGTTTAAACTTATTTATATCCATATCGCCGCTGCACCAAGTCTGATGTATATTTCGTAACGTGTGTGTGTCAACGCCGTTGAACAGCGCAAGAATGTTACAGTTGTCCCTGATCACTTTCGGGATTTGTGTATATCGTTGAGTTACACAAATCACATCTACATTTTTATGTCAGCCGCGTGAGAATATCCTGGCAGGATTTGATTGTTTGTCCAACATCACATCGTCGTACACGACTAAATTATTAATACTTCCATCAATATCATCGATACTTGGTGATTCATCAATACTAGTAATAAATTCAACAACATCATGGCCACCGCTTATCGATTTTGCATTCTCATTAAAATCTTTTAACACGCTGTAGCATCGCTGATCGTCCACAGATGGAGCTACCAAATACAACTTATCCCACTTCATCCACTTCATTATTAAATTAAGCAACAACTGCGTCTTACCACTCCCAGATGGGCCTATAATTATCATGCGAATTGAATTTGGTAGCACCGAGTTATGTTTGATTGGCTCTGGTCGTTTTGTAGCAGAAAAGTCAGTGATCTCCATTAGATATATTATAAAAGAATATAGATTTATATTGTGTGAAATGTAGAGCACGTACCCCAACTGCAAACATAACAACCACTACAACAAAAAATAATCGACAAGCGCTTACAGGCAAGTGTGAACGATGCGGCACAAAAAAGTTTAAATTTATTCGGTCAGGTGGGGCGCCAAAACCAAAGTCAGCGTCAAGTAAAAAAAAAGGAGGTGATATTGCAGCCAAGTTAGGAAAATTACCAGGAGCTCCGTGGGCTAAATACCCAGGAGAAAAACATCTTCCAGGATATAATTACTGTGGTCCTGGAACCCGACTTGATATCAGGCTTGATGCCTTAAATCAACCCAATCCAGGTGAGTACCCGATAAATGCTATCGATAGCGCATGCTATGTCCATGATGTAGCTTACCGAAGTAAGGATTTGCAACAGCGCCATCTCGCGGATGTGAAATTAATTCACGCGTTAAATGCCATTACTGATAAATCTTTCAAGGAGAGGTTAGCTAGCTGGTTAATAAAATCTGCAATGAAATCTAAGCTTGTATTAGGTGCTAGTAATTAATTATAATGGAGTCGATTTATTATTCCCCATGAGGATACTGGAGAGGTAGCGCAGCAATCGGCAAGCTTGCTAACGCAGCAACGGTTACACGTGATACTGCTAAGAATTGGTTATCCAAACAGGCAATATGGCAAATTTACCAACCACCGCCTAAATAAATTCACTTTGCACATTTCGATGTTAGTGTGCCAAATGAAGTTCATCAGGCTGATATATTATTTCTGCCACATGATACCATTCGTCGTCGAACATACAAGTACGCGTTAACTGTAGATGATGTTGCAAGTAGATACAAAGATGCGGAACCGTTAGCGACTAAAACAGCATCTTAGGTTGCTTCTGCGTTTGGACGAATTTATCAACGAGGACCTCTACGATGGCCACAGCTGCTGCAAGTTGATCCTGGTAAAGAATTTCAAGGCGCAGTATCGTCGTTGATGAAACAACATAACGTTACCATCAGACGAGGGCATACTGCAATTCATCGTGATCAGGCAATTGTTGAGCAATTCAATCGAACACTTGCTGAGCGGTTATTTGGATATCAATACGCGAAGGAATTTATTCAGGATACGAGATCACGCGAATGGGTTGCAAGATTACCAAGCGTGATAGCTGCGCTAAACAATGAAATTACTCGAACAACCAACATGAAACCTGCCATCGCGGTCACTAAAAAACATATACCTGTGCAACGACGTGGTTTCTCAGCACCGCCAATACTGGGTAATGTCACTGTGAGATATTTATATGAACCAGGTGAACTTGAAGGTGGTAAATAAAGAGCGACTGATCCTATCTGGAGTATTACCGCACACAAGATATCTAACATAACTAGATCCACTGGTAGACCAGCAATCTACAGACTGGATTCAACTGCTTCTCAACGTGGATTCACACGTGAACAATTACAAGCAATTCCCGAGGACACACAATTACCACCCCGATCACTTAACTAGCGCCTCTACGCCGGTTGCACTCAAGACAGGACAGCATCACATTTTCGCATGTATGACCAAGATGATTATCTTTTCTGTCTACGGTAAATTGTTTTGGGTGTTTACTCGAATACTGCCACAACATTATACAATTACAGCACGCACAGTAATTATTCTGCTGTTGTTTCAGTGTCATGATAAATTCAACATCGAGATCAAAATCGCGATTATTTTTTTTGTCACTCTGTTTGTAACCGGTTAATATTTTTCTTATTATATCACTGTTGTTTTCATTATTATCAGCCATTGACTCTTCCAAGACAATTCTTCGCAATTGACATATTCTTCTGACTCGAGACACTGACAAGTAAACTAAGTTTGACCACTCGATTCGATCATCAACGATCCAGACAGTTGTATCACTGATAGTTAGTCCATGAGATGAATGTATCGTCATTGCGTGTCCTAGCGTCCACGGGGATTTACTCATGCGCAGTGCGTCTTTAGCAGCATCAATGTCAACTAGCACAATATCATTCAATACTAAATTCTGTTTCTCGGTCTGTCCTGGTATATCAACATCTATATTCTGTAACCGCGTATCAGCTGGTCTATAACACAGTGGCGTTGGCAACATTGGAAATTTCTCCCGCTGTAATTGAAATAACTGCTGTTGAAGTGTGTCTCTAACTATCTTTCTACTTGCCACTATCAAATCGTCTGGTTTCCATGTTTTCCAAAAGTCGCTCATTGAAGTTTCAGGAATCATCTCGCGCATGATTTCACATTGAATTTTATTCGGTTGTAATCTGATTAATGTTTTAAATTCCTTCAACGTTGCATCAAGTGCTATATGATCATCAGACACTTCTTCATAATAATCAACAAAATCTTTTAACCATAAATGCGGAGATGGACCAACAAAAGGTGGTGGCTGACCGTGATCGCCGCACATTATCACTGCAGTATTTTTTGTTAGCAGCACATCCAGGAACAATTTTAATATATCTAACGACACTGTGTATATCTCATCCAAAATTATTTTTCCCAGGAATATATTTTGTTCCCATTCGATCTGGAGTCCATACACCGCCGCTGTATTTAAAAAAGCTGTGATAAGTACAGGCATTGACTCCTCGTTGTTTCATCTCCCTGTCTAGTCTGTGTGTAGGTGTTAGCACAATCATATCTGAATTTCGAAATAATTAAATCGCTCGAGTTGTCTTACCAGACCCACCCGATCCGCTCAAATAAACGGTTTTGTGTCTGGTGATTGGATCATACACAGATAGTGCATTCGACATTTCTGATAATTCTGATTTGCAATAATTATCTTTGATAGCAACATCAGCGGATTCACAATATCCATGTAACATCTCCTTTTTTATTCTCCACGAACTCCATGATTCATCAGTGCTTGTAAAACGAGCCAGTGATTCTGAATATCTTTTACTTAAGTAAAATGAATCCGTTGCAACTCTAACTGCAGTGTTTGGAAATCGATTTATCATTGATAGTAAATTTATAGAAACATAGGCCAGCATTGAAGATCTTAAATGTGTGTATTGAGGTGACTGTCCGCTAATATAACTTACAATTGTGCCCAACTTTCCGCCGTCGAACAAGAGCGCGTCCTCCCGATTACAAAATATATTTCTCGCAGTGGCATCAGCAATTATAAAATTTAATTCAGCCTCATCGATAATCAATCGTGAATGATGTAGTTTATCATCATATGCACCACCTTGAGTAAATTTACCGATTATTCTTCTACCGAGATCTTTTGCTGTTTTTTCACTATTGCTGAGTTTAATCTTAAGAACTTCAGGAGCCTCACCGACAATGACATCCATGGGAGTATTTGGGCTCTCTCGTGCATATTCTTCAATGACTTCATCTACACTGATACACTCCGGTGTTGGCAACCAAACTAAAGCCTGCGGTCGATATGATATGATTGCTTCACTGACCGTCAACGAAACCAGTATTCGGCTGTCAAGCATATATCGCAATAACACTATTGGTGCCCAACGCTTTTCACTAAAGTGTCTGCCAAATCAAACATAACAAATCGGATGAAGTTTTTCAGCTAGCGCAAACGACGTTACACGAGCAAATCCTGTCAGGGAAAAATCGGGTATAGGACCGTTTATAGCAACTCGGGTCATCGAGTTCGTGGGATGTCCAAATCTTTTAAAGTATTCGTTACACTCGCCCATCCCGAGAAAGCTTCCCGGATAACACGCAATCATATCCACAGAAATCATCTCGCTGTGGTCATACTCGGTATTCCACAAACCACCGTATCCATACTCGACACAACTCAATTGTATATCCGAGAGAAACTCACTTCGTGTTGGTCTCCACGAATTTCTTTCTCTGGCGGTGTGAGCGGCAACACTCGGAACTGTAAAACAATTAGTTAATAACTGCTCAGTATTTTTAAAATCTTCGATTTTCACATATTTCTCTGCGAGTTTTTTCATTTGTTGTTGCAGAGATTCCGTCCGGTATAATTCGCCGTTAGATTTTACAAATTGATCATACTCGCCATCTTCGGAACTTTTAAACAGCCACATCGACACAGGGTCGGTTTTGCTTATCTGTTTAATAAAATCAAATATATTTCCCTGATAATATTTCACAACACGATCCCGCGGAAATATCGTAACTGCGTTAGTCCAAGCGTGAGCGTTATGATCAATGATATTTATTGGAGCTCCGTATCGATTATATTTCGATTTGTATAATACTTCCTCTGTTATCGTTGTTACGGTTATGGGAAATCTTAATGCTTTTTCTAGCTCGGCAACGTCGTTTATTGATGCTCCTATGTGTTTGACCCGCTCAGCCCACGCTGATATCTTGGACTGTCTTAACGCAGTCAGACCGTTTCCGCGCATCGCATTTTTGAAATGTTCCATTACTCGCTCGGCTACACAATTCAGCCTTGACAATCTCATCGGGGTGAGTTTATCAATTTTTGGGTGTTTTTATCGGATAGATTCCATAAATGACCACGGTCACAGGATATGCTCGAGCGTAATATGGTTTATCAATCCCAGTCAGCATTCCTGGTTTGGAATCTTTACTTAACAGAACAGTCTTTCCGCTAGCAAGGATAGGGTCATTTTTATCACGGATAATCCAAGTATCGGAATCTGCTTGCACAATAAATTTTATTCTGAAAAAATATTTCTGAATAAGATAATCAATAATTGTCTTCGCTCGTGCATCATTCACTGTAGCATCGATAACACCTTCGGTGTCGCGTATAATTTTAAATGACGACCACACGTGAGATGCACCGTCGTCGCGGAATTCTTTTTTGGCATTCCTGATAATATCAAACAGATCAGTCAGGGCTGGTCTCCGCGAGTCGGGGGTTAGTCTGTCAAGATCGAATCTAGAAGCTTTCCCGGTGCCCATGGCAGATCATCTTTCAAACTCCTCCATATTATATTTAAGACAAACATTTAAATAAGAAAATATTATATATAGAATGAACCGGTGCAAGTGGCTTCAAGTTGGGTCAGTAATTCCTTGTAATAAATTCTGCAGAAAAGAATTCTGCCGCAGCCATTTCCAAAGCGTCCGAAGGGGGAGTTTAGGGCCAATACCATGCTTGCGATCTAGTGTTGGGGTTAGGGGTAAAACACGGTTATGTGCAAGTTGCGAAGGAAAGAGATACCGTGAACTCAAGCGATATTACAACAAAAAAAAAAAACGACGTTGCGCTAAAATGCGAGCGTGATTACTTAACTAAGTTTTCAGACAAATTATAAATTAGACAAATACATTATTATATAAATGAGCCAAGAATTTGTCTCACATCCTATCATCGAGAATTATGAAGCGAATCGTGATGGAATAGTCAGACATTGCAGGTTGAAAAAACCAGTCGGCGCTGTTGATAGTTCTGTTATCGTAGATTTACTGCTGGAAAAAAGAAGTATCTCTGCCATCGTTTCGTGTTTGAGGTATTTAACGGAGTGATCCAAGACAATCTTGTGATCGATCACATCAATGGTGTCAAAACCGATAATTCTTTATCCAATCTGAGGGTTGTGACGCAAAGCCAAAATTACAGGGCTGGTAATACTGGCCGTAGCAATAAGAGCGCCAAGAGAATTGTATCCATAAACTTAGATACGAATGAAAAAATAATATTAATGTAATATTTCAATCGATGAACTCAGCTGGCAAGTATTTTGATATTTGTGTACCCTCAGTACGAAGAGTCGCAGAAAAAATATACAAGTCTTCCATCTCAAAAACATATAAGCAGAAAATTGTTTTTCATTATCTACTTCACTAAAATTCGAGGATTTTTAATGTAAATGGGAGATAACTCCGTTAAGCATATCTCACGCAATTAGTTCCCTCCCTTTGTCAAGGTGATTGCGCCACGCTCCTTGGGATTGTGCAATACCCGAGCGGTATAACAATTGAGTCGCAATCTATAACACTTCCGCGTTTACAAGTACAGGTATTTTTCAAATTCAGAATTTAAATTCGGCTTAGAATTTGTTAACTGTAACGATATACACTACAGGTGGGTAAATGGTTCTCCGTGTTACCTATATGGTCTCCAATTACTTCCCCTTTGACTTTGTCAAGGTGACTTCGTCAAGGTGACTTTATCAAAAACTGTCAACACGGGAGGGCGTATAATAAATAATATTTTTTTCACAGATAAAATCCTTATTTTATTACATTTGTTCGGTTTTATGGTTCATCTGTATTTTTTCTGCGATTATATTTAAAAAAACAAGTACGAAAAACCGAGTGAGCTATTTTTGAACTTCCAAGTATCAGTCGGTTTATATACTATAGCGTCCGCATTATGTACGGGGTTTCGAACCCCAACAAAGTTGCACAACTTTCCGCGTTACAGCCCTAACTGGTGACATTTTGCCCCTCTGCGGGATTGATTTTGGGGGAGGGTGTGCAACTTTGTTGGGCGTAGAATATAACCCCGTATCTGTCTGTGCCGTCCTTAGTTACTATACTATATCCTACTGTAAATAGTGTAAATACTATATGTTGTGCTGTCCTTAGTTACTATACTATATCCTACTGTAGATAGTGTAAATACTATATGTTGTGCTGTCCATACTATATACTACTGTAAATAGTATAAATACTATATGTTGTCTGTCCTACTGTAAGCTTGCTAAGATGCGGTGGTATTTTAGAAGCTTTACAAATGTAAATACATGTAAATATTATGTATAATAGTGTAAATATTATGTATAATAGTGTAAATACTATATTTTGTGCTGTCCCTATATGAACCTGCTCGCATTTGATAAGCTAGAGACCCAAGGAGATGTGGGTCAATTTTTTTTCTTTTAAATATATAATGTTATATATATGAATTACGAAAACATCAATGATGTGATTGCTGCTATCAAAAAATTAGAAGAGCGCGGATTTAATATATCACTAAATTCTGAAACAATTATGTCTGATTTTGAATCATTACATGAAGCTAAATGCGCAGGGCATTATATTCTTCCAGCTCAGTATCGATTTATAAAAGGGATCCAGACGAGTTTATATAAATCGCTGGCTACAGTAGAAGAAGCACAAATAAATGAATTTGTTTCATTGTCTCGTGCAATTGAAAAGATTAGGTTGAAATTAGCTCAAGAGTATGAAATAACAAAAATAATAAATACTCGTGTAAGGAAGTTAAAAAAATTGTATGTCCCGTGATGAAATCAAGGACGAAGTCAAGGATGACGAAATCAAGGAGGTAAATACCTCACCTTGATGAAATCAAGGACAAAGTCGAGCATCAAGGAAGTAAATACCTCACTTTGATTAGGATAAGTCAAGTATTTGGAAATGAAATTGCCTTGATAAAATCAAGGAAGTAAAAAAACGGTATATTTTTTTTACTTGCATCAGCCTTGACTTCATCAAGGAGATAGTATTTTCCTTAGTCGATGGGGTTTAATGCAGGAGTGTGCATAATTGAGAATTTGATCTCTGTCGCATACAATTGAAATAATATGCTCGCTTCTGAGACTATCTAACTGTTGTTGTGTTAGTAAGAAGTCTTCGTCTCCGTATTCGTCAATAATAAATTTAACGTTAATTTCTTCTTGTGCAAATGCAGCCCTAACTGCTTGCTCGAGCGCTTGTTTGTCATACACGAAAACATTTATGTGGTGGTACATATAAATCTAATCTAAGATCTAAATACGCGTATATATTCGAGGATTTGATGTATACTGCAATGTGCGATCACAATATGATCTTTTTTTAATACTTCCAGTTGCTTATCAGTTAATATAAAATCGTCATTACCGTATACATCAACAATTATTTTTTCCGGGGTAACTTTCCCCCCGCTGACAGCTTCATCAAGAAGTTCTTTATTATGTATGAAACATTTTACACAGTGATACATTTATATAATCCTTGCTTGATTAATTGTCAGTAAAAAAATATATTTCTTTTTTTGCTTTTTACTAAATTCGCATGATTTTTACTAGTAAACACCCTATCAAAATTGAGAAATTGGCCGATTTCTGTGATTTTTACTAGTAATTACCCTATAAATTTCAGTGAATTTGCCAGCGTTGCAGAAAATATAAAATAAAATTAATTTTTCACTCAAAAATCCCTAGGATTAAAAGTCTTAAGACTTTACTAGCAGACTAATATGTAGTGTTTCACCTTGAAAATCAAGAAGATTCCCACGCTGGTCTGTCAGCGCGAAATTTATTCTAGTCAGCCACGGATTATGACATCGTAGATAGACCGGATTGATCGGCTCTTGCACAATCAGAAATCCAGGTGGTACATCTTTCGGAGTAAATGAATAAAGAATAAACCCCTGCTGGGCTTGATTTGATACTGTCGTGTCCGTGCTGTAACTGCCATCAATGACATCGCACACAAGATTGACCGCGACCACTTCGGTTATATTTACGATGCCCGGGGATACATGCCGGCCGTCGCCCGAAATATTATTGTTGTGTCTGAGGATAGTTGGCTCCGGTAATGTTTTTCTGTGTTGTGCGAGTATGTCATCAAAGAACTCGTTGATGAGGTCGGTGACGGATTTTCTTAACTCGGGCACGTTATATCCGGGAAGTTTAAAATTTGGCAGAGTGGCTTCTGTCAGTGAATAATGGGCTAGAAATTGTTGTTTATAGCGATTTATGTTATCAGTGTGATCAATTGTTGCCTGAATTGCTCGCTGGTTAATATATTCTATGTCGGCAGCAAGCTGATTTAATATTTCAATCCGCGTAATGATTTCGCTGCGTGAACTTGTTATATCAAAAAGATGTTCTTGGAGGCGCTGCCGTAGTCGCTCTAATTGTGTTTTATGTTCTTGATTAATGGTTTTAAAATATTCAATAATATCTCTTAGGTCAATAAAAACCGATTTAGTTCCTCCTGTGAGAAGTTGTTCATAAATAAAAATCCACCGAATATGTCCTTACGGTAGAAGCCAAAATCACTACCCAACGTTGCATTTTTTATACCATCCAGACTTTGTTTGTATGATGGTGTAATGTCATGGTATGATTGTGTGTTCGTTGTATAATCAGACTTTATCGGCTTTGGTGGTATTGGTCGTGTCGGTGGAGCGACTTCAGGCCATCCTAACACTGTTCTGATTGAACTATTGTATATACCCACGGCGTAGTCTGGGGTGTTTATTTCAATGGCAGAAGACAGCGTTGGCTCATGAACAGTTATTGCTATTTTGGATTCCTTTGTTGTGATATATTTTATTCGACGTTGTAATTCTTCATTGATTTCTTCGATTTGATAAGACCCGGTTGGTAACCCAATGACATTCCAGTCTGGCGTGCCATCGGGTTTATTTTTATATGCAAATACCAGTGAATTATTCGCTGGCAATCCACCAAACGACGCTGATCTGATATTGGGCCAACTGTGATATACTCGTAATTGTGCTAACGCAATCTCGTTTACTGGAATCGCAGTTGGAAAATTAATACTGAATTCTGGTCTAGTTGAGGTTACTGTTATTAAAGAAGTTCGCGCCCGGCTTGTATTTTCGACTATCTGTTGAAGCAATTCCGTTGACATTGTTATTTATCTGCCGTCGCTTCAAATGACCAGTGTAGTCTTCATACACCTTTGCCATTTGCGCGAATTCGGAATCTGATATTGTTGTATCATCGAGACTGGATGATATCAGCGCCGACAATTTTGAGTAGGCGCTCGTGGCCGCGCTGTTTAACTTTTCATATTCGTGCAATTTTGTTAGCGTAATTGAAGATATTTTTTTCGCGATAATATTAGCAACTCCTGCAATTGTCGCTGATGTTGAAACTGTAATTGTGACCGCGATTGCAGTTGTCACTGGTGTTAACGCAGACAATAATACTCCTGTGGATGCAACTAACGCTGACACTGAATACACTATTGTGTCTAACATGGTTACATGCCGCTTGTATTTTTTTACCTTTGCTGTGCATTCGCTGATGATATTTTTTAACTCTGACTGCCATTCGCGTACTTGATCATATCTGTATTGTTGCGCATCCAGTGTAGTCGTTGATGCTGCCTTCATTAATGCCATATTATTATTTTACGCAGTAACCAATTGAGGCGTTCCAGCTACAAATTCCAAACACCACCAGTAAGATGTTGCGGTTAATTTCTTGTCGGCGGATTCCAGTATAAATGTTTCTTCGGTTCCCTTGTTTAATATGATAGTCACAACCCCAGAAAACTTATCGGTGTAATGTCTTCATGGATATGTTGTGAAGATTTCAAATTTAGCGGCGCTGAACACAGACAGTCTATACACTCCAGTGACTGTTGCTGTATATTTGATAGTATTATTTTGTCGAGACCATGTTGCAAATCCAGATGATATCGTGTATACTATGTTGGTGATATGCCCGGGAGTAACTCCAGTGGGGACTTTAATCAAACTGGTTTTGTTAACGATATCAGGAATCCCCTCTACGATATCCTGTTGTGTTTGTTTGATTGTGTCAATGTTGGTCTTGATATCAGAAAGCTTTATATCAATGACGGGAGGAGTTCCAAAGAACTTATCCGTGGCATCATCGGTTTTTTGAAAGTTTCTTCGAAGTCTTGCAAACGCGTTTACATGAACATCATACTCGGCCCGCAACGTGGTTAGTTTAACGTCAATGGTGTCAACATATTGTTTGTTTGCGGCATCTTCCGGGGATGTTGGATCTCTTAAAACGGTTATTTTGTTGCCGTTCATGCTAAGTTCACCTGTCATTGTATCACCGGTCTTTTTTACTGCAACTTTCTGCATATCATCTCGCAGCGCCGTAATTGATATCAGCGAATCTCTGATTTTTCCGCTGTCAGTGAACACAGGGATGTTACCCGGAGTGGCTCCAATAACCCCACGAATTATTTCATGCCATTTAATATCACTGGTTCTTAGTTTTCCGTGCCGGTCCTGAAAAATAACAACCTCATCTGGGTCTATCCCGGTCAAACTTAAAAGATTATCGATTTCATCCTTGGTTGCATATTTTGATAAATCCACGTCGGTACGTTTTACTTTTCTGTTGAGGAGAGATCTTTCGTAAATATCAACCATTATTTGATAGGAAACTGTTTAAATCGACCCGTGGTATACTCGTGCACGACTTTGTGAGGTGGTTTGGTTGACGCTGATATCGCATCAAGAACATTCAATACTTGTTGACCACATATCGGAGGATCGGTCAGTGTTTGTGTTGGCAGCGTTGAGTACCAAACTGACGCGGGGACGTCTTTTGTATATTGGAGAAATTCAACTGGCGGTGCTAACCCATACGAATCAAAATAGATAATTCCACGTGGATCGATCGCGTAAGCAACCCAGTGAGTTCCTGGACCATCACTGTTATCAAGATTAATAATTCCTGTTTCTGGATTATTTGGTTGGCTCGGTAATTGATCTCGCATAAAGACGCCTCTGAAATTTTTTATATTTAATTGTTTAACAGCATCGAGCAAATCAAAATTGGACATTGGAGTAAAAACACTTTGTGCGCTCAGAACCGTTTCGGGTACCACGATGGTGGAGTTCCTGGAAGTCTTAACCCACGTCTCTTTTTTTGTATCCTTTTCCAGTGGCTTTCTTTAGCACCATTCCAGCAGCGGTTCCAACAGCTCCTAACGCGGCGGCTTTAGCAACAGCTGGGGCAGCAGCGGCTATCAACGCTGGTATTGCCGCGAGAAGAGAAAAGATACCGTCAGTTTTAACCATGAGAAGGATCAGGGACTGGTAACGCGCCGACACGAGCTCTGAAGTGAATATCAACAACAGACTGCTTGGACAAGTCAAGATGTTCCAGTGAAAAGTAATAAATCGGATACAGACTTGTGAAATCAAGTTGTGATATTTGTGTGCCAGTATCTATATTTAGGTTACGCGCCAAAAATGTCAGCCAACGATGATACGCGCGCGCCACGTGATTATTTGTATAACTCAGTGATATATCTTCGGATGGTTCTTACTGACTGTTTATTCTCAACGAAACCTCAGTAACGTCAAGTTTGTCAAATATCATATGGGACTTTAGTTGATTATTTGTCCGGGAAACATCCTGCAGCGCAATAAAGATATGTCGTGGCGCAGAAACTCCCTGTTGTGATGCTATATGCCAAGTAAACACATCCCTGACTCGACTTGAGACGGCGTCTGTGGTCACTGTAAGCCATAACATCAATGATTTACCACCTTGATTCATAAAAGAAAGCAGTCGCGGCTCTTCTGTGACCGATGGAGTTAGCACTGGCATCCACAGCGAAAGTTTTGTTAGTGTTACCATACCAGCATCAGCAGCACCAGCTCCTCGCCAGATCGCATCATTGTCGTGGCCTTTTCTGTGAAGCATAACTGTGTGTTTGGCTCCAAAGATGACCTTTCGGTAATCTCTGCAAAATCCAAAGATATCAGAGAGTGGAATCGCGCATGAGAAATTTCTGGTATCTCCTGACAGCGTTGCTCGGCGTGTTGCAAATCCCAAATTGTAAGTCGCGCTGATATTTTTTATAACTTCAAAGGGATTAGCTGGTCTAGCTTCACGGTCGGGGTTGTCAGCTTCTACCTGATCAGCAACTTCAGTAGCTACTGGCGTAAGTAACTTAATATACTGAATATGATTGGCGTTATCGGTGACTTCCTTGGCAAACATCATTGATGGACCAGATGACCTTGTAAAGTCGTCAGAATATCTCGCCAGACCAATTATTGTTGTGGCAACATCGAGGTCGTTTTGAATTATTTCGATATTTTTTCCATCAATCATATACGCGGCGCTATCAAACAATGCCATGATTCCACTGTTGACAAAACCAACTCGGTCATTGGCGTCGCAGTTAGTACCATCCGCCTTTGTAAGTCTACCTTCTACTTCAGTAAACGCATCAGATGGCAAGAAATATCTGCTTGTATCGTGAACTTGAAGTTCAATACGCCCCTGTTGATTTGGATCTCGTGCATCGTAGGAATAAAATTGATGATCACGCACCGATCTGTCTCGCTCGAACGGCTCATCTATATTAAATGCTGGATCGGATATCAGTTTGAACATTTTATACTACTACATGTGATTTCAAATGGACGATCCCGCTATCAAATTTGCTGTAATATTTCGCTGCACGTCGGATTCCAGCGCCCCTAGTTTTTGATTTGCGGCTTGATTTATTATTTTACTAACATCCACGGACATGGTTTCGGTGGTTGGTAATTTCACCGGTTTACGTCTCATTAGTCGCGTTATTCTCTCTCTGATTGCCGAAAGTGCTTTGCCAGCAGCGCCAACAATTACAGCGGGAGCTTTTTCACTAACAATATTAATGGCTTTCATCGATAGCTGTTTTGCAAGTGGACCCAACTTTGGTGCCAATCCTGCAAATAATCGCTGAGCGGTATCGCCAAGTCCGTCTCCTTAAGTTGCTCTATAGATTGGTAATCGTGAGTTTACTGCTCTGATCTGCGCAGTTGTAGGTATGTTATATATGACCATGTTATGCTATTGTCATGTGTCTAATCGTGGTAACCTTAGTCACTATCAATGAGTTCATCGACGAGTTCTTGATACATAAGAGCATCCATGATGCCACCTTGAAATAATCTCTGGCAAATATCAGAGGCCTCATTGATTATTTCCGGCGAGTTGTTTCTGGAAGGTCTTGCTCCGATAAGAACTTCTAACCGGGACACATCATTGAAGATATTATCAGGGCAAGGAATTCCATAACCACTGCCAGTAGGTGGCGGCTGTTTACGTCCCAGAACTATTTTACCCGTCTTAGATATTGGCTGTTGACTTTGCGAGTCAGATCGATATTCTTTCCTTTCCTCCATTTCCTGTTGAATCTGTTTAAACGATTTTCGACGGGGGTGGGGGGGGGAGGGCGATGACGACCCTGAAGTCGCTGCGGTTGACCAACCTCGGTCGTCTCCTCCTCATACTCCATAGCCTCTTTAAGCACCTGGTCAGCACCCAGTTCAGGATCTGTTGGCGACCGCGACGGAGACACATTTACATGTGGCACTGTTATCGACGGTATTGTCTTGGGTCTTCCTCGTTTATTTTCCGTTTTTTCTTCTCTCTCTGTTGCAACGGCTCAGGAAGTGAAAGGTCTTGTGGCTGCGGAGAAGGTTGACGTTTTTTTGCTGGTTGTTTTTGCGCTTGTGCTTTTTCTTGTTGTCTTTGCTCTCGCATTATTTTTTGCTGTTCTTTTTTTTCCGCCAGTTGCTGCTGACGTATCATTTTTTGCTGTTCTTGTTGTTCTTTATTGTAGTCGCCTATTCCATTAGCAAAAAATGGATAACCAACATCTGTTCTGTCTATGGTGTAGTCGTTTGTGGCTATTTTATACAACCAATCACCCCAGGTATCTTTCTTTACGCCTTTAACATACTCGGGTTTTAAATATTGAGCTCGTAGCGGAAAATTTTAGGCAGCAATCTTACCAAAATCATAACTACTATGGGCATCTGTCAATTCAAATTTCTCAATTTTTTTTATACCCTCGGGGGTAAATCTCGATTTGAAATCAATTATTTTTCGTCTAGCAGGTTGCAGCGCGGATTCTTCTCGCAATTCTTGAATAAGACTTCTTTTCTCTTCTTCGGGGCCCCTAATAGCAGTTTAAACCCTTTCAGTGGCCGCAGTAACAGGCTTAAATAATTCCTTTGCTTCAGTTGCGTATTCAACTTGTGCTTGTTGTTGTAATTGCACATCCTTTTTAAACTTTTCCTTCACCGGGATATATTTTTTAAGTGCTTCTGCTCGCTCCCTAGACAACCTGGCTGTGTAAGATTCTGAGTGTACCATTATTTGGTATAAGTAATTTTTAATTTATATCCTCGAGTCGGGTTAGATACAATTTTCAGCTAGAGAGCAGCAGAGAGGGCGACGACAACAGCACGCAGCAACAACGGCGACAATGATGACTTCGTCATCGCGTTTACAACGAAGCACCCTCGCGGTTTTATTTCGGCGTCGGCGACGAAGTCACTGAAGTTGTAGGCGGCGCCCCTTCTGGGGGAAACGACAACAGCGCGCGGCGACAATTGCGTTTACAATGAAGGGTGGGTTTTATAAAGGGCTTATTTCGGCGTTTGGAGGCTTCTAAAAGTTGTGGGATTCGCCCCCTCTGCTGCTAAATGAAAAGATAAAGAAAAATAAAGAGTGAGGGGTAAAAGGAGGATAATATTATGAAACGTTGGTGATACCCCCTTGGTGAAGCCGCCTTCTTAAAATAAGCGACGGAGGGCGGCATCTCGGGCCTCCGCCCCGGCCGGCAGTTTAGCTCTGCACGCCACTGGTCCATTACGATCGCCAAGGCGGTCATCCTGAAAATCTTACTGTCGCTATTTCTCATAGATAACTAGTTGTTTTGATATCGTGCTTTCATAAAACGACATTATTCTGATGTCTAGTTGATCCTAAATGGAAATGGTGTTAATGTGATATCCAATGTGGCCACCATGGCAGCCATCTTTAACATTTTGTTATTGTTATTTCTTCAAAACGGAAAGTCCTAGTAACAATGGGTATACTCAAGAATGCTTTGCAGTATGTCATTTTGGTCCTAAATGAAAACGTTGGCAGTCAGACACCCAATACGTCCACCACAGCAATTAATTTCAAATTGTTTGTTATTGCTGAAGAATATCATAAATGGTTACAACTCTCCACAATTAAAACGAAAGAAAAGGTCTTATCTTGAATTTCTTGAGGATCTTTTCGTCCAGCAGAACGCCGTTCTCTTCGAGGGCTTTTTAGCTGTGAATTGCCCTGAATAATTTCGGTGCTCTAATTGTTTAATTTACACGAAATGACCTAAAGGAAATAACCGATATTAGCGAAAATCAAAGTAACAAACAAACTGGCGTTTCAAGAAATAAATAAATAAATATTCCTCTTACTTAAGTAATAGTTATTAATACTTAAATACTCGTTGTCACGATTTCATACATAATTATTACCATAAATGTAGTATAACTCAAGGGAAAAATTGTTCCCTTCTACTACTACTACAACTACCACTACAACAACAACTACTACTACTACTATGGCCGACAACAGTATTAATTAATTGCTTCTTGAGAATTTCCATCACGTGGTCAATTGTGATATTTTAATTTTGTACGGAAGCTTGAGATTTGTGTAAAATGAACTTTTTTTCGGTCATTTAGATTGTAGCCTTAAACTGAATAAATCATAAACCGTTTGGTCATGTCTGTACATATGATTCTGTGACAAAATTGAAAATATCGTCCAAGCCACTTTCCACCACCCAAGTTACAGTACTCATTTCCTTCATTTGTATCACACTGGAATGCTGGCTAAGGTTTAAGCAAGGTATTGTAAATTTCTTCGCCGCTGTTTAGTGATTGGGGAATAAAAGTCACAACATTGTAGCAATTTGGTGATTTCATTGTAAAAAAGAGAAATAAGAAATAATGTATGCCCGTGTCGTGAAGGTATAGCGTAAATAAAGAGGAAGCTTGTGACGTTTTCTTTTTTAAATTTAACGACGTGCTCTTCTGATGTTACGGTATGGGCGTATTCTAATGACATAATTAACGAAATCAAGATATTGTTTTATATTTTTATCCAGTATCTGAATGTGTGATTTCTATATCTAAATGTGTGATTATTATTTCTAAATGTATGATTTTTATCTGAATGTGTGATTTCTGTATCCAAATGTATGATTTCTGTATCTAAATGTGTGATTTCTGTATCTATATGTGTGATTTTGTATCTAAATGTGTGATTTCTGTATCTAAATGTGTGATTTTGTATCAAAATGTGTGATTTTGTATCTAAATGTGTGATTTCTGTATCTAAATATGTGATTTCTGTATCTAAATGTGTGATTTTGTATCTAAATGTGTGATTTCTGTATCTAAATATGTGATTATTATTTCTAAATGGATGATTTTGTATATGAATGTGTGATTTCTGTATCTAAATGTATGATTTCTGTATCTAAATATGTGATTTTGTATCTAAATGTATGATTTCTGTATCTAAATGTGTGATTTTGTATCTGAATATGTGATTTCTGTATCGAAATGTGTGATTTTGTATCTACATGTGTGATTATTATATCTAAATGTATGATTTTGTATCTGAATGTGTGATTTTGTATCTAAATGTGTGATTTTGCACCTGAATGTGTGAAATTTTATCTCAATGAATGACTTTTGTATCTGAATATGTAATTTTTGTATCTGAATATGTGATTTCTGTATCTAAATGTGTGATTTTGTATCATGTGATTTTGTTTCTGAATGTGTGATTTCTGTCTCAAATTCTTTGATTTTTTTTATCTGAATGTGTGATTTCGTATCTAAATGTGTGATTATTAAATCTGAATGTGTTATTTCTGTATCAAAATGTGTGATTTCTGTATCTAAATGTGTTATTTTGTATCCGAATTTGTGATTTTGTATCCGAATTTGTGATTTCTTTATCAAAATACGATTCTTAAACTAATAGTGTGATTTCTGTATCTAAATGTGTGATTTTGTATCTAAATGTGTGAATTTTGTATCAAAATGAGTTGGGCTTGTAAACGAATATGTGATTTTTGTATCTGAATGTGTGATTTGTGTATCAAAATGTGTGATTTTGTATCCAAATATGTGATTTTGTATCTGACTGTGATTTCTGTATCAAAATGTGATACTTGTATCTCAGTGTCTGATTTTGTTTCTAAATGTGTGATTATTATATCAGAATGCGTGGGTTTTTTTTAACTGAATATGTGATTTTTGTATCTAAATGTGCGATTTTTGTATCTGAATGTGTGATTTAAGCCTAAACGTGTGATTCGTATATCTGAATATGTGAATTTTGTTTCTAAATGTAGGATTTTTGTTTCTAAATGTGTGATATTTGCATCTGAATCTGTAATTCTTATATCTGAACGTATGACTTTTTATACCATGTATTTTCCTTACATTTAATTGTAAAATACTTTGCAATTAAGACTAGGACAGTCTTGACTCTGAGTCTGTAAACCGATATGTTTCGCCAGATCTTACAAGTTTTAATTTCAATGTTTTTAAAAAAATCATTGCAATATTTAACCTTTTAGCTTTCTATAGGAATTGATATGTCATTTCATCGTGTTGATAGGTTATGCCAAAAGATGGCGAGTTTGTACTGGGAGCATATTCAACACTGGCGTTCACTGAAGAGCCCGACCACAGTGCCAGCTGTCTTGGGTCCGGAGCAGGTAATGCACTCGCCCAGCTTTCATATGTATGTATGTATGTATGTAGGTAGGTAGGTAGGTAGGCAGGTAGGTAGGTATTTATGTATGTACGTACGTACGTATGGTATGTATGTACTCATATGTCTAATTACGACATGTCTGCAACCAATGCCTATGATTAATGACGGAAATCAAGATATTAAAAATCAGCAGAGAATATCAACTAGTGCATGTTTCACATTCCTCTTTGCTCGCTCATTTATTTTATTACAATTTCAGAATCGAGCAGGACAAATTATAATTCAGAATAATACGAATACAATCGCATCCCCAGCAGTCAACACCATTTATATTGCATACACAGCAGCTCACCCACCCCATTTATCCTCATTAGGACCATCTGGCAAGGTTTTCATTTGCTAATCAGTTCACAAGAAAGATTATAAGTTGAATATTTTCATATTTCGTTACTAACTTATTTTTCAGATGTGGAATTTAACATCACTCGTCCGGCCGACTGGATAGACCCGTTAAACTGGTGCCAAACAAGTTCAGAGAGCGGGAATTGTGATGACGTAGCGCTATTGGACAACGAGAGAGTACCTTGCGTCACTGATAACGTCATCTTCCCGACTGGAAGCTCCTACTACGTCAACCTGGGGTCCAACTTGGATATCAGCATTAATACTATCAAAGTGTCGGGCAAGGTAAGGATACAAACCACATCAAATATCGAAAGAACGTTTCGAGTTTAAATTTCAGAAAATTCAATTCCCTTTGACGATCATTGATATGTTTGTTGTTTTAAATAAATTTTCATTTTAATTTTCAATACGTAATCTGCTAATAAAACACGTGTTAATATAATGTATAGCAAACACTTGATAATTGCTCTTCTTTTCTTGCCAATTAAGGTCCCGAAAGTAATTCATGTATTTAAAATTAATCTTTTAGTCAATTGGAAAGTTGAAATTAAACAAAAGGATACCAAAACTACTTTTCCTAGTGATGTAATGAGAATAGCACAATAACAAGATTCTCACAAAAATTATCGTTGTTTGTGTAGTTTTTTGATTCAGCGAAAGATCGACATCGAGTGACACTAATTAATGAATGAAAACTGTATAAGAGTGATTCCCCTTTGTTTCCTCTTTTATAATAACTTTAACTCATATTACAACCCTGATGTTGATATTCCATCCATTCTAGGCCTACAGCACCTCAACATTCGAGACATTTCTAAACAGTGACGATGGCAAGAAGATCTTTTCTCCGTTAACAGGAATTCGGTCACGTGTAACAATACGTAGGTCACAGTGCACAGATGTGACGGGCTGTGCGTGCAGAAACGACCAGGGTGGGGTAGGTACACAAAAATCGTGTGATTTCAGCAATATACGGTGGGACGTATAGACATTCGTTTTATATACAAGTCATCTTAGAAATGTCTCTGACCGTTTCTCTTAAATTTAATTGCAAAGTATCCTAAAGCTGTTTGCAGTAGACTGCATACGTTATCATGAGGAACAACATATAATTAGCAAATAAACATCAAACAGAACGACCTGATTCGTCGGTGGTTTAAAGATGTTGAACTTATGAACAAAATTACTTTTAATTATAATTATTTCTATATGATATTATACGTTTGAAGTGTCCATCTGTCATGCAGGCCAGTTTAAAAATAATGGGAGAACAGGGAATCGGTATAGATAACCACTCTGAAATTGAAACCTCCGTGTAAGTAATGTCGAACTAGGTTGACCAGAACACAGCAAAGTAAGGGCGTTTGTGCCCATTATGGTCATTACAACATATTTTTGCAAAACACAAAATACACATTGCAATTAATTCTAACTGATATGAGTACCTAGATTACATTATTGTAATTTGAAACTTAAATATTTAATATGCTACCACTAGAAGAAGCAATTCTTAAACTCCAAAACATAACCAAAAATTGATAAAGATCAAAGAATTCACAATCAGTTTGATTTAAACCATGTTTTGTCAAATCCGAGTACAAACATAGGACTGGCGGATTCAGTAGAAAACATGAGTTTGCTAGAGCACAGTCGTACTAACAGTAACAAAACTACAATGTAAGGAATATGAATAGCGGTACAAGTGATTACAAATAAAATAATTGTATTGTATGCGTTCTTTCTTCTGTACTGTTCAAGTGTTCCAAATGCGGTCAGCGTAATCAAAACTCTGTAGAGACCCAGTTTGAATATAAGGCTTTTTAAAACAGTTTTCTTTCTCCCAGGCTTTATTAGAAATACGTTTAATACGTTCATGTATAATATTCGAATGTGGTTACGGTCGTTTTCGTGATATTATATGTATATGATTGGATGCTGGTTACGGTTCGTTTTCGTTATATTACATGTATGTGACTGGATGGTGGTTACGTTCGTTTTCGTGATATTGCATGTATACGATTGGATGGTGGGTACGGGTCGTTTTCCCGATATTACATGTATATGATTGGATGGTGATTACGGTTCGTTTTCATGATATTAGCAATCATTTTTTAATTGAACCTTTAAACATGAGGTTGAACAGTCGAGGTTATTCCACTGTAACATCGGTGGCCATTATTGTTTGAATAGATGACCGCAGTGTATGTGTATGGAGACACCTGTATGTGTTGTACACGCGTATATATTTATAGGAGTTGTTACGAAACAGGTGGCTATTATTGTTTGAATAGATGACCGCAGTGTATGTGTATGGAGACACCTGTATGTGTTGTACACGCGTATATATTTATAGGAGTTGTTACGAAACAGGTGGCCATTATTGTTTGAATAGATGACCGCAGTGTATGTGTATGAAGACACCTGTATGTGTTGTACACGCGTATATATTTATAGGAGTTGTTACGAAACAGGTGGCTATTATTGTTTGAATAGATGACCGCAGTGTATGTGTATGGAGACACCTGTATGTGTTGTACACGCGTATATATTTATAGAGGTTGTTACGAAACAGGTTTTGGATTATCGTTTTTAGTCGGGTTTAAGAAACAAAAAGCTTAAAATCTTTGCTCAATTGGCAGTGTATTCAATATGTTTGCCTATTTCTAATTATAACAATGCAATTTAGGTACTACAATTAGTTTTATTAATTATACTATATAATTTTCTTTTTTGCTAATTAGAGATCATATGGTCCATGTACACGGTCTAAAAATGCTCACATAAACCAATAATCGATGGCAGTTGGTACCATATGTATCTTACCTTGTTTGTGGCAATTGTCCGGCCTCTATGTACCTGGTAAATAAAAACATTCAGCAGTATGGTAATAGACGTATTAAACAAAGTTTTCTGATATGGGTCGACTCCTTCTGTACCCGATAACTTTACCAAACTTTTACCATCGCGTTACACGCTAATGTGTGTGGTCTGACTAGACATGTATGAGTAGAAATGATTATTTAACTTTAGTAAACGATTATTTTGGTTGCAAAATCGGCTTACGTAAACGATTTTTTTCTGTCAAAATCGGTTACGACTTTTTGTAGCAAAATCGGCTTTCGTAAACGACTTTTCAAAATCAAAACATGCATATACCATAGTTTGTTGAGATTTTCCTTAAAGATAATATATTAAACCAGCACACTACTACTGTTTGTAGCGTCACAGAAAGGATTAAACCATTATTTCGCGTAAACGCGTCATACGATTTATCAAAGAGGCTCGAAAGATGTAGGACTTTTCAAATACTTAGCCGGAGCAATTTGTCAAATTAGTCGAGTTAGGAAACTAATTGGAACAAGAATGAAATAAACTCGGTGAAGCTTATGATAAAATCCTGAAAAGTCCCTGTATGATGATGCGCAAGAAAACTTCGTTGACTTTGGGTAAACCACGCAAAAAGACATAAATGACCTGAGAGGACAGTGACAACATTGAAATGATTAGTGAAGATAGTAACAGCATAAAGATTACTAAGAAACAAATTAATCAGAGAGATGCTTTCGGCATTATAATATGCAGATATACCAACGATACACACTTGGATGATAAATATATTTAAACTCTAGAGTCCTGACGGCCGATGCAATGTCGAAAGTTTCATAAAAGATTTACATGCAAAGATACATAACCTTTGGAGTCAATATGCGAACAGTATAAGACGTTTTAAATAATTGGATACACTTTTACGCAGGGCGGTCATGTACAAGTTCGTTTATTACTTTATATTTGCCAGTGTTTAGTGATTCGGCCAAATGCTGGTTTGAAGAAATTATATTTAAACAGGAAGCTATTGAAAGTAATATTAGGTTTCTGCAGTATGTATGTTTACTATTCACCGTCCCGAGTTTGTAAATTACTATCATGGATGGAAGTATTTTTAAAGAGAATGATTCTACACTGAAATATTATCCACTTGAGTATGTATTATATCCTTGTATGCTCTGTGAAACAATGGACAGGATACGCATGAAGTTATGCACACCATCACTCGAAAAATAGATGTTTATTTCTGTTAGAGAATTCATTCCTCATACAAGAAGTCCAGTAGCATTGGGACGCAATCAGTGCAAAGGTGTATGCCTTGGAAACGGTGAACCCTGCGGAAGAAATCATTAATAATATTGTAAATCACGTTTGCTCGACTTCCATTTTGCGATCGGTACTCGACCATATCTTAAATGTGGTAATAGAGTAAAGGCGCTCAATCAGCTCTACAACGCAAATATGTTACCTATTGTTGTAGAAAACAAAACGACGTTAGCATCGTTTAAAAATAATGAAAACAGTGAAACAATAGGCAAGATTGAAACGATTGCAGTTTATGATCCTTGTTATTGTTGTTGTTCTAGGGTTTAACGCCGTTTTTCAGCACAAAATAGGCTATACATGGCGGCCAGTATAACTGATGGAGGAAGAACCCTTGAAAACCCAGAAAAGAACCACCGACCCACGAGAAGCTACTGGCAGGCTTTCCCACGTAGCCGGAACGGTGAGCGCTTTAGACCATTCGGCCACTCGGGATCATTGTAAAGTAACACCATTTAAATATTTATTGACAGAATAATCAATTAAATATGAGATTTACTCATATATCAGCATGCCGACTGTGAACCACCTCAAGCAACTCGGTTGAGATCGTTGGATAAGGATTTCAAGCTGTATGCAAAAAACCTACATATGTCTATAGAGGCGTCGCGTCAGATTTTGAAACATCTTTGCAAAATAACAGCGCAGTATCATGTCAAAATTCCTTTGCGGGCCAAGTGGGCCGAAATCTAACAGACGGTTGTTGACACGAAAAACCCAGTCGACTTATTGAAGCCATTATTGCATCTGAAGCTGTGATGTATGTTCCGAAATTGATTAAAGTCCCCGAATTCAAGTTAGAACAACGTCATTGTAATTTCGATGATTACCATGCGATAAACGAACCTGCGTGCACAACAAGCAAAGACGCGGTGAAACGTCTGTCTATGATGCGTCGGTTGTTCGTATGAAGGTTCCAGCTCTCCAGCACGTCTGAGATTAAGGAGGACATTATTCTCAGGATGCAGTTAATTATGACGTAATGCATCAGACAATGATGCGCTAAAAATCACAACACCATGGAATTATAGGAGTGCCTCTGTGATCTTAAATCACAAAGACACTGAGGCTATTAACGGTGAACACAGCAAAGGCTTTGCATCGATTCTCGAGTCGTGGGAAATTCATCAACCCGGGGTCTTGATAGACTTTTGATAAATGCGATTGCTTTCACAAAGGTACCTCCCCAAACTTACTGTTCCACAGTTCAGACGGTATTAATACTCCAAATTTATATTCTGCTACGAGTGATAGAACACAACGACAATCGAAATAAATTTTGGCAATATAGAATTTCCTGTACAGGTAACCAAGACGTTACTCAAAGAGATTGAAGAACTCAACCCTGATATCGCTGTTAACTTGGACTCTTGGAACAATGTTATTTTATGCGTTTAAACTATCACCACCTGTACAAAGCAAAACATCATATGGGCGGACCTAGTTTGATCTGCCATTTGGAAGTGACATGAATGGCTTAGATTCACGACACGATTACATGTGGATAAAAAAGAATGAACCGGTTGCTTACCGATACATTAATTTTCGTGCCGACGATGCCTGCATATATTTAGCACCCAACAGTAGCTTCACGACCATGATATACACTGCAGTGGAACCATTAAAAAGCCGGAGAGTACAATCTTGCCAGCACCTAGCAAAATGTTTTGAATTTTACAGAGGTGTAAAGAAATATGAACCTCATGTGTATCATCTACGCGTTCAGTGTGTTTGCACGTTCTCAATGCCACCCGAGTGGTTCAGGCAAATATAACACAAGTTGATAAACAAATCCCACTTGTTTCTTCCTTCATTGTTGTCAGATGTGATGGAGCGACTGAGCCACCTATGATCTATTCTGACCAAGTCTTAGTTGAGATGTTTCTTAAGCTGCAAGACATTACGGCGAATTGGATCTGGAATTGTAGTCATGCACGCTATTTTACGGCGGACTCATAACTGTCCACAGTAAAAATGAAGTCGACAAGCTGGACCTGTCGAAAGCTCCTAAGTATAAGTTTTCCTACGAAAAGATAACCATTATACTGGGATCGTGTCAATATGCTTCACATACACACGTCGATTTAGTTTTTATGCATTCGACTATGGCATCGGATAAACTCGCCAATGAATTCAACATCAGCGAGTACCCGAAGGGACACCCTCTAAAAATTAGTGTAAACAGAATTTTGGTAGGTAAATTCAATGATACGTTTTCGGGCCAGCCAATCGAGACATACATAGAGCTTAAACTAAAAGTGTACGCAATCGTGGTTGTACCGCAGAGTGGACAATAATCTAGAATGCAAAATAAGTTCCCATTGTTGTGGTCGTACAAGATCTCCGGCTTAATAAGTGCGTGCAATGTTTGCACAATTAGCGCGAATTCGCATGCAACAAATCTGATCCGGTCGCGAAAAACCACATACCATAGCTTCTGTGTGAATTTGTCCGCGCTGGATTCAAAGCAGTGGATATTACCCGATAGAATCACTATGTATAGGCACCACGCGATTGTGAACATGCTATTTCAGACACAATCTTGGAAGTATTCACCTATCTTGAAAGATTATTTGCAGTTCCTCTCGCAAAAATGATCTGCTCGGTGGTTGCTACACGGGATGGTCTCGCATTCATTAGCTAGCGGGAGCAAGATGGTAACGTACTGAATTACCTGGCACATCAAGTCTGTGTGAGATTTTAAATATATCAATAGACCATATCGAGTCGGCTACGAGGTCTGTTTTCTAACGTTCCCCTGCATACATTTACCAGATCAAATTTTTCTGAGTCGGGCTTAATGTGATAGTTGTAAAACTGTTTTGTGGGAAACAGTTACAGTCCATTTTCAAATCGCTTCAGAGGGCTTTTACTCTATCATACGTGTGATTTCACTATTAAACGTTGATTAGTCTGAACGAAGCCGTACCACTCACCTGTGAGATTGATTTTAAGTGCTAGCACTCTGAACTCAAGACCGCTCTAGATTGTTAGCATTCCGGATATGAGTCATTAACAGTTCATGCGCATACTGCTATTCATTCCGCAAGGGTGTGACTGAGTCGTTCCACAATAGCCTGACCGCGATGCATGCAGACATGTCCAAGACGAACCATCACCTTATGTTTCATTTACAACGCATCAGCGGCTCCGAAAAATTCTTTTCCCGGATCAACCCTCAACAGCCGTGGCCATGTTAGCGGTGGACATGTATATATACGTTTACATGTGTCTGAGGCACTTGTTGATTCTTTAGTCGTCAGTGGCAGTGTTTCCTTGTATCTGCTGGCGACATCTTCTACCGTTAACACGTGCTTGTATATACGGCCATGACCGAGGCCACGTACACGTTTCTGATCATGTCCGAGTTACAAATAATAAGCCTGCTGAACTTCATTGGGTTTCTATCATCAAACCATCCATGGCAAATCTTTTCTGGCCGCGGGTCGGTAGATTTGCTATAATGCTTGTTTGACGAACCATTTTCGAGCAACATTGTGAGTCACTTTTGCTGCTCTTGCTAACTATCCAACGGCAGCTTCGCCCTCTTAATACCTGCGCGGACGGCAGTATATCGCGGACAAAGTCAAGTCCTCTAGGAGGCTATGATTTTCGCGGCCAGTTTCTTATCCTTGTCTGTTTGTTTGCTAGATTACACCTTTACATCCAGTTAGACTTTGTACGCCTCCAGTGAGAATCTTGGTCTTCATGTCATCTTTGGTTCACCTAGCTATACTGTCCACGACATACCCCCATCCCCCGATAGCATTCAAATCATCGTCACCAGTACACGCACGGATATCACTTGATGCTTCTTACGCTAGATCAAGTCGGTAGCATGCAGCATCGGCACATTTAATAGGTGTCTCTTCCAGCTTCGGTCGATTGTTGCAATCCAGTCATGTTCCACGCCCGCAATAATTGTATCTGGGGATATGCTTTTCAAAAGGTATTTGCCACATGATCTTTCAGGTAGCTTCGCTAACGTGATAGAGATATTATTGCCGAGATTTGCTTAAACCTGGAAGGTTTCACGAACGTAAACTTCTTTGCTTTATATCGGACACAAGTTCCACCGATCTCAGCACGACCATTATGTGTGTGAACTCGAATTGAATTTCTATACGAGTTTTCATGCGGCATCACACATACACACTATGAAGGGATGACTGAGTTATACACCAAGTAATATTCAACAAGGCATCACAAAAGAGAAAAGTCAAGGATGCTTCCACCATCATTGACATATCTGGGAAAGCAGTACTCAGATCACGGTGGCGCGTTTCCAAAGTCATATATGGCAATGATCCATGGCCAAATTGGATCCTGGAATCTCATATTGTGATAGCTACCGTGAAATTGGTTGCACGAATATATACTATTCGCTGATTATCAGCTGTGATATGATGTAGTTAAGGAATTTAAGGAAATGCTTGCGTGGTTCTTGAGATGCAAAGGTTTTGCTATTGATTTTCTTTACCAGAGTCGATCAAAACTCCGTCGTTGAAAACCTGGAACCGAGAGCGAATAATGTTGCTGTGTACCACAATGTAATCGCTGAACATCAATACAACCCTTCGAGAATATTTTCCCGATATCAGCCTGAAATCAGCAGGAAAACACAGACGTGATACATATGATAAAACGAATCGCATACTTACTTGAAATGAGCAGGCACTACTACAGTATGATGACGATATTTAGTGGTATTGACGCGCATGGTCTCACAGATATTCATCGAACTTATTGTGCTGCACAATGCTTGTGGAATGCGATTCAATATATGTTTGTAGAGGTCTCCCAGGACCCATATTGTTTCTCACTACTTACTTGACTACTGGGCTTCAGAGCGTTCTCGCCACCGGGAGATAATATCGTATGAGTCTAGAGGCAAGCGTCTGACAAAGCAATTTAGCAAGCATTATTTACATATATTATATGAAATCCACCGGCGATGCCATATCAGAGGGTGCTGACCAACTCAGCAATGCTACGTGCGAACAACCAAATCTTCGTAGCTATTTCATCGGTGCACGCAAACGTGGCAAAGATCTGTTACAGTCGCGACAGACATCAAGGAAAAGGCTCACAGCTGGCGTTGAAGAAACGTTTGCACCGCTGATTACACCAGCAACAGAGATTCTTCGCCATGACCCCTGACACCGCAGAAAAAGTGCAGAAAGTCGCGAAAACCATCACATCGATGATTGGAACAGAACAAATCCTTGATTGATCAGACATGGGACAGTGAACTTAGCGAAGCTACGGTTAGAGGACATACAACACTGCATGGATCGCTTAAGAAGTTGCAATATCAGTATTTGATAGCATCAAAAGCATTGCTAAGGATCAGTTGAAAATCTGGTTTAGCAAGCGCTTCAATCGATTTTGATGGATGATTAGTAACTGAAGCACCGTCAAAGGTGGCTGAACCAAAGCAAGTACTTCCATCAACAGCAACAATGCCCACGACGGTTAGAAAATCGCCAATAAAGATGTCAAACAACGTCTAATTATAGTGGCAATGGGTAGATAATTACGGTTGTGGACGAGGTCTGGCCGTAAGTTGCGAAACCATAAAAGGTATTAGACGAAACCAATAATGTATAAATAAAAACAACGGCTACAATCAAAGAAGTACCCGACACTGTGTTTGACGTGTATGTGCCTGATCTCATTGATCGGAACAAAATAGATTTTCAATATTATCCGTACCAGGCGAAAGATCCCGAATTCAAAGGTTTAATATAATTACAAATGCAAGATACGTCTCGGTATATCCTCCCGTGTAAACTGGAACATAATATTATTGTGGACCTGCAACATGATGGTATAAATAGCAGACATATTGGTATCGTCGCCGGTATATTAAACGACAACCCTAATTACAAGCTTGGATCTGTACAAATGTCTGAGACAACTTCACAGACGTTTATTATCGTTTTCGTGTGCAATTCCTCTCAGTCATATATTCGGGTTTTGCAGAGATCTTCGCGAAGCTATTTTCTGAGCCGAACACACTGTCACATTATACCGAAAGGGTGACAGCAGTGATGCAATTTAGCATCATGGTAGTGCAGCTGAAAAAGTTATGTTATTGAAATTGGTATTGTGCATGCTTGTGATAATACGTCAGTGGCTACAGAAACACGTTTGTTGTTTTTTATGTCTTGGAGGTATACCACAGCTGTCTTTTCCTACGCTCACCACTGACTCGTATGTAGGTAATGTTCAGCAGTTATTACGGTAAATAACTACCCAGCAAGATGTCAAAGCAACAAGACATGTTATGATAGCGTTCCGAACTAAAGCTCGGGGACGTGTGGACTGTAAGTGAACACATTTTTTAGACATGTTATGAGTGTCTGAAGTATTTTTGTGGTTAAACGGTTATTAGGATCCCTCCAAAGAAATTTTGCTTGATTTTACAAACAATCTTGTCACACATGCATATTCCCAGCGATGGTCTTTCATAGGCCGAGACCAAATGTTGACACTTGTCTGATTATTTCCTAACATAACTTCACTGCGTTATGCCCGATTTATTATTTTATATCGAAACACCTGGACCTATTCAGACAGTCAGTGGTCGTTATGCAATTGCATGCGCATGTTTCCCGCATTGTTTTGATTAGCTGTGATAAAATGTTGTTGAAGACGCGGGTCGTCGAATTCGGGTCAGTAACGCGCCTGTGGAAAACCCATAATTGCTGTAGTTGTTGTAATTAAACAGTGCAATTAAAATAATAATCACGAAGTTAACATTGGCTTTAGTGAAAATGACTATGGAAACACGTCCATTGAAAATTTTTGATTTAATCACGATGACAAGGTTAATCAAGCATTTCCGATGTGTCTGTACGGTGTTACGAACTTGCGGTAATGATCTGGGGAACGCTGAAAGCTGCCATCATCAAAGTGGATCTAACGACCGGACATGGAACGTGTTCGGAACTATACGTGATAACGCCTCGACATCTAGTATATTCTGACTCATACTGGCCTGCACCGGCACTTAAAGTTGATATTAATTAAAACGGAGCTGCAGCACTTATGGACGACCGCTACATCATTCAACACTATCGTTCCAAACTCAGATGAACGACCCAATATGGGGACATCTTGTCAAACCATTGATGCACTCTCAGGAAGCAAAACTTCCTCAAGCGCAACCCCGCTGAAGCTTATTGGCTGAACACTATCACTTAAAATTTCCTCTTAAAACGTATACGAAATGCCTATTAAAATCTCCGGACGCGAAAATGCAGAAACACGACGCGCAGGTGATGATTTGATAATGTCTTCCACAGAAGCAGATAGTTAATGAATTTAGCAGCCGGGTTGTTGTTGGCATTCTTAGGTCTGGGTCTAGGTTGTTGGAATTCCCCTATAATTTACGTGGATTCCCTGATATTTTGTCCAGGTTATTATGTAACATACTTTCTAATTATAACTTATATTTTATTTTTTAAACATTAAGTACTTTATAGGAAAAAGACAATGATAGATTGGAAGTCACTAGCAAACTCACCACAGTAGGATTCCCTGTCAGTTGTACTGAGCCATCGTCGTTGAATAAGAACCTCAGATGATATTTGACAAAGAAACACTTGTCTGTGTAACAGTCTTTCGGATAAAAGAAACGAAAACCACTGGTGACACAAAGCAAAGGCGCAGCCCATGTAAAACCATTGCAAAATCGTTCGTTCGATATATAATTGTATATATTATCCTAAAAACATTATCACACCGCACTCTCTAGCGTGTGACGCGAGGGTAAACATTTGGTAAATTTACAGGGTATAGAAGACGTTAACCCATGTCAGTAATCCCGGTCTAAATCTCCCACTCTCATTCTACTCATTCAAAAATTGGACACTGAAAATTCATCCGCTGTCTAAATTTGGGTTAAATAAAAAAAGAGCCTGATTTCAGACAGCTATTGAACCCCTAGCCCTGACCTTTGGAATATCCTTATAACCACTTACATAGTGGGTGCCGCCCTAAATGTGATCTGTGCGTTGCACGTTCGATATTACAGCACTGAATAGTCTTTCATGTTCTCATGTTCCATTAAACCCCAGCCAACCAACGAACCAACAAACCAACTTATCTTCTGTCAATCGGTTTTGTTTTGATCAATGTTTAGAGTTTTGGGTTGTTTTTTTTTTAAACTACCATACACCCTTGATATTAATTAAAATTTTCCATGTATTATTCAGCTATTGGACGCCATTTGTGCCCTCCAATCTCCCCGATGTGCCAGACCAAGGTGTACAATAGCGTTTCGTCCTGCAGGAGCATGCTGTGACATGTGCGGTAAGTTAAAGCCAATCACAATTTGCAGACCTAACGAATATACCCTACATTGTGACAAGCGCTCTTAAAGTATATGATACTATGTTCGAACAAATATTAAAGTTTCTATCATGAAAATGTATGATGTCGTCATCCTCTGCAGCGACTTTAAAACTAAGTCCGTCTACAAGATTCATGGGTTCTTGAATAATGTTTCAACGTCATGATTTATTTATTTATTTATTTATTTATTTATTTATTTATTTATTTATTCAAACCCAAATTCATATTGATAGAGACGGTAAAAATTAATGTATCATAAACAACGCAATATAAGGTCGATTTACATTCTCTCCATACTATCTGTATATGTCGAAATAACGGCAGATAAAAGTCAGCGTACATTTTCATTCAGGTCCATAAATTATTTCTTTAAGTGAGTTTTTAAAGGTTGAAATATTGTTAGTCATGATATCTGTGTTGTGTGTTTTTAACGGCTTTCTTCGAGCTTGTAAAAACTGTTAATGATGTTCAAACATTTTTTATTTAGCACCAAAGACTTTTGTTTCTAAGTATTTCTTCTTCGAACACTTTAAGTTAATTGGCTGACTAAAGATGGACTGCATATACATTTAGAAACAAAAACAAAAGTCAAAATCATTCACATAGTCTCTTAAGATGATCTATTTCATGTTTAGATAAAAGTGCAGTTTGCTTTGTACTACTAATTAGTCTTTAAATACGTATTTTTACCTATTTCTCAGGTGGAATATTTAATCTAACGTACGGTAGTGGTTTCAACCTTGAGACACTGAGGACGGGGATAAAAAGAAACTTTCTGGATGGAAAGGTTGCATATATATATATATATATATATATATATATATATATATATATATATATACATACATACATGCATTCTCAAGATAGTATCACTGGATACGACAAGCAGAATATCCTCGGACACATTAATTTGAGTCCGATTTTGACATCGATTGGAGATGCACATGCATTTTACTCCTCCTTAACTTTGAGACTAGTTGCATATGTTTTTGAGTGCAGCTTCATCTGGTGACTAACATCATATTCAATTGATTCTGGTTTGACCTCCAGACTTGTTGCTTATAAATTTAATTTCAGTTTGTTTGTTTTTTTTTTTTTGGGGGGGGGCACCAGACAGATGCCCCCCTCCCCAATCTTAGCCAAATCTTATAAAAGGTTTATATGTATTTGTTACCCCCAAACGTGTGCTGTTTTTTTTTTTGGGTTTTTTTTGTTTTTGTTTTTGTTTTTTTTAATTTTAAAAGATTTTTTTTATTTCGAAATTTGGAGTAGGGTATTTCTAAGTTTCCCTAGTGTGTCTATAGGGTTGTTCCTCCGAGAGTGATTTCTATTATCCTCTCGGATTTCCTTCCTTATTATTTTGTCGAACTTGCTAGGGTCACCTACGTCCCATGTTTGCTATGTGTGTATGCTATATGTTCTGATTGCTATTTTTGTGTTTTCTTGTTGGGACAGCAGCTATGCCAAATTTATCGAAAACCCAGTTGCCTTATCTTATCCCGTGTTTATATTTACATCGGGATTGTTTATTTAAAATTTTCAATTTTGGCGAAGAGTGTTATTTTGTATATTAATTTGAAACCCTTATGGTTTATGTGTGTGTACCTAAATTTATCACTCTTGCATATAAAATAAGATTGAGACTATGCTCGAAATGGGGTCTATACTTTCTTTATTTGTGTATGTCTCCCATCTCGAGCATGTCCATCTTTTATTTGAATATTATGCCAAAAAGCCAAAAAAAATCTACCTGTAAATGGTCTTCCCTTTCGGGGTATTTTGCACAGTATGGAAACTGTACTATTGTTAATAGGATTAAAACAAAAAATTCTATAAAGTTAATCTAATTAAAGTGTTATATTTGAATGTCTAGTCCATGAGGGTTTCCTTTCCAGACTATTTCATGGGCCTGTTCACTTCGCGTAGCGCCATGTGACGTAGCCCCATGACGTCCTTATCTGTACTTTCCTCATGGTGGACATTCTCATTTTTTATCTATGATAATAACCTGACCACATTCCTTAATGGTTGAAACTATAAAGTTAGTTATTTGATATAGGGTGTTTTTATTGTAGTTTCCAACAAGGTATAAGATATTCTGTGGTTTATATATATTGCTCTTTTTAATTTCAGTTATAATTTTTTCTCTATTTCCTTTAGTAGATGTACATTGTAGTAAAGTATGATATTTATTAAATGGACCTATTTTACACAGTGGACATTTCGGCGGTACTCTGACCATGTGCCGTCTCAATGCAGCCTCTCCCGTCAACCACGCATCATGCATGTATTTGAAGCAGAGGCTTTATATTTTAAGGGATCCTAGTTTAGACCAGTGCCCCCATGCTCTTTTCCAATTTACATACATATGTTCTTTCTCTATCTTACATGGTATACTCCCTGTAATATCTTCCCGTATCCAATTATAGCTTAGATTTTCCTCAATATCCCAAAAACCTTTTTTGTCTCTATATTTAAGTCCTTTATCCCTTTAAATTTCCTAGGTGTTTCTAAAAGTTTGCTGAGTATATTATTTTTATAAATATATATTCTATTTCTTAGGGTAAAACCAATATATATATATATATATATATATATATATATATATATATATATATATATATATATATATATATATATATATATATATATATAGTCTAGTCTCTTTTTTAAATTGTTTTCTATGTCCCTATTATTTGTTTGTTGAAGTTGGAAAATAATGGATTCCTTTTCTAATTTAAGTTTCTTACTTTTTATATTAGAGAATTTAATTGCTATTTCTTTAAATTTCTTTTTTAAAATTTCCCATTCTATAATTATATGTTTTCTTTTTGTTTACAATTTTTTATTTCATTTTTAATTTCATTAATAAAATTATTATCTTTTAAAATTGAATTATTAAACATCCATTTCCCCCTTCCCCATCTTTTTTTGTTAATTTCTACTGTCAAAAAAATAAGCTTATGATCCGAAATTTTAAAATTTGATATCCCTGATTCTTTGTAGATTTTCTCATCAAAATTTGTAACTAGAAATTTGTCTAATCTACTCCCTTTATTTATTTTGTATTCATATGTATATTCTTTCCTTAAAATGTTAAATCTTCTGTAAATATCTACTAGTTTATGTTTTCTTATAAAATTTTCCATTTCTGGTTTAATCCTTAAATCATTTGATGTTAATTTCCCCTCCCTGTCTATATTATCACCTATCCAATTAAAATCCCCCCCCCCATAATGACGTTTTCCATATTATATTTTTCTAAATATTTTAACTTTTCTAAGAAGTTTTTTTTATAATCTCCTTTTGCTGGCATATATATGTTTATAAAATGTGTTTTTTCGATGATTATGTGTAATAGCCTACCTTTGAAATTTTCCTCTTCGTTAACCTTTTACCAAAAAATACCTTTTTTTATTTTGTTTCAGAATTGCTACCCCCCCCCCCTTTTATGTCATTACCTTTATAATCATTTGTTAATAAAATACCATTTAAGTAACTTTCGCATAGTGCTTTATTTTCATTGTTAAAACCATTGTGTGTTTCTTGAAAAAAGTTATATCATACTTTATATCTTTTGGAATTTTCAATATTTTTTCCTTATTTATTCCATTAACATTTATAGACAGGAGCTGTAAGTTCATTTCTTCCATTCCTGTCTCTACCCAGGGTGTCGCATTGATGGTTATACCTTCTATGTTAAAAATTTTAGATTATAAGATTTGTTTAGTTTGTTTAGTTTGTTTAGTTTTGTTTAATTTTATTAGATGGGGACACTGGTCTCCCCACCCTCCTCAGGAGAGTTGGGTGTAGTTTCGGTTTCTGACATTATTGTGGTGTTTGTATCCTGCAGTGTAGTGTTTGATTCTTGTATGGTTTCAGTCTTTATTGTTTCTCTTGTTTCTTCTTGACTCGTATATTCCGTTTCCATTCCGATTTCTGATTCCATTTCTGATTCATCTTCATCTTCAGCATTCTCATTTCCCGATTCGCCTTCGTCATCTGTTTCATCTTCTCTTATTTTCTTGGGTTTGCCTTTTTGTTGTTGAATTGGTTCTTTTCTGGGAGATGTAGTTTTCTCCAGTGGAGACACCGAATCCGCCTTTCTTTTGTACCTGTTTCTTCTCGGTAACGGCATCGAGGTTAGCGGATGTACAGATGTTTCCTTTTTTTCTTCTTCATGGATTGGTTCTATTTCTAAGGCTTCGAACCTATTTCTTGTCTGCACTCCCCCTTTTGCTGGTGTCAAAATCTTCCCTGTTTTATTGGGGCTAAGTATCTGTTCCCATTCTGGAGTTTTTGGTCCTTCCTCTATATTTGTTAAATCTATTTCCGGCAGGGATTGGATTGTTTCCTAATCTGTTTGCTTTTCCTCCCTTATCTGTCTAATCAGGTTTAGTATTTGTTCTGCTGGCTGCTGCTGTTGTTGTTGTTGTTGATGCTGTTGTTGCTGCTGTTTCTGGCGGCGACTTTGCCTGCACAAGTGTTTGATTCCGGTCTTATTGTTTCTTGACAATCCCTGGGGCCATGTCCCCTTTGATAGCAAATTGGGCAGAATCTGTCATTCTCACATCCTTTGTACCATGCCTTTAATTTGAAGCCCAGCACATAGAAAAAGAGTGGTATCTTTTTCGCATCTTCTCTGTTGACGTATATCAGTCAAATCCCCGACTTTATGGGGGCAAACCCCCATACAGTTGCCATTTTATGTGTTATCACTTTTGCCCCAAATTTCTTTTCAATTTTCTGGATCAGTTCAGCGTTTTCTACTTCCATGGGTAGTCCTATCACATGTATTTCAGTAGCCTTGGGCTCAATTTCCCTGATGAATGGCGGTGTCTTCGTTACTCTTACTTGAATCTCTTTTATTTGGATGAATTCTGCCTCTATCAGGGGGGTCTGCTGTTTAGGATAAATTACGAATTTATTTATCCCACCATTTTGCAGTGCATCAATCTTTCCTATCTATATACCCATAGTGTTCAGAGCCATTAGGACTTCAGCTTGTCGAGGCATGGAGGGTGTGTCGCCAAAGTCCAAAGTTTGACAGCCTTCAGGGTGACAGACTATAAGCCTTCTGTGTTCCACAAATGTGTTAAAATATTGCTTCAATTTTGACCCTCTTGGTATGGATCTCGCCGGCATGGTTTCTTCTTCCATTCTAATTGTAGGTTGGTGAAGTGTTATCACCGCTTGCAGGTCTCACACCACAATGTATATTTTAACACTAACAAATTTTTTTAAGTTTTAGGCGGTAAATGTACCTAAATTTGAAACAAGGGATCTATTTAACAAGATCCTGAATAAATAATTTTCTTTTCAAGATACAAAAATGGGTTTTTAGAGTGTTCAAGTCTCAAAATACAGTGGGTTTAGGCAAAGCTGAGTATAACTCAAAACACTTCCAATGGTTACTAATCCCAGCCGGGATAATTGTAAGCAGTAGACAAGGACAAAAAAAAAACAACGTAATTAAATGTATTTAAATATAATGACAAGGTATAATAATAGAGAAATACAAAAGGTGTTAGTATGTAAAGACTCTCCCCAGAAAATCTTTCTTTGTAGACTTCTCTAGCGAAAGTGTTTTGTAATAAAGGCTTGTATATTATTTTAGTTCCTATTAAATATTTCCCAAACCTCTTAACAAAACCGCCTTTTGTACTGGTTATTATGATTCGTCACGTATATCGGTGTTTATTTTAAATTCCCTTTCTTAGGGGGAGTATCAAGGTGTCTCCCTCTTCGTATCTAAGATAACCAGTGGAAACGTACAGATGGTACTGTCTGATAGTCAAGGGGGAAAACTCTCTTCAGCTGTCGCCCGCAGTGTCAAGGTCGAGCTTGAAAGAGGTGAGATACATAGACGGTATTTCGTCTGTTTGCAGTCTCTGAATTTGCTTATCAGGCTATAGTAAACATGAGTAGTTATACGAGTCACTTCGACCCCTTACGGATTTCCCTGTTAAAAAGATCGAAGGATTATGGTCCAATTTTTGGCCACAGTGACGCTATATGTAAACATATGTGTTTAAGAATGACCAGTGCACCATATGTACTGTCCCCAACACCGTGTGTAAAAACCAACACCCGGTCATCTACAATCCTCAGCCCCACGTTCTGCCACTAACATGCACGTGACAGAAAGTAGTAATACAATTCCGAAACTATCACGGACTGTAACTGACCCATGATTTCAGAAACAATGTCATTATGGTTCGAAACCCATACGTTTACATACGTCACTATGGCCCCAAAAATGGTCTATAATTCTTCGACCTTATTAAATGGGAGTCCCATACTCCAGTGACACCTCTAACTACAGTTAGCATGCGAGAATAATATTATCATGTGCGACTATGGTTACCCCTCTTTTTACCGTCCTTTCTTGTTCATTTCAAAAACTGAGATCAACGTACATTTGATGTGTTTACATTAAAATGACCTGTACGACATAAAGAGCTGTGAAAAGGTAGGGTTCATAAAGTATTCTATACTGGGCTATGATAATATAAATTGACTAAGTGATTGATATAGTTTAGTAAACTGTATATTTAATATTTTTTCATAAAGTTGTATTGCAAATTAATGAGTATTATTCCTTTTTGTGAAGTATTTTGTGAAACCATCCTCATTCCGTCATTTCGCCAGTCAGTCAGTCCATCCCACCCATCTCTGTTCGTTTGTTCGCCAGTCAATCAGTCAGTCGGTCCATCCCATCCTCTGTCCGTCCGTTCCCCAGTCAATTAGTCAGTCCGTCCATCAGTCTTTTCGTTATGGTATCTCCTCATAATCCATTAATTCAAAATGATGAAACTCTGTAGCTTTGTTGCACTTCATGCAGCCATGCGTAAGAGGGGAGTCACACTTGGCTACCACCCCTGTGTCCCTAAAATGAGGTAAAAGGTCAGATTACAGACATTTTTGGTCTAGTTTTTTTTCTGAGCATGCCATCATAGTAAAATGATGCATCATATAATATATGATGCATTTTGCATTAGAACCTCTGTGGTCACTGTCTTATAGTGCATACCCGAAGACTGGTAGGTGCTTCTTTTTTGGAATATGCAGTAAAAAGCGTTGGGATTTGTGATGGCAAATCATTGCTGTTGCACAGGTTTTATGTTTTGTTATTGGAAGAAAATGTTATTGTTCTTTAAACTTAGTAAGGTTCTGAATATTTCCTTACGTGACATTTCCTTACGTGATATTTCTTTACGTGATATTTCTTTACGTCATATTTTCTTACGTGATATGTGCAATTTCGTCTAGATATCAGGGATGGTAGTTTTGGGTATGGTATCAACAAATTCACGTTGAAGACAAGCGATGACCAGAATGAGCCTGCAGCCGGAGGTCTCACCGGCACAGGTAAGTTGCATCTGTCCTTGAATGTACAACGCTCACAAGACGGGGGTATTTGATCCTGGTAAAGATTTTGAGGTCAGAGATCTCCAATATTATTTATAATATCTGCATGAAATTTATAGCTTTGACTTTTTTTCACAAATAAATACCACTGTAATGTTTGAAAGACTTTAATATGAACTACACCTACGAATTATAGGAAAATAAGTTTCGACGTAAATTCAGTCATTTTCTCATAAAGTTCTATGGATATTAGTGTGCATCTTTTTCTGTTTGGTTGCTGATTGCATTTTAAATGTAGTTGGGCTAAATCAACATTTATATTGGCAGGTCACTACCCAGCATAAATAATGACAGTCTATAACACGTTTCCTCCTTGCAAACTCCTATGACCAGAATGAGTGATCAGTTATATAACATTTTACGTCGACCCTGCCAATTTAAAATTGTATCCAACGTGGAAGAAACTGGGTAATTAAAAAAAAAAAATTACCAACGAAAGATGAATACCATTTAATGATACGATTATCTTAACAAGAAAAATAAAGCCCCCCCCCCCAGTAGTTATTGTTTGTGTTAGGACAGAAGTATCCTGGTTCTGTCAATAGTTTTATAGAGGTAGTTTGCTATGAGTGAATAACGGATATATTTCATCGAGTGGATGAAAATACTCAAGTTTTTCACCAACGACATGAAATATATCCGTTATTCGCTCAATAGCAATCAAATGTTCCTTTTGTTTTATGCTCAACTGTATTAGCGACCACGGTGTACTGTGTGTGAATTCTGAATAAGATACTGAAGTAGCATATTTCTTACTGAATTCCCGAGTGCGATGTCCGCGGTTTACCGTTTATGTTCTGCTGTGTTTTGCAATTGATCACACAGAAAATGTAAACAGTTATATAATTCTCCTTCCCAATTAAAAATAGAATAGCTTATTAAGAAAATCGAAATTATATGCGCTTTGTTGGATCTGAACGGTTTTAGGGGGGCAGGGGCCAGTCTTTATGTACAAATTTAATGCCGCAATCAGCGACCTAGTATAAAAAATCATAAAAAATCAAATACACAAGTGAGGTCAAAAAGATCCATATTTTTAGATACCTATATTAAAACAAATCATAAGAATATTATTCACTTGACCAGAGAAATCAATGGCAGTTCATAGCAGAAGAAGCTTATGCACCCAACCCCTATTTTATACATGCATTTTTCACATCCAACGGCCATTTTTGACAGTATGTGGTGCTCACAGTGCAAGTGGTGCTCACAGTGCAAACGCAAGCCCTTTTCTTGGATGAAAATTCTGAAAAATATTCTTTACTAAATAGTTTGATGCAATTTAGAATAGTTGTCATCCAAGCCGTTTTTGAGATATTCTACTTGCCTTGAACCCACGTGAGTAGTTAAGTGGGGCACTATACGTACAATGGAAATTAGCATTACGGAGACCCCTGGGTGAATATACGTACAATGGAAATTTAACATGGCGAAAAATCGTGGGTTAATATACGTACAAGGGGAATTATCATGGGAAAAAATTGTGGGCCGATATACGTACAAGGGGAATTTAACATGGGAATAGAGTTTGGGGGTTGTTTAGGGACAAAGGGGAATTGAATATGGGATTTTTTTTTTTTTTAATTTTTTTTTTTAAAAAGGGGTAGGCAATGTAAAGGCTATCTCTTTTCGAGAAATATGGCTGGCCCTGAAAAGGGCCTTTGGGTTTTCTTCTTCTTCTTCTTCTTCTTCTTCTTCTTCTTCTGCTTCTAATTTCTTCTTTTCCTCCACCAACTTCTTATTTTCTCTCCTACACTCTTTCTCTTCTTTTCTTTCTTTTTTTTCTCCTCCTCTTCTTTCTTCTTGTCTTCCTCCTCTTCTTTCTTCCTCTTCTCATTTTCTTCTTCTTTTTCAATTTTTTCGTTCCATTTGCTTATTCTGATCCTTTCCTCTTCATCCTCCTTCTCCTCCTTTATCTCTTTCATTACACCACTAATCTTGTCCTTTACCTTATTTAAGTTATTAATTTCCATCTTTACACGATGGGGACTATAGGAATAATGGTCTTCAACCAGTCTTATTAACATCTGCTCCATCATTCATAAGTTGTCTAAAACGTCTTGTAATGTTTGTATTTTGTCCATTTGGTTAGAAGCCATCTTCTTTTTTTATTCTTTGCAGAATGGTTTGAACGACGAATACTGTGGGTTCTTATACTTAAAGCGCGTACGTGAAGGAAAACATCCCCCTAAAACGTAAAATTGATCTTACCTAGATCATGACCAAACAACGCGCGGACGTGAAGGAAAACATCCCCCTACTTTTTCATTTCATATAATAAAAACCCAAACTATACTCTCCACATACGCTAAGAAACAATAAACAAAATCCATAATCTACTATCCACACAATCTTACGTGAGCGCTTACAAAACCCTAACTATACTCTTCACATACGCTAAGAAACAATAAAGTAACCCATAATCTACTATTCACACAAACATACCTTAGCTCTTACAAGCACAAACACACAAACACATACCCTCTCACTATCTTAAAAAAGAGTTAGTGTTTATTTTCACACTACTCTACCTATACACATTGGCAAATCGATCGTTATTTCTTTTCTAGAGTATTGGGTAGCCCTGAAAAGGGCTGTTTTTTTTTTTTTTTTGGAACTTCATGGACACCTGGTTAATGGTGGCACCTTCCAGGCCTGGCGCCGCATACACATCTTATCCCCCAGTTACTTTTTACCTTTCGGGGGGAGAGAGCAGAGGCAGGATATGTGGCTTCAGAATCCCAATTTTCGGTTTCTGGGATTCTGAAATTTCTTCTTCTTCTTCTCTCCTTTTCCTCCTCCTCCTCCTCCTCCTCCTCCTCCTCCTCTTCTTTGTATCTCCTCTCCTCCTCTTTGTATCTTCTTTCCTCTTCTTCTTTATATCTTCTCTCCTCCTCTTCTTTGTTTCTTCTTTCCTTCTCCTCTCTTATCCTTCCCTCCTCCACAATGGCTTCCGCGGCCAGTTCATTTAATATGCGCCTGGCATATTCCAGATGCACATGAAGTTCCAACAGTTTCTCCAGTCTCGTGTTCATTTTTGGTGTTGATCAATCAACAAGGGTAGTTGGACTGCCGAACGAGTTTCAATTTATAGTGAAAGCGCGGACGTGAAGGAAAACATCCCCTAAAAACATAAAATTGATCTTACCTACATCATGACCAAAAAACAACAACGCGCGGACCTAAAAGAAACACTCACTCACTTTTTATGCTACCCATCACTATTTTAAAATTTTTTATAAATCACTTCAATAGACTATCCACATACGCAAAGCAATCCAATCTAACCCCAAATTTACACCTCAAACACCAAAAAAAGACATCATTTTAATCTACTATCCATACCAACGTACTTAACCACTTACAAACACAAACACACAAACACATACCCTCACATTTTTTTTTAAAAAAGAGTTAGTGTTTATTTTCACACTACTCGACCTACACACATTGGCAAATGGATTGTTATTTCTTTTCTAGAGTATTGGGTAGCCCTGAAAAGGGCTGTTTTTTTGTTTGCTATGGCATTCTTTTTTAGTTTCTAAGAATGCGATGTCCTCTGAGGATAGACTTTCTGGCGATAGGTCTGCTTCTTCGAAAAGAGAAGAAGAACTCTTTGGTGTCGATACGTCAATCGACAAAGCTTCTGTCAGCTTCAGGTTGCTGCTGCTGTTGTTGTTGTTGCTGCTGTCTCTGAAGTCTGTACTTCTCTGTCCATTCTTCTTTTTCCCTGTTCATTTCTTCTCTGAAGAGCTCTTCTATCAGGTCTTCAGTGATTTTTAACATTCTCACATTCTCTATTTCTTCTGGCTTCGGTATCAGACTGTGTCTGACCCTATGCAAATTCACGTAGGCTTCGTTGAGCTTAGCTAGTTTGGAGCACATCTTCGTAGGAGGATGAGTCGACAATGGATGGTTAGACTGGAAACAACCCCGGTTCTTAAAGTCAAAGCGCGGACGTGAAGGAAAACATCCCCCACACGGTTTTTGAGTCGCAACGTTTAGTGAGTGTCATGAGAGGGATAGTAAGAAATGAAAGAGCATCAATCCAACATTCTTATAGCTAAACAAAAGACAAAGGCATTTTTTTCAAAACACAACATTTTTTATTCAAAAATCACTTAACACTAAACAACAACTCTAACATTTTTAACAATAATCCAACAATATAACATCAAACAATTTTTTCAAAACACAACATTTTTTATTCAAAAATCACTTAACACTAAACAACAACAACTCTAACATTTTTTTAACAATAATTCAACACTAAAAGTTTCTCCACTAGGTAAAGAGGGATAACAGTCTTCCATGGTTTCTAGTAATCTAGGATGACTTCTCTCAAACTGTTGATTTCTATGGTATTATCGAATTCTGCATACAGGATGACGTTCACCGTTTCATCAGGGTCTCGGTCTTTAAACTGAATTTCCACACGAATCTGGCCGGATTTTATAGGGTGGAAATGTCCCTCGTCGCTGCCTTGGTCTGGAGTGAAATCGAAAGCCCACAAAGCGTAGCCTCCTGCATAATCCTCGTACGTAATACCGTGACTGGTATTGGTTCCTAACTCCGGTGGCTTCGTACAGGGACAAGTACGATCTCAAGTAATTCTTCTTGGTAAAGTCAGGTTCGAAAGGTCGGGTACACAAGGTCTTGCCATCGCGACTGACTTCGATTTTGGACACGCCAAAGTGTTGAAAGTAGAAAGGATTTTTTTCGGCAGCTCCGTTGAAGGCTGTATTCTCGACGATACCAACGATCAAACGTTTGGGTAACTGTCCTTGGAACAGATGATCTTCGATCATGGATCGCTGTCCCTTGGGAATGGTGAAGGTTTTCACTTCCACGCGTCGTATGGGATACTTGACGGTCGTTCTGCTCAACGTCTGACTGATGTCGTTTCCCACTTTAGGTCACACTTCCACACGGCGTACGTAGAGTCTGGCTTCTAGGATTTTGGTTTTGTAACCGTCACTATCAGCCATCAAATGGAAAGCGGCACTGCTACGATTCAGTCTCAGGCGGACATCCACCCCGTTCAGCAAATACTTTTCTTGCAACCACATGTCCAAATGCAAACGATCCATCAGTTCTAAACTTGTGTCGGCTCCCGTGATTCTCTTTCTTCGTTCTACAAATCCATCATTGTTGTCTTTCTTTTCATTAGTTTCCAATATTTCAAACTTGGTAGGTTCGTCAGCTTCCCATACCACTCAGGCATTGAGATGAGTGTTCTTGGCATCTATTCCGTACGTCAAGAGATTTTCCAGGTAGGCACGATAAGGGTAAGTATCCATGCTGCTACTGACCAGTTTGTTATTCAAGTACAAGTCCACTCCACTGAACAAGGAATGCATGAAATTGTGGACGGGAGCTACTGCTTCATCGTCTATAGCACCTCCAGTCTTATCTAGAATTTTGACTTTCAGGTACAAGTAACTGCTATTCAGATCGATGTAATCTTCGGGCTGTCCTTTGATTTCAAACTCGATGGGAGCGGAATCGGTCAGTGAGGAGACGGGGTGAAATTCCACCCATTGGGATTCTTGCATCATCATCATCGTGGGAGGCATGGCAAACAGGTCCAGTTCCGTCTTGGAACAAGCGCAAGATTCTCGGTGCATCATTTTTTTGTCTCTTTTTTCAATAATCGAAAACGTCTAAGTCTCGAACGGTTCTTCTTTTCTTGGCCTTTCTCGCTTGAAGTCTGGTGAAAGGGTGTTTTCTTCGTCGTCTCTTTCTGCCTTGTCCTTGCTGAATGCCTGACTCGGTAGCGTGCAGGGTATTTATAGGTGTTTCTCGTTGGTCTAAAATGTCTTTGCCCGTTTGCAGCAAGACATTTTTGCCTGCCGTCATGAAGGCTTCTTTAGGGTTTTGTTTGTCGATGATGACATTTTGGAGAAATTCTTTGCCTTGCGTCAGTGCCGCATCTTTCAAGGCGTGCAATCTGCGTGTCACCATCGGTTTCAACACCGGGGCCACCGAACGAAAGGCCGATTTTAACATATCTCCTAAGCCGTGTCCTCGCTGACGAGCAACCCCTTGGTACACTGGATACATGACTTAAGAGTCGTGAGAGAACCGTTTTCGAAAATGGAGTTTCACCGTGACTTTTCCTTTGGTGAATGGAATATTTTGTCCTAAATCTCCTTTTATAGCAATGTTGACCGTGTCCAAATACAACTTGCTGACCGGCAAATAGTGAGGATGGACAAATTCGCGGTGGACGTGGTAAGTGTTTCCACCTTCCTCGTCAGCGTTCGCGGCAGAATCTACTTTGAAAGGAATGACACGCAGTAACGGTACGGAGGTGTGTCCCACCACGTTGTACTCCACCACATCGGAATACCCGAACATCAAATTCAGTCCTTGGTTCAGTTCTTCCGGGGCACGAAATAACTTGCTAAAAGACTCGTTGTCGTAAACGATGGGTAATTCGTTTTTCTTGATCATGGCCATTCTCATGTCCATGTCTCCGCCCAACATGTCAAACAATTCAGGACAAAATAAAATGGACAGGATTTTACTTCGTTCAAATTTCATCAAGAAGCGACGAGCTGGTTTGTGGTACTCCATGGTGACATTTTTGTTGACATGCTCCAAAGCTTTCAGAAACACGACATTAAACCTGGAGGTTATGGTGCTGACCAAATGTTGACCACTAAAATAATAGCCTGGGGGAATGAACAAGTGATAGGTGGTGTACTTTTGTGTACGGGTTTTCTTGTCATATTTGACATTGCTATCCATCCACTGTTGCATTTGCTCGTCATGAACTTCCACATCAAAAAAATTTTGATTGGGAAGGACATTGAGGACTTGGGTCGGGTGAATCATTTCTACTAAAGCCACTTCCCAATGGGCTTCGTGATCTAACTGGATGGCCTGAGGTAATTTGGCCGTGTAACAGCACAACGTGTTCTTGGGAAACACCTCCATGGAACTGTCACTGGGTAAAGTTAAGTAAAATTGGTTTTGGTGACTCATAATTCCAGATTTCTGTGGCTGTCCGAGGGGTTACTGGACGTCAGAGGCGTGTCTCCGTCTAAAATGGGGTTCTGGTTGTGATTGAAGTGGTGACTGGCACTGGCACTGGACACAAGGCTCCCGTGGTTCCCGTTCGAGGTGAATTTCAGGGAGGGATTAGGAAGCAGGTAACCGATGCAACTGCTCAATAAAATGGTCCACAATTGTTTGTCTCCTTGATGCAAACTCAAATTGGCGATGGCTGCCCCGATGACACAATACACCACGAAGATTTGGCAGAAAAGGACGATTTGCGTTTTAGGCACACGTTCTCCACACCACACCCACAAGGGTTGTTTTTGTAAATCTTGCACAGAAGAACTAGGTGAAGGAGGAGTTGTCGACGTAGCTGCGTCTGCTGTGTGAAAGGGCATGATGGTCACTTCTTTTTATAGTCGATGACTTGCGAAGCGTCGATCCAAGAATCGAAACTGGGTGGATATCCTTTCCAACGTACTTTGACTTCTTTGACACGTCGTTTGCCCACTTTACGGGTTCTGCGTTCGAGAATGCTTTCGATGTCGTACACGTCGTCTTCTTTTTTGGTGACACGTTGTAACTCGGGCAAATAAAACGTTCCTTTGAGCACTTCTCCGTTCATGTCTTCCAATTTATAGACGGCAGGATGACGGCCATGCACTCGTCCAGTGACGCGAAACAATTCGGTCGTCCAGTTAGGTAAGTAACCTTTGTCAAAAGTGCGTTTGGTTTTGCCAATGCGCACCCAATCTCCTACGGCCAACTCTCCACTTTTCTTGGGGACAGCCCTCGTCGGGGACGTACCAAACAGATGCTCAAACACCAGCACTTCGTTGTCGGGAGTCACTTCTTGCGGGGCACGTCCGACGCTTCGATGGTAAGATTGGTTGTACGCTTGCACCAGGTGCGGTAAGATGTCGATGTACTTCAGAGTGTGGTGATGCGTAAAATATTTCCACATGCGTTCTTTCAAAGTGCGTTGAAAACGTTCCACGATGCTGGCTTTGGTTTCGGGATTCTCGGTGGTAAAAAAATGAATGTCACGTTTCTTTAATTCTTTTTGGAAAGCTTGGTTCAGAAATTCGGTACCTTTGTCCGTTTGCCATCGAAGAGGGTGACGACCGCTTTGTTTCAACACCCGTTGCAGGGCTCGCACTAACTCGCTGCTCGATTTGGAAGTCAAGGGTACGACCCAAGCAAATTTGGAAAAGACGTCGATGACACAAAACAAATATTTGTAGCCACGATTGTAGCTGGCCAAATGAGAGACATCGGCTAAATCGGCTTGCCATTGATGATCGATGCCTTCCACTCGGGTGTGACTTCTGGCAAACTTGCGTCGAATGGGTTTGTGTAAAGTGTAGGTACCTTGTTCTTGTAACCATCGTTGCACTTGAGGTAAACGGAGACTTTTCAGTCGCGTTTTGGCAGCACGATACAATTTTTGAACTCCTGCGTAACCTGCAGGATGGGAGGGATCGTAGTAAATGCTGGCTAAGACTTTTTCCATTTTTTTTGTGTTGGTTGGTGTGTTAATAAGGCACCCACTCTTGGAGGATGCTACTCTTTTTCTCTTGGGGTATTTTCTTGGATTGCAATGCTTTGCGTGTGCGACCGGCAATAGGTGTTGAAGAGGAGGAGGATGTCTGAGCGGGGGATATCGGTTCTTGTTTCACTTCTGTCTTCACTTCTGTCTTCACTTTCTTTTTCTCTTGTGATGAAGAAGGGGTGGCCATCATCTTTTTAATCCATCCAATTCTGGAGGTAGGTGGTGTTGTTAACTTGCGTACTTTTTCTGGTGGAGTTTGAAACCCTTCTTCTTCTTCTTCTTTTCCTTTTTCTGTCTTGGTCACTGGTACTGGTAATGATGATGGTGCTGGACTTTTCATCAAGGTCTTAAAATCTTTCAGAGTGGGTAGAGCTGTTTCGTCTAAAGCTTCCTGGTGAAAGAGTTGCAGTCGTTGCAAGAGTTGACCGTACTTTTGCGATTTTTCTGTTTCGGACAAATCTTGGCGATCCATCAAGGACTGCAATTCGTGTTGTAACTGGGACATCTCGCTCAAATGGGGATTGGGAGGTAAATGCGGGGTGCGTTGTTCTTGCCACCGATGGTATTCCATCCATCGTTTGTAAGGCACTAAAGCTAGTTTTCGTCCTTCCATGGGGTTGTCAGGGGTCCATTCTGAGATCTTGGGACTTCCAAGGGCCTTTTTATCTTGCTCCCACCAGTCCTCCCAACATGGTTCCCAAGACTCCTTTCAGTATGGGGCCTAACAAGAGAGGCAAAATACCTCCACGTTGGACCAACATCTTTTTTTGACGAATGGGAATTTTCTTTTGAACCATTTGGCGAAGAACGTGACGATATTTGCCTAAGCATTGTTTCTGGTGTTTGGACAAAGGGATCGTGCCTTTCAAAACGTTCAAACAACATTCGCACACGGTATCGATGACCTCTTTGGAGGCTGTTTGAATGAGTTTTTTTCGTAGGGGTGGAGAAGCTTTGGACAGGACAGATAACATGTCCCCATGTTTGGCTAAACGTGGTGGCAGTCCTTTCCTTTTCTTTCCTTGGGGTTTTCTGGAGGGTGACATCTTTGAGTCTTCAGGAGCACCAAAAAAACACTGATACCCTACTCGGTCACAGGCCTTTTTTATACTGGAACGCGTCGCCACTGATTGTCTTTACGTCGTATCAGTTTGAGGACAGGCATGACACGTCGTGCAGGGGTACGCAACGGACTAAATCGAGCCAGTTCTTGCTTGGACAAATCCAGTAAACTTTGTAACATGCCCGATCTTTCATGGACTTTGATTTTGGGAGAAGGTACTTTGTGAGCAGCAGCCACTGCCACTAAATTGGAGGGTCCTGCCACTGGGGAAGTTCTTTTGGGGGTCATCAACGGAGAAGTTCTTGGTGTGATCAACGTCTCCAAGTACTCTTCAGTTCCTGGTGTCATCAACGGAGAAGTGGACAAACGTGAGGATGCCAGAGACGCAGTCACTGCCGTGGCAGATCGTGGTTTACGAGTGTAAGGTTGCCTCCTGGCCGATGTGCCTCTCTTGCGACTAGTTTTCTTCTGTGGACTTTTCTTTTTCTGGGGACTTTTTCTCTGTTCCTTTTTCTGGGGGCTTCTTTTCTTTTTCCGGGGTGGTGGTGTCTGGTCAGAGGAGGGTCCTGCCACTGGAGAAGTTCTCCTTGGGGACCTGGTCTTTTTCTTCTTGGGGCTTCGTTGGACTTTTTTCTTGGGGATAACTTTGGGGGCATTAGGATCCCATCTTAAGAGAGAGCGAATGATGACCCCTCCTAGAGTACCGCTCCCTCCAGGTTTCAAAATGATTTGTTTTTTCGTTTGAGTGTCGATGCGGGGATCGGCCAGTTGGACCAAAGCGACTTTGTTTCGATCGAAAAAGCGTTTAGTTTGATGAGGAATCTGAATGATTCCTTGGAGTAGTTGACGTGCCGTCACCGTGAACCATCGTAAGACTTCTTTGAGACTAGCTTCTAAGACACGAGCTCGTGTTTGTGGATTTTTTTCTCGACTGATACCATACAAGGCACGAATCAATTTGACGGGAAGATGCGACTGAAGGGACGTCATGTTCACACTGTGTGTGAGACAGACGAAAAGGGTCTGAGGTTTTTATAGATTTTTTTTATGGGGAGTGAAATGAAGTCGAGGACGGAGACGTGTACAGGACAGGCCCTCCGTCTTGGCACCAGTGGTGAAACAAGTGGGTACGAAATCGCAAATCCTCGGGAGTCGTAGGTTTCAAATCGACGAGTAAATAGGCGTGTGGCGTTTGAGTGGCATCGTCGTACACCTGAGTCAGCCAAGGCGTTCCTAACTGTTTGGCTAAGACTTGCACTTGCGATTTATCTCGAGGGCTTTTAAACAAGACCACGTAATGCGCATTGAGACTGATGGTGCGATGGGCTTTACTTTGTTGAAACAAATTTTGGGTGATGTAAACGACACTGGCATTACGGTGATGCCCTTTGCGCGTAAACCACAGTTTAATTTCTTCTTCGTCTTCTCCTAACATGTCGTCGAAAATGACCAAATGGGTTTGACGGGAGTCAGAGACGATACCGTCGTCTTCTTTAGGAATGCCTTCCACAAACACGATGGAATCGCCTTGACTTTCTCGCAAGAGGCTGTACGCCGATTGCCACTCTTTGTAACACCACACGATCCGTTGAGGTGGCCGATCGATCAAATGATGTTTATGTTCGATCAAACGTTTGACGAATTCGGTTTTGCCTGAACCGCTAGGTCCAGCAATGAGCATGTTAAAGGGATGGCGAAGATACAAAGCCTCCCAACTGGCACGATCTAAGTGTTCGTCGATGACTTTGACAGTAGAGGAAGAGGGAGCAGAGACAGCAGAGGTAGCCATGGTGTGAGAAATGTCACTTGTGACACGAAAACAAACAAGACAAGAGTTTATATACTTTTTCACAACATTTTTATTGAATGTTTCAAACATGAATACGAAAGACAAAAATACATAAAAGCTAAAGGCTTAAGTACAAGAATAAAAGGCACATGATAACCATGAACGTGGAATAAACACAAGTGTCTGTACAACATGTTTTGGGTAAAGTTCTAACCAGTTCTATAGTAGGGGGTAAGATCACACAAGTGTCCTCCCGAAAGGGCTTTTCAGGCCTGTCCACGACAGTCCCGTCCTGGGTGACGGGTTCTTCTGGCACCGTCACTAACACGGGTTGAAAAGTAACTTTTTTCCTTGAATAACTCTCGTGCATGGCCACCTCTTGTGTCCAAGCCTCAAAACCCTGGTCTCGGTGATGTCCAACATTTGACTCCTAACCAATCTGGTTTCTTCTTCGTCAACGACATGGTAAGTTACTTCAATGAACAATGAACTATCGATCTTGCCTAGGGTTCCTTTTTATATACAGACCAATACCGACGTGACCGTACGGTAAGGTGAAGTGATTGGGAAGTCGCACTCGCTTCTGGTATACAATTTGATAGACTTTTTCCAAGGGTCGACTGACGATGTGGTGAGTGGGTAAACGTACAGTCTTGTTCGGTTGATAGGTGGTCACTTTAAAGTTTCCATCCTCTCCCGATTGCAAGGCTTCTTTCAATACCCCAAAGTTGACCACTCGACTGGTACGATAATTCAGAGTCAGTCCTTTCACTTTGCACGTCGTGTGCACTTCTCCTTGTTTGTCCCGGTATTCGTAGCCGTAATTTTTGGGACCACCACTGACGAAACTTAGAATCTTGTCGTCGGGATGCTCGTCTGTCCAGGCTCCTAAACGGTCTCCTTCGATGTCAGGGTGCTGTTGAATCGGGTGATGGATGTAAATGCAACTGTCCGTGTCAAAGTACAGGACGCGTTCTTCTAACAGTTCTAAAGCTTCGTACAATTTTAAGCGAGCATGAGCTGTCACGTAAGCCGCAATGATGACATTTCCAAAAGGGTCGTCTTGTACAAAGTCCAGATCTTCTTCGTAATTGACCAAGATCAAATCCTCTCGAACGACGTCCACGTGTTTCATGTATTTGGTTTTGTCGTGAATCATCTGGAAGTAGCGGGAAGGTTCTGTCAAATATTCGGTCTTGGGTAAACACGGTCGTTGTGCCATTTTACCCCACAAGCAATTTAACATCACTTTGGCAAACGATCGCCTGCCTTCGTTTTTTTCGATGTGGTCTAAAGAGATGCCTTCTTGTGCGTAGTATTTCTCTTTGAATTGTATTTGGTCTTCGGGAGTGTGACACCAGGAAGGATAGCCGCTGGCTTCTTGTTTCAGTTTCAAAAAGGCATCCACGTAGTCGGCGAAAATGCCTTTCTGAGTAGGGTCACCCTTGTGGTACTGTTGTGTCTTGGGAAAGTGGCAAATTTCGTACACTTCTAACAGTTGGTATCCCATGTCCAGAGCTTTGAACAATTCCACGCTGACCCAGGTTCCCGTCAAGGCACGTTCTTCCTGGCTGTGATGGCAAGGTTGGTCCTGGTTGCACGTTTCGGCACAAGTACGGCACAAGGGAAACATCAGTTTGCCTTGACAATGGTGAGGTAGGACGGGATGGTATAGGTTCGTGGGAGGCAAAACTTTACACTTGATCAAGCCTTCGTATTGTCGAATGTTTTTCAGGTCGATGTGTTCCGTCAACAATTGCGGGTGCCCTACAGGAAAGCGACAATATTTGCACACGTAGGGATACAGCGAACACACGTCCAAGTATTTGATTTCTTCTCTTTTCTCTTCGTCGGCTTGGTACAGCAAACAGGTGGCATTGGTCCTTCCTCCGTACAAACTATCCCTCGGGTTCAGCGGGTCCATGAACTGGTAACTTTCCACGAGGCGTTTAAACTCGGGATCGGTTTTCAAACGGTGATCGTACTCGTGTTCCCACATTTCCACCACTTGGTATCCTTGCTGTTCTAACTTTAGGCGTCGCTGACAAGTGTCCTGGTACAAGTCTTCCATGGTTCGTTGCAAAAACTGATTTTTAGTGTCACGGTCAGGGTAACAGACGGGACATCCGTGAAATAAGCAACCGTTAAACTCGTACACGATCTTGGGGTTTTCTAAGTCCCAGCCATCGACCGAATACGTTCCGATGGTCTTTTCGCCTCCTCCGTTGCGGGCATGCTGAATCCACTTGTCTTCCTTGTCGCACAAGTAATGTAACCAACGTAGGGCTTTGACCGAGTATTGACGTTTGACATAGTGGGTCGTTTGAGGACTGATGACAGCCACGGTGTTTTCAGGCATGAATCGTTGGCGGTACACTAAGGAACACGCTTTGGCAATGGTGCAAGCTTCTTTCAAAGGATCGACCCCTCCGTGTTCCATGAACAGTTCTCGAAATTTTCCACAGCAACGTCGTAAAATGTCCACGTCGGAACGACAATACTTTAACATTTCTTCCTGAAAGTCGAAGGGGTCAGAGGCATGAGCCTGGTACCAAGCGTAGAAAGCTTCTCGTTGTTCGGTACGCCTATTGTCGGGTTCGTAATAGTGAGCCTCAGGCAAATGGGGTAGAACGGCGTGTTGATTGGCTTCCGTATTGAAAAAGTGTGGAAAGTACCCTTTAGCCATTTCTGTCATTCCAAACTTTTTAGGCATTCGACTCAAAGGCATGGCCAAGTAACTCATCGAATCTTTAAACTGCACTTGTCCCACTTGCATGAAAATGATTTTGGCTCCGTTCAAAATCACTTTAGGACGTTCGGTGCCATGTTCCGTATAGTACCTCAAAAGAAACTGTCCATCGTATCCGGAGAAATTGTGAGCCATCACCGTGGCATGACGATGACAATCTCCGTAACGTTCGATGTCCTCTTGGTTCCACGTCTTGTCGATGGGGTCTAAGACCCATCGGGCAAAATCGGCTAACGTGTTTGGTCCCCGAAAGATTTTTTCACGCCCTCCGGGAATCTTGCTGCAGTGAGGGCAATGACTGAAGATAGGTTCTTGAATGCACTTCTCGCACGCTCGATGAGCCACGCAGAAATTAGGGATGTGAATGCCAGTCTCTTGCATGCATTCGAAATCGAAAAAGATGAAATTGCCTTTCTTCTTGTGACCGTCCTCTTTCTCTGGTGGGGGTTGGTATTTTTGCACGTAACATTCGTGTTCCAAGTCCACGATGTGGTGACAAATGTGACATTTTTTCTTTCCTCGACATACGTGTGCCTTGGCATTGTTGGTAAGTATGCCTTGTCCACACGTAGGGCACAATCTCAGGAGTTGACAAGCACATTTCTTCTGTGAACCTTGTGTTTTCAAATGTTGCTGGTAACAGGCAGGTCTGACAAACGTGCGCAGACAAGTTGAACAAGGCACTGGTTCTTCGCTCAGACAGGATGGAGAGGCCAAACATCCTGGGCATTTCAATCCACAATGCTTGTGTTGCTCTCGATTGTTATAACCATAATCACATTTCTCACAATAATAACTGTATCCCAGGAATCCGGTGATACTGGTAATGGTATCGAAATGGTCATCGTGATAATAAAGGTGAATGTATTTTCCGTCCTTAAAATCCTAGCCTCGAAACAACAGAGACCCGCGCATTTCTTGAGGGTGCACTTTCAAGGTGTATCGTGGAGCTAGGGCATCTTGCAATTTTTGCATCTCAGGAATGCCACAGGGTGTCTTTGGACAGGCCAGCTTGTTGCAACAGGAGTTCTGCTTCGTTTCGTTGTTTGGCTCGATCGGATCGTTGAATAGTGTTCCAGGTTCTTTTCCATTCTGTCGTGTCGTTCTTGTTGGCATAGGTTCGTCCCACCACGATGGCACGGGCTAAACACATCTGGTCATGAGGATTGTGAATTTGGACAAGACTACGCTTAATGCTGTGAATCTCGTTCACCAATAACATCTTTTTGCGTCCTGTCCCTTGAGGAAGAGAGACGTGGGCCATTTTCAGTGTGGCTTTACCATCGGTGATGTCAAACTGGTCATTAGATTGTTGTACGTGTTGAATCTTGTCCATGATTTTGGAAGGGGTTAGTTCTGCAGGTCTGCTAAACTCGATCCAAACAGGGGATTTCAAACCGTCGTGATCTATGGATAGTGTCAAGCGATCGTCTTCTTTGGGTTGACATTGTCGCTTGAGTGCGGTGAGCAAAGAATCCCACATCTCGGTGATAAACCCTTCTGCTTTCTCCAAGGGTACGTCGGCCTTGAAATCTTTAAACTTCACCGTGTAGGTGTAAGCCGTGGTTCAAAATTTTCTAGAGGAGCGCTTTTCCGTCTCTCGAATGGAATAGTACTTTTCAGGGTTGACTAAGGGTGGTGAACTTGGTTTAGAGGGTTCGGATTCTGGTTCACTCATGTCCTCTTCAAAATCACTGGCATGAATTTGTGCCAAGATTTCAGCCCTGGTACGAGGCGATAGATCACGTTTCTGCCTCTTACTTTCTTCTTCTTCTTCTTTCTTCTCGAATGAATGGGATCGTTTCATCTTGAGTGCAAAACGTCAAATGACTCAAGTTTAAACACCATAGACTAATTTATAGTCTTGGCAAACCAGCGTATATAAAAAGGGTGTGTCTTGTCCTTTCACTATTCATTTCACTCTCAAACCGAGGAGAACGATGGAAGAGACTACCCAGATGGAACGTTTCGTCAGAGCTTTGCGAGGGGTCATTAGAAAATTCTCTTCAGACCAGCCGACGGACTACTCTCCTTCCTTTCGAGATAAGAGTCAGGATACTTGCTATATCTGTCAGAAGAAAGGGCATTGGTCTTCAGAGTGTCCAGACCGTCAAAAAAGAAAAAAAAAACAGGGGCTAAAAAAGACAAAAGTCAAGATACCTGTTATTATTGTAAAGAAAAAGGACATTGGTCTCCAGATTGCCCAAACAAGAAACAAGAGGAGTCAGAAGAAAAGAAGGATTCTTCAGAAGAAGAGAGGGATTCTTCGGAAGAAGAGAGGGATTCTTCGAAAGAAGAGAGGGATTCTTCAGAGGAAGAAAGAAGACAATTCTATTTAAAAGAAGCAAAGAAACAGGAGAAGAAAAGAAGAAGGGAAGAAAATGAGGAAAAAACGGTGAAGAAATTCAAAAAACAGAGAGACTAAACAAGGAGAAAGAAGAAGTCAATGAACTTTTAATTAAAGTGTTGTGTTGTGAATTGGATTGTAAAAGATGGATAAAAGAATACATGACTGATATAAGGTAAGTGTCTTTGAGTTTTGATTTTAAAATAAGAAGCTACACTCACGCACTCATACACAGACACGTACTATAAGGGTAAAATGGGTGGGGTTTTTTTTTTTTTTGAGTTATTGGCAAATTGAAATTGTATTTCTTTTCGAGAAATGTGGGTGGCCCTGAAAAGGGCCTTTTTATTTTGGTGTAGGGGTGAGTTTAACCAATCAACTTTAACTGCCTTAAGCCTTTGCCACGGCCAAGGCCTACTTCTGATGATTGGGTTGAAATCACTAAGGGTGGTACGACAGGCTTAGTCACAGGGTTGGCGTGTTTAGCTCGGGAAGGTCGTATTCTCTTCGGTCGTGATAAAGAAGTCTGATACATTTGTTTCAGACTTCTTAACTCCGCTTAAATGTCCAACAGTACCGTAGCCGTTTGATTTTCACCCTCTTGTTTCTTTGCTGCTACTTCTTCTTGCTGTTGTTGCTGTTGTTTTTTTCTTACCTCTTCTTGTTGCTGTTGCTGTTGTTGTAGGAGAAAAGCTTGTTCCGCTTCCTTTTGTCGTTGCATAAATTTCTCCAATTCTTCTTTCTGTCTGTCTAAAATTCTCCACTTGCGGTAATGAAGAAGGTAACGAAGGTTCCGGAACAAATTCTTGCGAGGTAAGAAAATCCACAAAATCCCAATGTACCTCTTCTGAAAGTAAGTCCGGGTTCCCTTGGGCAGTCTCCCCTGCTGGTGCACCCCAATGGATCGTTTTCTGAGTTTCCGTCATGTTGAATCACTGTCGCATAGATTGACTGCACACAAGCGCTAACGAATCTATATAGACCACGTGACGTCACAGACTGCTCTCTTCGGATTGGATGCGAGCTGACTGAATTTTGTAACGCGTGTTCGGATTGGTGAATGAATTCAATCCGTTTCAATCCTTCCTGTACCTATAAATAAGCGCAGTTCACTGCATTGATTCACTTGTTCTCGTCGCTTCAAGATGTGGACCGATGTGCAATCTTCTACGCTTGTGTCTTCCATGATGTTCCGGACGGACATGCTCATGTATGTCCGATCCAAGTGGACCGTTGTCCACAGGACAAACACCAGCCTGTGGATACGTAGGATCTACGTTGAAAGACAAGGATGCCTGAAAAGAGTGCTGATTTACGGACCAACAGTGAGACGTAGCCTAAGGACAAGAAGAAGACCAATGCGGTACCCTTTATGTTAATGAATACATTAACATAAAGCCAAAGGCCCTTTTCAGGGCCAGCCATATTTCTCGAAAAGAGATAGCCTTTCCATTGCCTACCCCTTTTTTAAAAAATTTTTTTTTAAAACAAAAAAAATCCCATATTCAGTTCCCTTTTGTCCCTAAACAACCCCCAAACTCTATTCCCATGTTAAATTCCCCTTGTACGTATATCGGCCCACAATTTTTTCCCATGTTAATTCCCCTTGTACGTATATTAACCCACGATTTTTCGCCATGTTAAATTTCCATTGTACGTATATTCACCCAGGGGTCTCCGTAATGCTAATTTCCATTGTACGTATAGTGCCCCACTTAACTACTCACGTGTCTACTGCTATGGGAGGCTAGCTCTTCTTCCCAGCAAACTATTGGTATTTCACTATCAACATACTGCAGAGTAACTATGGAAGGTGTACATGTCTGACATCAATTTCAAGAACAACACAAGCCCGAAACACCTAGTTCACAAATATATCCATATCTATAAATAGCAAACTATAATAGCTGAAAAAGTCACACCATAGCCTTAAGTTAAGAAATTTGTTAGGGGCCAATTTACGAAACTGGACCCTGCCACCTTAACGCGAGGCAGACATTTTACCATATGGTCTCGTAAACATCTAAGAATAACTCTGAATTGCACGCTTGTCTCGTTATCGGGGCCCCGAGTGGCCGAGTGGTCTAAAGCGCTGTCCGTTACGGATCATTGCCATCTCACCTCTGTCTGCGTGGGTTCGAGTCTAGGATTCGGGCAATGTGGGTATGTGAGAAAGCTTGCCAGTAGCTTCTCGAGGGTCGGTGGTTCTTTCCGGGGATTTCCCGGATTCTTCCTCCACCATTAATACTGGCCGCCATGTATAGCCTGTCGTGTGCTGGAAAATGGCGTTAAACTCTACAACAACAACAATTGTCTCGTTATCGATGCGGCAGTGAAACTATCTTTGGTTATTCACTCCAGTGAATTATTACTTTTATTTTACTATAAAATTCAATAAGTAAGGGCCGGATATATATATATATATATATATATATATATATATATATATATATATATATATATATATATATATATATATATATATATATATATATATATTACGGATAATTAAATTTTAACTGCGTAAGTTAGCAATACAGAATCTGACATAGTTACCCTAATATCCTAATGCTTAGCTCCCCTATGTTTTTAATAAGTCTATTTTGAACTCAATCTGCCTTAATTTTTAAAAGGAAAAATTGGGTTAACATATGAAATGTACTTAATTCATAGAGTTCTTCTATTTATTACATTTGCACAATCTGCGTACCGTTTGTCCGCCAGTTAAGGAGAAATAGGTCCATAACTTCTGAATAATTCCACCATGGAAGATTTGCCATTTTCTCCTAGTGAATGGTGTATATATGACTAATAACCACCACATGCAGCTTTTTCCATGTTAACGCTTGTAGAAGATAAATACATTGTAAACAATACCAGGGAAGTTTTGTATATTTTCAAAAACTTTTATGTTAATGTGGCATTATACATTGGCAAGAATGTTAGGTTTGACATACTTACCAAAGTATCAAAGTCATTAAAGATGATAATAGGATTGATACATTTATGTTTGCAGTTTAAGCTGATTACCTCAAATGATGTCTATCAATTTCTATCAAACCTGGGATATCGGCTTATGGTATCCAAATATAGGAAGAGTTTGTTAATGAGCGTGGTCCACGCAGAATATTGAGGTAATTTTGTATCTGTTTGTCTGACCCTGTTGGCACTTCGCGGGCCAAATGTAAGCAATAATTCTTACCCGAATTTGATCAATCTTGGAATATGGTATTTTATCATCAAGATCGTGAATGCGTTGACGTTGATCATGAGGTGATCTTGCATCTGATATTGGACACTTAATTATGCCTTTGCCGTATTAAACAAGTTTCCCGTTAATACTTTCTCTCATTATATTAACGTTAGAAAGAAGATCTGCAAACTCTTGAATCTATCCATCGTGGAAAGACGAAACTTTCGAAGTGAAAAACTATTGCCAACCTTTCCTTCCCATCGCCTAGAGTTGTTCATCAGTTACTAGCTTTCGTTTATATTAGACATATTCAAAACATTGTTGTCGATACTCTTCCAGAATGGACTGTAATGTCAAAGTGGGGTTTTGACGCCAAGACTTGTTTTACTCTCTAGTGGACGCCGAATGAAAATGGACTGATGTCCAATATGGCCTTTTCAGTGATGATATTCTTCTTGAAAGAATAATTACATCGCCATGTTTTTTTTTTTGCACCACAATATGCCTATGGTCTTTTATTGATGATCCTTCTGAGCGAAACGTAATATTGCCATGGGGTTTTCAACAGAAGACTTGTTAAGATGTATATTCAGCCCAAATGAAAATAATATTCATCTGATGTCCAAGATAGCTACCACAGTGGCAATCTTGAAACTATTGTTGTCAATATTCCTCCTGAATGAGCTATTTCCTAAACAATTTCGTATGATGTCTGGTTTTCGTAATGTTGCCTTTCAGATGATAAATATTATTCCTAACAGCGGTCATCCTGGAATCTTGTTATCACTATTTCTCCTGCAAAAATGGCGATTTCAGCATGGGTTTTCACTGAAAGATATCCTATGACGTATAGTGCATCACAAATGAAGATGCCGCTTTTCTGACTTCTAATATAACTGATCTGGCCCTAAGATGGCTGATCATATCGATTTTTTTTACCGACTTCGTATCATGTCCAGTTGTTGATGAATAGAAATGGCGTCAATCTGATATCGAATACGGCCATCGTGGCATCCGACTTGAAATTCTTGTTATCGTTCCTCCTCAAGAACGTAAAGTCACATCAGTGTGAGGTTTCCATCAGAGAACTTCTATTAATGCCTTACCGGTCCTTCCAGGGACTTTTGTTAACTTAATCGAGCGAAATTGTTCATCCATTTCTCAAGTGGAATTTACTGTGAGTACTAACATTGACATTGCACCTAACCAGCATCTCTTTGACGGAACTAGGATTCAAAAGGTGTTTGGTGATAGCTCTAGCTTCAGTATGCAGAGTTTGCTTGATCAGAACTATTTACAGTTCATATCACATGGTTCCTTGATTCTGGTGACGCAACCATGCTTCATAGCGAAGTACAGGCTACGGTCAATAGACGGGAGTAAAAGTCGAACCAATTTAGTGTGAATGCTGTGTAAAGTCGTACCAATTTGCTGCTTATTAAAGTATATGCCTCATAATGCACACACAGGCACACACATGCACACATACGCACACGCACGTACACACAGGCACACACACACACACACACACACACACACATGCAAAGACACGTACATACAGATGAATATTCATCTTAATAAATAAACGTGAACAAAAATATATCAAATGCAAAAAGATAGATGCAGTCATGGAAGGTCATTATTCAGCCACTGTCCATTGAGCGAATACGTTTGGGTATGACCCACGTATGTAACCCGGTTTGCAGTGACCGGTAATATTTGATGTGTGATTGAAAGGAACAGTAAATGGAAAATCCAGCTTTTAATCTTGCTATCGCTATATTATTGCACAGTCAGTTTAAGATGCTGCACCGGTTTTAAGGGTTTTCCAAAGCGAGTAACTATCTTATAGGCCAAACAATACATGGTGGGTGGGCGTGATAATTTTGCCCAATCCATGAATTCGGACAATGCGTTTGTTAGTGTAATTCAGTGGTAAAATTTTGACTGCGTCACTTGCACATTTAATTTTAATTGTTTCCTTATAGATCGAAATCTATACGATACGTGATACACTGGTAAATAAGTTTTATTGTATTAATGCAGATAACGGAAGTGGTCTGCCTCAGTCGACCATCATCGCCATTGCTGTCGGCGGAGGAGTGGGGCTGATACTACTGCTACTTGTGGCATTCTTTGTCTACAGGAGAAGAACGAGGTAATGGTGTAGTCATAACACGTCGATACATAATCTACACAATTTGCTTTTCTATTGTGTTCAGTTTCTAATTTGAAAGGATTTATTTATTTAAATTATTCACTGGAATTACAAATTGTTCATTAATACTTTTTGGACTAAATCACTATTCTGGGATTATTGTGATTTTATTCAAGGACATTTTGGATTATATCAGTGTGATACATCATAATTGCTGACACATCAGGACATTCGAAGATATTGGCATATCAGCACGTTCAGCATTGGAATTTATTCGGAACACCACTGGAATTAATTTGGAACTCTGTACATTTGGGTTTGTGATAGAACGTTTAGGACTATTTGGGATTTAATTCACAATACTGTAAGTGTGGCTTAAATTTTCACTTTGTATTCTAGGGAAATAAATTATTTGTTGAATTTTACAAAACTTGTTGGTTTTCGCTCTTTTCTGTTACTTAGTCCAATACCATAGACATTTTTTTAATATTTGGACACAGCCCTGAAGGTGACCCTGGATACCAGGTATTTGACCGATTCTCACTGCGTAACATCCGGAAACCTCACGTGGTCGTACCACCCTCCCTTGCCTTTAGCTGGTCAACACCGCCACCGGAAAATGTCGGCTTTAGCCAGGGATTTGACAACCCTATGTATGGCTCTGCCCCTCTAGAGGTATGTTTAACATATAACAGACACTGGCAGACAGGATTTTCGACAAATGACAGAATTATCGTCGCTTTTAAAAAAAATTCACTAAAAACGGCACTTTTGCGAATTCTTTGCAAATTTGACCTACTTAAAACGATTGCATTTCATTGTCGATTCTTCAGCTAGTTTTACTTTGAGGACTTATAGAAATTCTTCCTTAAAAAAGCTATTATTTTAAGGAGCTGTTGGAGAAAAAACAAATGCAATTAAGATATTTTCTAAATTTTATAATACTGTAGCACGGGTTGTTCTTCCAAAAAAGTTCAACTATATCACACTACTGTCTTCACAGAAAAATGATAAAGGGTGGAAAAATGTTTGCATTGACTGAATTAGATTTGTGTTCGCTATTACAATGTATGACTTTTTATCCGTCCTTATAGAAGTCACTCATTTTAATGTTGAGACAAAGCTATTTAACAAAACCAAAACCATGCTGTCAGAAACAAAAACACAAATCTGTTTCTTTACGAGTTATAAACATACATCATTTGCCATTGTATTCTCTCAGGAAATACAGTGACGACCACGGTGAGTTTACATAACTGAATTCTTAATTCCAGTCGTTTTCCGTTATGTGAAGATGGATAGAATATAATTGTTAGTAATAGTGTATTATTATTATTATTATTATTATTATTATTAATGTTTAAATCACATAGTGCATCTTTATTTGGTTATTTTGTCACTGCAGCAGCCAAAGTCTTTTGAGCTGGAGTTGACGACAACGGCTTTAAATGAATCCGAGGAGCAGCCGACAACTGACCGCGGATTTGACAACCCTCTGTATGGTGACATGCAGGTACTTTTGCGACCATTTTTTAGTGTGTTACTTTTCCAGTGTGTGTGTGTGTGTTTATTTACTCCATGCAACAAATGAGAGTTCGTATCAAAGATGTTGATGTCAAATACTGTAGATGATCGTAATGTAGGAAAATTATTTTGCCGTGTGCCTAAAACATCAATATTTCTGTCATTCCTTTAATAAATCTGGCACACGCAGTTTTCCCAGGTGAGAACGATCTGTGGAATTACAAGAATCCGTCATATGCATGTGACTGACGTAAAATTTGGATCCCCGGGTTGAATTTTTCTTGGTCATAGTCCTATAAATGCATGACTGGATTTTCCAGTGTGGAACACCGGTGCAGGATAGTTCTATCCTGCTTCAGTTATAACTTTATCCAGATTCCTTTATATAATTGCGCACTCTGCAGTACACAATTGGGACGCTGCGTATGACCATTAACGTAGCAATGTTATAAATGCCAGTTTTTCAAAATTAAGATTTTTCTTATTATTTTTGAAGGGTAGATCATTTCATTTCATTGGGCATAAAGGAAAAGAAAGTATCACATTTGGTTTTAATAAAAGTAATCTTAATTGGGCATAAAGGAAAAGATCACATTTGGTTTAAAAAAAGTAATCTTAATTTTGTATAAAGCAAAAAATCACATTTTGCTTCAATATAAGTAATCTTAATTTTGCATAAAGGAAAGTATCGCATTAGGTTTTAATAAAAGTAATCTGAATTGGGCATAAAGAAAAGTATCACATTTGATTTCTATAAAAGTAATCCTAATTGGGCATAAAGGGAAGTATCGCATTTCGTGTCAATAAAAGTAATCTTAATTGAGCATAAAGGAAAGTATTACATTTCGAGTCAATAAAAGTAATCTTAATTGGGTATAAAGGAAAGTATCACATTTCGTGTCAATAAAAGTAATCTTAATTGGGCATAAAGGAAAGGATCACATTTGATTTCAGTAAAAGTAATCTTAGTTGGGCATAAAGGAAAGTATCACATTTGATTTCTCTAAAAGTAATGCTAATTGGGCATAAAGGAAAATATCACGTTTGGTGTCAAGATAATATTCTTATGGATTGTTTCAATTTATATTTTCTCTATGGAATGACGCAACATCTAATCAATCAACATTTAATATTTATCTCAGGTGTCGATGTTCAGCGATCCCGCTCAAGTTCAGGAAGAGAAGATAGATGACTGTGTAGCTGAAACTGAGACAGGCAATAATAAGAACGATTCTAATGCCTAAATTCTTAGCTTTTTTCAAAAGGATTACATTTTTGGGTTAATGGATAAGTCGCTATTTTGGAATATGAAATTATTTTTAGAGATTACGTTTAAAGGTGTAAGAACCATACCAGATAATACGGGAAACGACATACAGTCTTCTCGTTAATACATAAAACAACATTCTGGATTTTACTATTGATGAGAAATGCCATACGTGTGCAAAACAGATGAAATTTAACTAACAAGTATTGTTAGTTTTAAGACATTGGCAGGAACTTAATTAATTTATGAATTGTCTCTGGCAGATTTAGCTTAGCAGTCTTAAATAAATAGAAGAAAAAATGATGTAACCTGTTAAACGTTAAAGTTTCATTTGTGACAAATTGTCCTTCTTGGTCCGTTTTTATCGTCTCATGGTAATGTACAGAAATTAAATACTCTATAAATGTTTTTATTCCGTATAATTGAATTTAATATTTAGACAAACGTTTACAATTCTTGCTTTTTTTGGTCACCTTTGCCATTTTGACCACTGAACATTATCTAAAAGTCGCAAAAGCCCATATGCTTTCTCTCTAGACTGTCAATCCTAGAAAATGGTCATCTGTGAGGATTTTGATGCAACTGACCATCACAGAGGACAGCTTCATTCCGTTCTAACAGCGAAATTGGGTTTGTGGGGTTGGGTTGGGTTGGGCTATATAATGGGGATGTTGAGTTGGGTTGGGTAGTGGAGGCTGTGGGATTCGGTTAGGTAATGGGGGTTGTTTGATTGGGTAGGGTTGGGTTGGGGCTGGGCTGTGGGGTTGGCGTTGGGATTGGTTTGGTTTTCGCCCTATTTGTTTGTTAGTGTTTTGTTTCATTTGGTATTGTGTTAACTTTAAATGGGCCGGTGTATCTTCGGCGCTTCGATCGCTTTAATTAGACACGTAAATTTCACACATTGGAATACCTGGATGAAACTTGAGGTTAGTAAATTTCACACATTGGAATACCTGGATGAAACTTGAGGTTAGTAGCACCTGAAGTAATTAAATCTTTGTCATAATGAAACTACCCTTCGGAGGCTCATGGTGCCAGGGCCGCCGCTGGAGTAGGACAACTAGCAGAAAATGTCGGGGTCCATAATGGTCAGGGTGTCCCCCCCCCCCGACAGAATTTGTAAATTCATGGTTATCTGTGGGATACTTTTTCCTAGGGTTCACAAATCCTGTCCACGGCCCTACATGGTGCACCAGTACTGTTGTATAACTTGTGCATCTGAAATATTCTCCACACAGTTCCCATTTATTTGGCATCGATCTACGGTCAGATCGACAACCACCATTTTATACCACCGAAGCAATAAACAAATATTAAGATAGATCTATTCGCGATTTCGATGCGTGGAGATGTCATAAAATATTGAATCTGTTCATTTAAATGTAAACATTAATTATCTCATTTAAAATCTCTTTGCAAGAATAATATAGCATATTGTTCTCATAATTGATTCAATTTATAAAATGCCTGATCATTCAAATAAAGCAACTTATTAATTATTAATTTTCATAACTCTTAAACCAAACCATAATCACCTTTTCTAACTAATTAAACTGTAATTATTATTCAGTAGGTTAGACAGACTAAACACAATAAAATTACTATACAAAGATTTGAACATTCTTTAACATATGACATACGACACACACTATAATTAAATATAGAATTTATCAAATGTTCCAAAAATCTCTGCAAGGTACTTACATTTATTCATCCTAATAGTAGTTTAAGCAATTTACTAATTACAGTCGATAAATAATAACAAGCATACAATTTTAAAAAAAACAATTCCGAGAAAACATTTGGTTTTAATCCATATTCATGTGAAATGAAAAGAAAATTACGGTGTCTATTATCTACTTTTTTATAAAACCACTGTTCTTTGCCCGATTGAGATTCGGAATATACGCGTATGAGACTGAAATGACTATTTACCCATACACTGATGGGATGAAGACTAAGAAATAATCATCAGCTGTACAAACAGTATTTTCCAAAGTTTCTACCTTTCGCTCATCAAGGTAGGTCTTGACGTCACCATTCACGCGAGTCTTGAACTCTTCAGTTAATATAAGCTGTCTGAGGTTATCATACTTGATCAACCTTCGTGGCTAAGCACCACTTATTAAATAGTTATTTTACCCTAGCAAATTCGATATGGGTTTGTCCAGTTTCTTTGCTACAGTTCCTAAACCTTTCTGTATATTTCTAAGGTACCAGACCCATTACCCTTGAAAATACATTCCATAAGCATATCATTAAAGTTGTTACAGTGACAGTTCAGTTTACACTTCATGAGCTTTACGCCTCAGAATCGGAAAATGTATGTAAGGATAGGGAGAGTGTGCTCTGACAGCCACTTCTAATTCGTTTAATTTTCCTTTCTTCTCGCTGCATTTGAATTTACCCTCTTTCTCTCTGAATCTGCATTTCCTCTCTTGTCTCTATCTGCATTTCCTTCTCATTTCCCTTCCATATATATTTCTCTCTTTCTCTCTCTATCTCTCTCTCTTTCTCTCCCTCGCTCTCTCTCTCTGTCTCTGTCTCTCTCTCTCTCTCTCTCTCTCTCTCTCTCTGCATTTGCCTTTCTTCTTTTCTATTTCCTCTATATCCTCTTTCTGCTACTGTTTCTCTTCCTTTTCTCTCTGTTTTTGTATTTCTGTTTGTTCTTACTCTTTTTTATTTTTGATTTCCATAATTTCTTTCTAATGCTTAAGTTTCCTTAACTGTATTTCAATCAGTTTTATTGCTGCAATTCTTTTAATTTCCTGTCAAAACCAGATACAAACTTACCGATCAAATTCAAAGCACTTTTATCCAAAAAAATTATTTTCTTTCAAATAATGAATCACAATATTTTTAATATCTGCTTTTGTTAAAGATGACTTTACGTCCGAACTAACATATCTGGCAAGCTGAAGCAACTCGTACGTTTTTAGGACTCTTTCCCTTTCTGAGTAGGATTTGATACCCGGGAGACCAGGCTGAACTATTATATACAGTACTTACACAGTGCAAAGCGTGCATAGTGTCACTTAAATCCTTATTTATTCACAAACATTTTCAGAAGCCAAGTAGGGAGACTGAATAAAAAATAGAGAGATTGGGACCTAAAATCGGAAGGTTTTTCGTGACATTTTTAAAGCATTGTTTTAACAAAATATTGATCGATCTTCCGGGTCCAATATGCGTGAAATTCGCAAAGGACACGCCGTTTCTCCATGTGACGCGCCATATTTCCACCAGGACGTGCCTTATTTTCATTATTCTGGTCAGCTGTGGCCAAACTGCTGAAGGTTATTCTTAAATAAACGAGCAATAAAGCCAGCGTGACTAATTAAAGGTTCATCCTTATCGATGCAACTATTTTGTGAAAACGACTGGCCCTCCGTTATAATTCAAAGAAACCATGTTCTACACTACTGCGTGCTATGCACCAGCAACTGATTGGCAAATAAAGGATTCAGAATTTTTTTTAAAAACTAGACGTATCTTGGTACCATACATGTGGCAATTCTGGCGCCCCCCCCCCCGAAAATATCAATTTCTACATTTATAAACAATTCCGGTCAGCCTGGTGTTTCGGTCAGACTGAATTTTCCCGATTATTTGTCTCTGTATGAAATAAACCAGGATAAAAAATGAGCCTCAATAAAACTGAAATTTATTTGTTTATTTTTCAAAACTGTTGTTGATTTGGAGAAATGCACCCCCTGAAATCAGCGCCCTAGGCGGCTGCCTAGTTTGCCTATATGGTAGTGCCAGCCCTGCCCTCGTTGTATACCTGACCTTATTCCCTTATTGTCAACTTGTAAGGCATTTACGATTGTTTCCCATAAAATATATGTATTCTGGATTAGGTTTTTTTGAGGACACATATGCTGCGTGGGATGTATTTTCATTCGTTCTTTTAATTTAACGATTCTAATTTATGTTCGTATATACGTTATAAAAACGCCAGGTGTTGACTCGTGCGAGTTTCTTTCGTGGGAATGGCGCTATATCATATGGAGTTCCAGCATTCATAGTGATCATTCTTGGGATTGAAATTAATCGTCGACAGTTTTATTGTTGTGGTCTATTTTTTTGTTCTCGTTTATTTTCTGATTTTTGTATTGTTGAAGAGGTAAAACAAGATCATAAATTTACGTGAATAATTTTCAAACTTAACATTTTATTTAGCGAAGAAGCTAATTCATTCTAGTAAAGTAATTGTTTCGTCACAACAATATTCAAAGGTGATGCAACAGAACATGGCTTCCATGGATTGCATACGATACAGCTATATAGGACTTTTCTTTTTTAGGAGACATGAAAATCGAAGAGATAATGTAATAATCGGGAATTCTCTATTTAAAAAACTCGGGAGATATGAAATCGGGATGTAGGCGTTTTTTCTCTCCCGGCGTGAGAGTTGACAGGTATGGTGTAAGGTCGCTTATATCAAAGCAAACTACAACTCAGCTTTTACCATTTTAGCATAATTTTCGAAGCATTATTTCTGAAACTTCATTATTGTCTTTTGGAGATATCATTAAAGTTTAGTGCAGCGGAGCCTATGATTCGACTCCAAGGGATGTACTTCGTTCAGCGGAATGTACTTCATGCAGCGCATGTTCAAACTTACAAGTACATGCGGTGGCGCATTATGTAAATACGTTTAGTAGCATAATTGCGCGCGTTGAATCAAACCGTATTGTTGTCCGTTGTGTTGTTATACTGGGATCACATTTGTTCTTGTTGAGTTTAATTATAGTGACGTGCGCACAATTGTGCATGTGCCACTTTTTTCTGACTGCACCGCAGCCTGCTAGTTGTTCCTGGGGAAGGGGATGGTGCCACCTCCCCTAGGCTTTTATGGATTCAAGGAACCCTGATAGTTTGGCCTCAATCTGTGGGTCCATAAAGGTCCCTACAGTTGAAGGGGGGGGGCGAATTTCTATGCTATTTATAGAGGTTCTTAGTAGATATCATGTATGAAGAGAGATTTTCAAGGTTATTATGGTATTACTAGTCGAGGTGTTTAGGGTGTGTTTCCTACGTTATGTTATTTATAAGTTTTTAGATATTACCTCTTTAAGTTATTTATTAATTAATGTTTTTAGAGATTGAATGTTATTTATACTTTATTTAGCAAGAGACCGGAGTCCTAGCCGATTACACGGTTCGTTAAGGACATCTAGGACCGGAATCCTAGCTGATTACTCGGTTCGTTATGGACATCTAGGACATCCGATTTTGCGGTTTCCTTAGTTTTTTTTATAGGTGCTTCGTAAGTGAATTATTTATTAATTCGTAAGTGAATTATTTATTAATACTTTTATAAAATTGAATGATATGTTATGGGTTTTTATGTGGTGGCTTCTAAATTTATTTAGCTAGTTACTGGGTCTTTTGGTTTTGTGGGGATAGTAATTATATTTTGTTCCTAAGTCCTGCTGAGTCTATGAATTGCTTTATATTTTTATAAACTGATTGTTTATTTTTATTAGAGTCCATAAGTAACTCTGTGTATGTGTGTGGTGATCCAATCTCTTTTTGGTTTTTGATAAATATTTTCCGAGCGGGTTGATATTTTGGGCATATATTGAATACGTGGTGTAGATCTTCGGTGGTGTGGCAGTTAAAGCAGTTAATGGTTGCTGGTTTGGGTCCTATAAACCTTCCAAAACTGCTTGCTAGTTTAGTTTTTCCAGTTATTATCCTGTTTATGGTTTTCTGTTCTAAATAGGTACCCTTAGGTAGCTGTATGTTCCTATCTACGTTTTTTGGGGTTTCATGGTGCTTTTTACCTTTTGTGGAGGAGTTCCAAAAATCTTGCCATGTTTGGTCTATATATGTTTGTGCGAAGCTTATTGCTTCTGTAGAGCTATAGTTAAGCTTGATAGAGTTTTGATCTCCTAGTTTGGTTTTTGCAACTTTGTCTGCTGTTTCGTTGCCAGAGATTCCAATGTGCGACGGTATCCACATGAGCTCGACTAATTGATGTGCTGTGGTGATATCGTCGATTAATTGGCATGCTCTGTCGAGGAATTGTTCCCTAGAGTGTGTATTGAGATTTTGGATCGATTTGATAACGCTTAGGGAATCGCTTATAATGACTGCTTTAGATATTTGGTTGTCTTTGATCCATTGTAGTGATTCAAGTATAGCCCAGAATTCAGTGGTGTAAATGGAGAAGTAGTCAGGTAATCTGGATCCCGTTTGTATATTGAATTCAGGGATGATTATTGCTGCTGCTGTTCTTGGTGGGTTGTTTGTTTTTGATCCATCGGTATATATTTTAACATAGTCCGGGTATTTTTGGTTGATTTCGTTTACCAGTACAGGTTTTAGTAAGTTTTCTTGTCCTTCTTTATTGCCTAATTTAGTAGCTTCAGTGTTAATCCTTGGTGGTTTTTGTAACCATGGTGATTTGTTCTGGTCTGTAATGTTTGTTACCTGTTTTTTTAGTAGAGGTATCTTTTCTCTTAGTTCAAGGATTACTTTTCCACTTGGTGTGATGGGTATGATTTTGGGTTTGAAGACAAGTTTATACTTATTTATAGCTATTTTGGTGGGATGGTTGTCTGGGTGGGTATCTAATCGAATGGAGTATCGGAGGAGCAGTTCTTGCCTACGTAATTTTAAGGGTAGTTCTCCTGTTAGTGTTTGTAGTTCTTCTAATGATGTTGAGGGGAGTGTTCCTGTACATAATAACAACGCTTTTCTCTGGATAGTGTCAAGTTTTTTGTAGTACAGGCTGCTTAGCCGAGTTATATGCTTGACAACCGTAATCCAGTTTTGATCTAATTAGGCTTTTATATATCGTGAGGAGGGTTTCCTGGTTGGATCCCCGGTCAGTCCCTGTGATGTTCCTTAGTAAATTGAGATCTTTGTTACAATTCTGGGTGAGTTGTTCAATGTACTGTTTCCATGTGAGGTGGTTGTCAAAGAACATTCCTAGGAATTTTACTACTGTTACGTATTTGATTAATTGATTTTGTATATAGAAGTTTGGAAAGACTAGGTTGTTATTTCGTTTGGGGGTGAATATGATTGCCACAGTTTTTTCATGAGATATTTTGAAACCCCATTTGTCCGCCCATCTCCCTATGTTGTCTAGGCTCTGCTGGATTTCTTTAACTACTGTGTTATTGGCAGGATTTCCATTCCTCCATATGCCACTATCATCTGCAAATTGTGACAAGTTTATTTTTGTGGAGGCTACATTGAGGTCAAGGTCGTTTACCATTAGGTTAAATAGTAACGGACTTATTACACTGCCTTGCGGTGTTCCATTTTCAAGTGAAAATTCTTCCGAATGGGTGTTGCCTATTCTTGTGGTAATTTTCCTGCCTGTGAGGAAATCGCCAATCCAGTTGAACAAGCGTCCAGTTATTCCAAATTGGTTTAATTTGGCCATTAGTCCATTGGCCCATACTAGGTCGAACGCTTTTTCTAGGTCTAAAAAAACCGCTGTGAGGTTGCGATCGGTTTTCGTATGTGCGTTAAAAGCGAGTTTGATGTCTGTTTCCAATCTGAGAAGTTGGTCAGTGGTGGACCGTTTGTTCCGAAAGCCACATTGATTTATGGAGAGTAGGTTATTGGTTTCTAGGTGGTGTTTTAACCTATTTGCGATTATTGTCTCCATTATTTTGCAAATATTGTTTGTAAGGGAGATGGGTTGGTACGAATTTATGTTGTTGGGATCTTTACCTAGCTTGGGGATTGGTATTACTATGGCCTGTTTCCATTTGGTGGGTAGTTGGCCTTTATCCCATATCCTATTAAAGAGTTTGATTATGGCTATTGTTACATTGATAGGTAGTTTTTTGTAGATAATGTAACCTAACTGATCCTTACCATGGGATGTTTCGTTTTTGGATCGTAGGGCTCTCTTCCATTCATGTACTGTGATGTCGCTATTTAGGTGAGATTCTTTTGTTCCTCGGTCTTGAAACATTTGAGGTTGTGTTCCCTCCATTAGATTTTTGTGTTCTTGAAAGTTTCTGGTGTGATTATTGTTGCTACTCATGTTCGAAAAATCCTTCGCTAGGAGGTCTGCCTTATTTTTATTTGTTATGTCACTTTTACAGTTTATTTACAGTTAGCACATTTTTGTTTAATTGTGTGGCATTCTCCTTTGTGTTGACCTCCACAGTACTTACATCTTGGTTTGAATCTACATCTGAGGGCATAGTGTCCCCAGTGCAGGCATTTGGTGCAAAATCATGGCCTATTTATGTAGTTTTCCAGCTTATGGCACACTCCTGACTGTCCTAGTTTTATTATTGAGGGTATTGGCTCGGTAGCCTCTATAACTGCTTTGTTTGTTCCTTGTCCCTTGTGATTTTTAAGACGATATACTTTGGTGGTCTGTGTTCCATTTGCTGTGAGTTTATGAAGTAGGAGTTCATTGCTTATGTCCTTGTTGTATCCGTTTAGTGCTATTACTTTTTTAAAGATAGTGGTTTTAGTGGGTTTTCGCCAGATTAGTTATGGTTTCACTGTGTTTGGAGTTCGAAGTGACTCCTGTTTTCCTCTGAGTGCTATGGCGTCTCTCTACTTTGATCTTTATTGGGCCTATAGTTTCAATTTGGATGAATCTTTCCACCTGTTGAATTGTGCTGCATTGGACAATCAGGTAGTTTCGCCCTGGTCTTATCAGTTTGAATTGTCCAGTGTGAATTTTGGCCAGTGCTGTCATAATACTATTGGTACTTAGACTAGTAATTCTATTGCACCTGCTGCTTATGTATATGGTGTGTTCGATGGAATGATAATTGTAAATTTTGTTTTGGGGGTTATGTTTTTGTTTTATTTCCTGTTTTGAGTTAACCTTACTTGTGGGTTTTTTTGTGGTTGTTTTGGGGTTTTAGCGGGCTTTTGCCATTACCTAGGTATGTGTTTTGGGTGTTTTGGGTTGTTTGGGGTCTTTGGGTTGCCATATTAGTGATGCTGCTCAGTAGTTTTGTAGTGTCTAATTCATTGGATTTGTTCCCATAGGTTGGTGGTTCCCTTGCTGTTATTATCCCAGATGGTCCAGGAGTTTGGCTTGAGCGTATAGTTTCTTTCCTAATGTTTTGATTTATTGTTGTTTGCTTGATTTCCTGTTGTTGGTTTGTTTGCATGTTTCTAGAATTGGTTATTTCATTTTTGGTGAATTTTGGGGTGCTGGTTATGGTTATGTGGTCTAATTGTGGGGAGTTTAAGGTATGTAGGTTACTGTCAAATTCATTTGTTAGGTTTGGAATAGTGGTGTCTATATCTTCATTTGTGTTTGGCTTTTCCGCTTCCTTGAAGAGGATTGGCGATATTATTGGCATTGTATTTATATTGTTCCCTGGAGTGTAGTTTTGTATTTCTAGTAGTTTCTTTTGGTGGGGTGGGGGTGTGTTAGTTATGTCTGCTGGTTTGTGGTTTGTTTGGTCTGTGTTTGAGACCAGAATTTGGGGTCCCAGTGTGATGTTGGTTGAATTCGAGTTTGCTGTGGTTGGTACGACTTGCGTTAATTTTGCTTATTTTGCATGCTTTATTGGTGCTGTTTGGAGTTGTGATACATCCAATATTTTTACTGATTTATTGATAGGATTGTTTGGTGGTTTGTGTGTTTGCGTGTTTGGATTGAATAGAGCCATTTGTTTGGACCTAGTTTGCATTCTTCTACTTAAATTGCGTATAGCATTGAATGATGACTTGTCTTTTGTTTTTGTCCTAACCCAGTCTGCTCCTCCGCTAGAAGTCTCTCCTTTGTTTTCTATTACGTGTTCCTATCGTTCCTTTGTTTGAGAGTTCCTTTGTTCTGTGCAATTCCTTTGTTCACGGCTTGGCGGTTTGCTAATCGTTTCCTCTTCTTAGTATTATTTCTTTGCTCTTGTTTTCCTGTTCCTTTATTCTATTTTAATTGGTGATGGTGGTGGCCGCACTCAGTAGAACTTTTAAAATTATACACCAAGCCGGTTTTACACAGTAAACAAATCAAGCAAGTTGAGAGATAGTTTTCAAACTTGACGTTATGGGAATGACGTCACTAAAATAAACAACGTTAGTTTACATATGACAGTTTGTCATTCTGTGTAATTCTGAATATATTTAAAGGATGTTGAAACAATCGTCACAAAAACCTTACACAATTCTCTCTCGGCAACATGGTGTAATATTCGATAACAACACTGTATCCATTTGCGAAGGAACTTGAGTAAAATTTGCAATAATATCAGAGCTAAAAAAAATACGTTTGTTCCAATTTCAAGGCAAAATAAAAACGTAATTACTGGTGCACTGACATAAAATGTCCAATACAACTATGCATAAACAAACAATAATTGAGTCAAAACGGAGAGGTAGTGTTATAGCAACTCGCGATTTCTCAATTCTTGTCATTGTTCGATCAAATTATACACAAATATAAATTAGGCAGAAACAATAAGAAAAAAAAATTTTAATAAATTACTTTTCAAACAAGTTTATACCATTTCTTTTTAATGGTCATACATGCAAACCCCGAGATAAGTGTACGTGTCATTTTTTTAAATATAAGTTTGCATAAAGAAATGCATTTAGAACTTAACGCGTGCATCTTGTGATGTCCCGGGCTTGTGGGTCATGCACTTTTTAGTATTTATACCTGTTCAGTTTGGGAGGTCGGCTTATATACGTAAGAGCTTATGCGCGAGTATATACAGTAATTCAATGTATTTTCCTATATCTCAGTAAGGATTACACTGAAGTAGATGGTTACCCAAGCAATCATAAAAATGGCTGCCAAAACGTTCATAGTAATATTAAAAAGAAAACGTTCCAGAAGGCGGGGAAAGGAAAATTATCCCACGATCTCACCCAACAGGAAAAGAGAGTACTGGAGAAGAATTTCATCGGTTTATTTGGACCAGTCAAAATCACATAATGTTAACATGTTGTCATAACAAATATGAAACTGCACATACTGTACGCAAAGTGTAGCGACTATGCAATAAATGTACAAGTGATACTGCCCAAGTCCTTCTTGATGAAAATGCGGAATAATTGTATATGAATGTTCGTGCAATTTTCTACAAAATCTTCTATAATAATTCTGCACGTAAGGTTTACCGAAACAAGACTACTGTATGAATGATGCTTTGTAATTTATATCAGAGCTATCACATATTAAGGTTACGTTTACTTTAAGTGTGTTGTTTGTAACTCTGACAGAAGTAGTGGTATGACAAATTTTAAACTATTACACATATTTAATCAAGGGTGTCAAATTTACACTTTCATGGGTTTCATTTGAAGGTCAAAGGTCGAGATTGCTATTTTTGTTTGGAGCTGTAATTTTTAACCTTTGAATGCAGCAATATACATAAATCTTGGTGTAACAGTACATCATGACTTGATGTTGTTACTTGGAAACTTCATAAATCTGTCCACAAGGTTTGGTCTCACCTCTCTGGTCAGTATCATTTTTGGGTGCCCAAACTGTTACCCAGAAGCCTCTCTGGTCAGTATCATTTTTGGGTGCCCAAACTGTTACCCAGAAGCCTCTCTGGTCAGTGTCATTTTTGGGTGTTACCCAAACTGTTACCCAGAAGCTGTTGTTTAAGATCCTTTAATGAAATGTTTACACCTGTGAAATTATAGCTTGGGAGTGTATCAGGTATCTGTCATGTGTAAATAGCATGGTCCCATTAACAAGATCAAACTCACGCGTGAAGTTTACTAACTTTTTATTAAGGACTGTAACTCTAAAGTCCTTCAAAGTAGTCTAATTAAGCCTGTGTATAATTCATAACGTCTGAATGTGTCACTTATTGCGGGGGGGGGGTATTTTCATCAATGTGTTGATCGTTGATAAACATTATCTATTTTTGTATCAAGGTTCTATCTCTCAAATTCCCAAGGATAGTTGGACTGTAGTTAAAAAGTTGTTTAAATAATGAAAATAAGATATTTTGGATGGTGTATCTTGAGATCAAGATCCTATCTGCGAAGTCAAGGTCATCTCAAGGGCTACATACTTGAGACAACATGGCTGTTACTTTAAGCCATTAAAATTAGTAGTATCAAACATTGCATAGTTGTACATATTGATCTCACGTGAGGTTCATAGTCTTAGCCTCATAGTTACAGTCACGTGCCAGTATGCATATATTTATTGCCAGATCTTGAACTAAAACCACATATTCAGACAGCTGAAACTGAATATGCTTATATCAATGATAATCTGGCAGTGTTTCGTATATCACTTTTCTCGGTTCATTCTTAAATGCTAAGGCATTCAGTGTTTGTATTCAAGCTGATACTCTGAGGATGTTTAAAATATTAGGAAGAATCGTTGTATATTATCCAGAGAGGTTCTTAGTAAATGTGAACTACACGTTGCAAAGTAGAAACAAATCCATAAACATCTACTGCAACATAAAATTATTTAGCAATTTCTGTAAAGTTTCATTATACTTTAGTTTTAAATTTTCTTAAACTATGGTTATTTCCATATACAATGAATCTTTCTGTATTGGAATAAAGCATTTCTTATTCAAAAAAGCATTTCGTATTCAAAAAAAACAACCCATATACAATAAAGTATTCCGTATGCAATTCAGCATTCCGTATACAAAAAAGCATTCCGTATTCAAAAAACATTCCGTATGCAAACAAGCATTCCATATACAATAAAGCGATCCTTATACAATAAAGCATTCCGTATACAAGAAAGCATTCCGTGAACAATAAAGCATTACATTCCGTTATACCGTAGCTGATTCTGCACGGAAATACGACTCAGAAACTGTATAAGGTCTAAACGCTTCTCGATCGTGCTGTAAATGTAAGATTCCTACTTTGATGGAAGCTGTACATTGTCTTAATAATTCTGGTTGATGGTATAAAATGTAATATTACTATTTTGAGAGAAGGAATATTTCATATAAGAGAACAAGGTAATCTGTCTCTTAAGCTTATCCCTCTCTTTCTTCTGTTTAGACGATCTCTATCATTGCTAATTTCCTTAGGAGAGGACCTACCACTTAGTGTATCAGACCCATCAGGACTTTCACGTTGCAAGGGAACGTTTTGCGTACATTCATGTTGCTTTGGTGATTTGTCGGACAGCAGCTTCTTCATTTTATGACCCCTCTTCATAATCGCCATGGAATCTCGGAGAGTCTTACCCTCTTTGTCAGTTACATTCTTCTGCATTTGACCTTCTGACTTGGCAGCATCGTGTGCAACAGCATTCTGTCCAAGGCTTTCCGGCTCATTATTCAAGCCCGTCAAGTTCACAGGACACGTGGCTATTGTCTCGTCATAATTAAGTTTTGAAGAATCGTTATCACAGTCTGAGGAACGTTCAGTCACTTCCTGATGATTTAAAAATCTCCGGTCTCTCTGCAAAATGATCAGTACAATAGAACATGAACTCTGCCAATCAAACATTCATCTAGCAAAAGATTTATTATTCAGTCTTAACCTATGACAAAAATTACATTTTCGAAAGAAAAATTGTGGGTGTAAATGATATGTACGGAATGCTTTCCAGGTTCAAGACTTTCACACATTATTTTTTACTAAAGTGCCTCTATCTTAATCGTAGAATGTTACAGTAGGAAGGAAAGAAAGTGTTAGAGTTTGAAGGAAAGAAAGTGCTAAGGCTGACGACACAGCATGCTGTTATAGGCAAGAAACCTAAAACAGTTGCTAAGTTCAAATAAAAATGACCCCTCGTTCTCTACATTTTTTTTTCTTCAGTACTGAGTTTTCCGTTGTGACCAAAACCAAATTCATCATACCTTAATCAAAAGTAACATCCTAGACAACTTTACAGTGAAGTTCTTGTCCTAGGTTCTCTGGCATTTACAGAAAGGATAGACTGCAAACAAAGCACTGTACCGTGCGTCACAGAGTCCATTTCCGGCCTGATTACTCACTGTGCACTGTACCGAGTGTCACAGTCAATTTCCCGCCTGTTTACGAAGTGTGCACTGTAGCCAAATACAAACATAGAATCCCAAACCCTCTAATTCCAAAGAATACACAATTTCCTTTAAATCAATAGAAAGAAAGCCTAACTCTAACCCAAGGACCACAACCCTAAAAGCAAGGGAGAAAATAAATGTAAAAACGTATGTGGATCACATTCATGGTTATCGACCAATGGTACTAACTGAAAAAGTACTTCGATATTCTTTTAACTTACTGCTTATGTTGTATGTTGGTTTATCTAACAATGATAATTTTTCCGAATGCAAGCACAACATTGCTAAAACTATCAAATTATTTTGTGTTATAGTTTCTGAGTCAGGTACATTAAAAGTATTGCCAATATAACTATCACATTAAAAGTATTACTAATGCTGATTAACTTAATTAACGATCATGTGTGTGTGTGTGTGTGTGTGTGTGTGTGTGTGTATGTGTGTGTGTGAAAGAGAGAGAAAGAGAGAGAGAGAGAGAGGGGAGGAAGGGAGGGAGGGAGAGAGAGAACATAGTCATAATGGAATTTCTTTTACATTAGGTCCCGATGTGAAGTTTTGAAGAAAAAAATTAAAACAACGTAATCACAACATTCACAAAAAAGACTACTGTCATCATAACCGTCAAAATCATCACAACCACTGTGATGGTGATCATCGTCATTATCATCGTTATCTAATGCGACAAAAACTAAACAAACTACAAACAACAACAAAATATACAACCAGAACGAGAATAGAAACTCCAAAGACAGATGAGATAGTCGATTGACATCGCAAGGAAACATCTATCAGCCATGTGTATTATAGTATTTAGTTAGCCGTCATTGTAAGATAGCTTGGTAGAAGTGACCAATTGAAACTCTTTTATTCTATTATGCATCTGATATTTTGAAACTTCCCCTAAATGAAATGACAATTCGCTGAAATAAACATTATGCTGTTACATTTTTACTGCAGATTTGAATTAGCCTTCTAAATGTATCCAATTAACAATTAACCCTTGTTTATATGGACACTCTTCTTTACATACTGAATGACGGCATTATAGTACTCAAAGTTTTTACATACTGAATGAAGGCATTACAGTACTCAAAGTTTTACATACTGAATGAAGGCATTACAGTACTCAAAGTTTTTGATACTCAGTCAAAAGGTTTGAAAATAAATCACTGATATCGGACCGCTTGAATAATATATATGTATTTTTAAAAAAAAGTACACTATAAGTATCAGCTTTTTATTAGTTAAAACGTTATATACATTCTTTCTTTTTCTTTTAGTGCCCAAGCGGCGACATGTTTGTCGTTCTTTCCGTGATGGGAGGGGTTGAATCATTATCATCCTGTTTTTGGCTATCATTCACCATCCATTGTGCTCAGGTTGATTCGAAAGTTTGGGCTAGACACAGGAAACCATAGTTCTCATTACTTACAAATTTCCACGATAAATACGAATGAATCACTTTTAGTTGTCAAACAGAAGAAATCGACATGTACTGAGCTACCTGAATAGTATTGGCTCTGTGTAAGGTTTGTTTGGTGTAACAATGTTGTGATAACCGTCGTAAAGGTCTCGAACCGATTCGTTTATTTGAATGCCAGTGGCTGCCTCTGTATTGGTACCAGACCTGTAACAGGTGCGTACTTTGATGGAATCTTCATAGCTCTTCACAATCGGTTGCTTGGAAACTCGACTTGGTGGGGTCACAGGTTTTGTGGTCGGTGTCACGTGATACGGACGTATCACAGGAGATCCCAAACACTCGTAAAATACTTCCGAAGAAGATGAGCTCAAAATTTTCGTAGCAACAGAGTTTGAGTTGCCGAAATGCATTTCAGCATCACGGTCGAATGGTATTTTCGGATGCAGTCGCCCATTATTATCATCACTATCCGATTCGTTCAGATTGTCGACACTTTCTGTGGCACTATTCAATGTGTTCCTACCGTCACTGCTGGATGGATATACAGTGGAGGAAGACGTAGACTCCGTGGTGTAATCTGTCATGTCTTCGTTTGCATCATTTGAACTGTACTCATGTGTGGTACACATATCTATAGATTGAATCTCCTGACACGCTTGACCTTCTTCAGTTACATCCTTTATTTCTTTTCCCTCTTCGTTTTCTTCCTCTTCACCAACTTCCTGGGCCGTGTTTGCGACATCTTTGAAAGATCTGAGATAGTGGATCAGACCTCTAACCCTCAGTTTCTGATTCGGATGCCGCTAAAAGACAAATATTTAGGGTGCATGTTAAAGAACGGCCTATGTTTACGAAACTTTAGGCTCACAAAACATTTACCCAGGCTGGCTCTTGTAGCAAACAGATTTTACAATTGGAGAGACTATATATATATATATATATATATATATATATATATATATATATATATATATATATATATATATATATATATATATATATATATATAAAGCAAGTGTTCAATCGCTACACGATAGCAAACCCACACTTGCTTATAAAAGGCCGAACAATCTTAAAGATTTCTTAATTAATTCTAAACTAGAAAGAAAACATCATATAAGAAGGGATCATCAACTAAATGTAATAGACCAAGATGTTCGCACTGTTCTTTCATTAATGAAAATACTTCTTTCAAAATTAATAATACGAAATAAACTTTTAATATGTGTTGTGATACTAAGTGTGCAAAATCAAATGTTATTTATTTGATCACATGCAAAAATTGTGGCATCCAATATCTTGGACAAACCAGTCAACAAATATCTAAACCTAAACGTATGAACCAACACAGATCAGACATAAAAAATATATTGTAATAAGTGTTCCCATACTTTGCAAGATTTCTCTTTTCAGCCTATTGTTATAGCTGATTCTGACATGGAACGTCTGCTAAAGTAAACCTATTGGATTCACCGTCATAACATAAAAATATAAATAAAACTGTTTATCTCTAATTATATATATATATATATCTCTAATTATATATATATATATATATATATATATATATATAACTGATCAGTTTGAACATTCTTACATTATAGTTCACCAACAAGTATTATTCTCAAAGAAATCTGAAATAGCATGATCTGATAAGGCACTCTCATCTGAATACCAAGGACAACAAGACATTAGTAATTGGTTCTCACAGTATGGGGTTTTACACTGTGCGCATGCACATGGTCTGCGAAAACATGCAATGTTTCACCTGGGTGGTCGAACTTATCCACTTATCCGTGAGCCACTGCGAAATTGTGTTAGATGGTATGATGCGGAGTGGTGAATGGTACCAAATGCTACATTTAGAACTGCTTTAATGCAAATGGACGCACAACAAGATCGAGAAAATTCCTTTTCACGGGTTCTAATAGATTCCTCCATACTTTTTCTTGTTTATGAGGACAGTATGGATTCAACTCACCCTCAAAACAAATCATGGCCATCGTAATGTTAAAACTGCCGCCATGCTGTTAAATGGTTTGTTACACGCTCCACACAGCTCAACCTCTTTCAAAACTGTTATGACTCCTGTTTCGTCTAAATCTTAGTCCATCATCTCCGCACATGGGATGGAGCCTACTTCCCGCTCTGATAATATATTAAAATCCATTTAAACACCAGGGATATAAAAAAATAAAAAAGAACAGACTATGTATAGCTGTTCAAATATGTTTTTTTTTATTATTATTGAGATGTTTGCCGCGGGCTACAAGGTAACATAAAAAGGTCCATTCTGAGCGTCCTCGACTAGCAACAAATCGCAGGCGACTGATTTTTTTTCAATACCTAACATGTTACAAGACTGATCTTTGTCCGCCAGGCACTCTCCCTTTTATGAAGTATCAGTACGATTACCTCAGAGTCTCTTCCAGACTCGCAAGAGATGAGGATGATCCGAATGGTAATAGTCCTGTGCACGTTCTATCTAAGCCAATTATTCTTGGCCTTTTCCTCCTACGTTATTAATTAAAATCTCCACATTCTACTTAAAAGCCAGTGTAGAGAAAAGATCGCAGAAAATTCGAGACAAGTTGAGTGTGATACAGTTATCAAACCCAACGGTTTGCCTTCAAGTTTACTGCGTCATGATATTGAATATCTGTCTAAAGGGGAGATAACCCACCATAATGCGTATGATGTTGCATTGAGGGTTGCTCAGACTCCTACCAACCAGCGGATTTCCGGGTTAATTACCATTACAGTAATATGTCTTAAATATTTATTCGTTTGTTTAATATGTTGTTGTTTTTTTTAAATTCTTTTGCATGATAGAAAAATAGTATATGCCTGTAACTACGTTTGAGATGAGAGTAGGAAGTGATTAATCAAGAGCTGTCACTCTTGTAGGTCAACCAACATATGGCTGTTCTTCTCCTCGTGTGCCGAAAATATACAAAACGAAAGCCTTGAAGTTTGGAATTCAGTGCCTGTGATAACGGAGAAAAAGACTATATGACAGCTTAATGAAGTCCGTGTCAAAAGAGTTTTCAAGATGCTTTTAAGAAATACGTGTATATCTGTTGCGCTAGTCACAGATTTCGGTGGCAGCTGAGAACGACAATAATTATAATGAAGATCAATAACACGTCTTAAATATACGTTTCAAACATTAACGCTATTTACTTACTACAAAAAGTATAATAAAAATGTGAATCCGAAATATATACGAGATAAATAAGGTTTCTTTCATCGAAGATATATTTAACCAACACGTTTTTATATTATTATTAAAAGGAAGTAATACGAACAACGTTCTTTTGCGCATCAGGGTCCAGCTACGTGGATTGAATTACCCATGTATCTTCGACACAAGGACTGTAACTTCTTTCAAGAGTTTTCTTAAAACTCACCTATTTCGACTACAAAATAAACTTAAGGACTTAATACTGTTTACTTCCCTCGTTATTATCAGCATGTTTTTGTTTTGTATTTTCATGGTGTTTTAATTTAAAATGGCCCTAAAACTTAAGAGGCTTTAGCTGCTCTGGAATTTTGTGCCGTTTCTCATGTATATGTGTTTGTTGACTGTGTTCATCTACATTTGAGGTTACATCATGCATTTGCTGTTCGTTTGGAATGTGTTTCTTCGTTTACTTTTCTCAGGGTGGAGAACTGTTAGACTTTGTCCCAGTCGTTTTGCCCCACTTGTGCTATAACTGTTTTTTGTTTTGAACATGACGTCATCATGTTATACTCGTTAGTGAACCCGTTACGCCGAGATTGCCCCTCGTTAACTGCATTAAATAACAAATCCTTGGCGCTCCATACTACATTGTGCCCTTGACTTATAAACCTATGACTACATTCATTTTACTTAAATGTTGTCAGGCGATGAGCCAAAGTGTGTCGATCTAACACCCTCCAGTTACTCCATCAAGTTGTTCCCACGCCTCCTCTTGCAGAGGCGATTTTGCTGTCATTTTAATGAACTCCATAGTTCAACGTCTTAACTGCACTACAACTTTTAGTTTGGAACACACATCGTTTGAACTAGTCCAAACCTATTTACTGTGGAACAAATGTCAGTCCATGTTGTTCTGCCTCTACCGCCTTCCTCCTAGTCGATAAAACAAGCTGACTGGGTCTCTCCTTTAGAAGAAGTTTTCTAACCTCCTGGAGTAAGGAAATGTGATAGGTAACAATCTGGTTATTCTTGGACATTTCAATTTTCACGTTGACTGTACTGTCCTGGAAATCCATGCAGATTAAAACGCATAGATTCTATTCATATTTTCAACCTCAAACAATCAGTAAGTCTACCCACCCATAAACATGGTCACGTTTTGGATTAGCTTTGTCATAGACTTGATGATAATAGTCTCAAGTCTTCAATGGCGTCCCACGAACATGCATCAAACCACCTCTGAGTCACACGTCATCTTGCTGTATCAGCCCCTAACCCTACATCTCTGTTTGCTTCTTAGTGAAACCCACGTATGATAAATAGAACCCACCTAATATATGACATCCCAGTAAACCTAACATCTTCATTTTGTTTCGTAATTTTCATGGTATTTATTTTTCTAATCTTGTCGTTGTTTATAATTAATGTGTTATTTAATATTGTAAAGCGCTTGGAGCTTCTAAAGATTATCCTGTACTAAGTCCAGATTATTATTATTATCATTATTATTATTATTATTATTATTATTATTATTATTATTATTATTATTATTGGTGTTGTTGTTGTTGTTGTTGTTGTTATTATTATTATTATTATTATTATTATTATCATTATTGTTATCGTCGTACCTGAGAATATTATCTCACCTGAAAATGCTCAAAGATCTAATCAGAATTATAAAAAACTTCACCTAACACCTGTCACCCTCAGAAGTTCGTAATATCTGTTGAGCGTCCATAAGAGTGGTCAAAATGTCGCGTGTGTGTGTGTGTGTGTGTGTGAGAGAGAGAGAGAGAGAGAGAGAGAGATTCAAATGTTTAATTTAGCTTTAACAATTTTCCAGTCATATCGCTACGATGCCTGCAGTGTGTAAGTTTATAGACATGTCTACCACTGGGGCATCAGACATGTGGCATGATGTCCCACTCATTCATATTATCCTGACACCAGTCCGACCAGTCCTAAAACTAACCTAATAATGCTGAGCGCATAGCGAGGCAGCTACTAGTACCATATAGACTTTGATAAGACTCGACCGGGGTTCGAACCGCGACCTATCGCATCCGAGGCGGACGCTCTAACCACTTAGGTCATCGGAGTGGTCTAAAAATGTCCTCTATTACTGGCAAAAACACAGACGTGTCACCAGTGCTAGCCATCAAAAGTAACAATACAAAATGCATTCAGTAATCAGGATTTAATAGACTTTGTTCAAACTATATCAGTATTACATTTTTGAACACCTATTAATATTTCAATTTAAATGGCCTTACATGATCACTTTGACATTTGTATAGTACACTGGTAACCGTTTTAAAAGTCCATAGCGATCAATAATTTTCATCTGGAAGATTTGTGATAACATTTGCAACCTTTGGTAATACATTTTTGTATTAAATTTTTGAACAATATTTAACATTTAATTTTATTTCAATAAATGTGCATGCATGACCATGTTGACATACACTTTAGCACTGTCTTCAACTTCTTCATATAATGGATGCCAGTATATAAAAAAATTCAATCAGAGAAAAAAGGATGGAAAATGAATGGCGGAGTGGCAAGAATGAGATATTAAGCCATCCAAGACGATGAACTTTCATACTGAATTTTGAAAGACATTATCAGTGGCATATTGGAGAAATATGACTGCAATACTCTCTCGATCGATATACAAATTGCATTATTCCATAACTAGTTCCTTCACTTACCTTTTCGTGCCACTTTCTAAACAGCTTTAATGACAGCCATATTGCGACAACGGTGCAAGGAACACTGAGCAAAAGAAGAGCTCTACGATGCATTGTTCTCCTATGTGTGACTGCAACGGTACACTGAAAGTGAAGTTTTGTTTTGACGTCACAACTGACGTCATTAATCCATAAACCGCTATTCTAATAAATCGTGTATCACACCATGGTACTGGTTGTTTATATAACTATTCGTAATCATTTTCCTCATTTTTTAACGTATTTAGATAGCTACCATTCCTTGTTTGTTGTACCTCTTATATCTTCCCATCCAAGACAGTGCACTAAGAGTAAACAGAGTTTATTTACTCTCAGATACCTCGTTGTGAAACTTTACTCGACTATAAATCTTACCAGAAATACTATTGACAGGTCAGTTGACTGCATTTGTATATTTAAAGTTAGTTTTCCATTTTTACTAGAGGTTCTGAATAAAGTTAAGTTTGACAATTTCAAGTAATATTTTAAAGTTGAAGTAACATATTCTTGAGAAAAAATTTATAAAGGAGGGACCATATCTGTCCATCACGTAACTGTACTCGTCATTTCGCGTGAGTAATGTTAATCCAGACTTTTCTTGCTCGATATTTGCAAATCCACACTTTAATTGGTCAGAATATGTTTTAGTATGATTTGGGGTCCGATAAATATTTATAACAGAAGGGCTTGTTTGTCTAACAGCTATAAATGAGGAAAAGTAATATAAATGCAAACTCTAGAGTACGCATATTGTTATGTTTAAACAAATGTATAATAATATATCATAACTATAATTAAGTTTATACTTATCGAGACTGGAAGGAATTTAGTATAATAATAATCAACCAGCACAAATACTTTAATTGTTCAACATTAATTGTCTGGCCATGCTTGGAAACATTAGTTCTAATATAAAAGGTGTTGTTAATTTATTTTCAGCATAAATAGTAAATGTCAAGTGAAATGGAATACAACTTAAATATTTTCACCACTACTCATAGAAAGGTGTAAAATTAGTATTATCAGCAAACATTATTGCAAGGAAGATAAAAAAAAATCATACAAAGCCAAACTGAAGTACTTATCCTTACCGCAGAAATAGTCATGTGATCACCCCGAATATGTTAAGAATCCACAAAAGGTGTTTCGCAACATTCTTTTGAGTCTCGTGTTCCTGAAAAGGGACACACCATCCTTTGAACCTAATAATAGGTTTAGTAAAATCAGCAAATAAATTTATGTCTAAGTTACAAATGAAAATTTAAGAAGAATTTACAGTAATGTGAATTAAATCACAAACAATTCTAAAAGTTCTGTCACAGTCCAGAAGATTAGTGTTCCAAATGAAATCAATATTGAATGTACTGATATTGCAATAGCCTTGAATGTGCTGATGTTGCAATAGCCTTGAATGTACTGATGTTGCAATAGCCTTGAATGTACTGATGTTGCATTAGCCTTGAATGTACTGATGTTGCAATAGCCTTGAATGTGCTGATATTGAAATAGCTTTGAATGTACTGATGTTGCAATAGCCTTGAATGTACTGAAGTTGCAATAGCCTTGAATGAGCTGATGTGACAACGGCCTTATTGAATCACAATGAAATAATCAGTATGTTTTTGAATAAATTCACAAATTCACAAAAGACTGATTTTGTTCAAAATATCAATTTTACATAAATGATTCCTCACAAAGTAAATCGGAAAATGACAGTAAATAAATCCAGAGACTGAACTTAAAGGAGAAATTAATAATTTTAATGTAATCAACCTTCTAAAAAAACCGAAAACACAATAGAATTAACAGGATTTGGGTCAAATGTTCTCCTCTAGAACATTCTACATTTTTTAAACAAGGCTAGACCTAGAAATCAATTATCAGTAAAGTACTTTTTAAAAAAAAAAAAAAAGACATTAGTCAGGTAGTCCGAACCTCCTACCTTCAATTACAGTCAGAGGTCAGGCACACAATACAAATTCAATATACATAACCCTAATACCTTTGAAATGCTCATAGGTATATATTGTAAATGATGTCACGTGTTAGCTGGATTGATTGAAAGCACGTGTTGACTGAATTATGCTACAAGCATTCTGAAGAGTACGTGTACATGTTACGATTTTCTTTTACTGATGTCTGTTAATGCAGAGTAGGAGTTCTCATACTCTGTATGCAAATACGTACTTAGTATCACACATGAGGGTAAGTGATTTAAGTTTTATTTGTTGTGAAAGACGTAGACATACACAATCGTTATCAGAACACTCCTAGATCTCTTGGAAAAGAGATGCTCTCAGATGATTGCCAAATGAAACGAAATCCGAATCACTCCATCATCAAGTATGTATGTAATCACTCCATTATCAAGTATGTGTGTAATTACCCCATCATCAAGTATGCGTATGTATGTTTGCAAGCAGTCCTACCCGTGCTTGTGTGATAGGGCCTTGCGATTCCAATGGTGGCCACGCCTTTTTCAATCCCGAGTGGATGTCGATTCACCCGTGGTCTACATAATTAGCAGACATTGCCCCTTCCCCTGCAGTCTGTCAAGGGTGGATTTACAACCCTCATTTGATGTTCTTTTGAGTCCAAACCGGCAATTCCTGCCACTTACTTGTGAATCGCATGCCATCGAATAAGGCGCCAGTAACAAGTTCATATGACTATGTTATAAACAACTGGCTTCCCCTCCGTCTTTTGATGTCGGCGTACACTCGCAACATTTATGAAGCGAATAATTAGCCTCAGGGTCTAGCATATACATATTGCAATCTGGCTATTGTTCCGTACTTATAACGTGACACTAAGTGACTGTAACTTTTACATTAGCACCTATTTTAGTTGGGGTTTTAAAAAAACTTGTTATTACTGCTGCAGTGTTACACAATGTAGTAAAAGTAAAACGGACTTTGCTGTTATAAGAGCAGTAGATCTCTATTTGATGAGAAATAACCTAATTTTTACTGTTCAAGTAGCACACATTTTACTGATGAAACAGGCTTCTACTGTTCCAATGATATAGTAAATAAATGGGTCTTTAACATTTCCAACTAAGTGATAGTTACTAACTTGTAGATTGTCATTCCAAATGGCGTCTTGAATGTATAATGTGCTCGTTGGATAGTAGATAACTGGGCGATTGTGACTTCAAACAGCGTCTTAGTGGTCTAATGTGTGTGTTGGATAAAAGATAATTGGGTGATGGTCGCTCCAAACGGCGTGTAGAATAGTAAATAACTGGGTGTTGGATAGAAAATTAAATATCATTGACGTATTTAGTAAAAGCGCACCGAGCCTGCCGCTACAAGATAAAACTGACACGTCTGTCAGATATGTTTTTACAACATTGACACGTAAGCCTGCAAAATTCTGGATCGGTCAATGCTGCGAATTTCATAATACTACGTAATGCAGCAGCAACATAAAACATAACAGTTATTTAACGTACAACCAAGGCATTGCTATGTTTGTAGAACTATTCAACCCCACCTTTAAAATAGGACTTGGAAACACCGCCCAACAAATATCCGAAGGCCTTAAAGGTGTTCTGAACAGAGCGCGTAATCAAAGCCCTCGGAGTTAAGTCGCTGGTGCAATGGAGCATTATTCCATCTTGATCTCAGTGTGACAAAGCCGCGAAACAATTCGCGAACACGAGTTGTTTTACTTACTGATGAGCAGAGGCGATCTTTAAACAAGAATGACAAAATCAATATTTGCTATAGCAATGATCTGTTATCGCGTCGTAATGTCTCTTGCGAAAAAAAAAAATAACTTGCTAAAATTGATGCAACTAATCAATTAAAAAAGCAAATAACATATACATGGACCTCAAGTATGAATTTTATACGCGCAAACAGGCCTTTGTCGGCAACGGCAACATTTTTATTGACGACTTTAAAGACTTGTTGTCACATGGTAACCTAGATAGGTTATCAAGGACAAGCATGAACTGCGAGTACACAAAGGCGGCATGTATTCAGTGCGTTGCTTGGAAAAACTGACGGCGACGAAATAGTAGCACATTTTGTTTCCAAGCCGGTTCGCATAACAAATAATAAAGCGTATATTCCAAACGTTTTTCCGCGCTAAAAAACAATATTGATAATTTTCAGCGAAACGGCACTGGTTGGATTTTGATTGGCGTTTCCACGTGTGTTGTCAACACTACCAAGTAAAAGCCTCTGCTTGTCAGATCATACACGCCACTTCCTGAGAGGATTTAAAACAGTCAAAGTTTTGTCAGTGTGGAAAAAATATGACAGATGTTTTATGTGGATGCCACGGAATTAAATTCTTTTATTTATTGAATACATGTACTCGGGTTTAATTGTTTGTGTACAACGACACCAGAGGGTGATTTATGTATATTGTGTCGTATTTCGAAATAGTGAGTTCGGTTCATCCCATGCCGCACGTGCGGAATAGTCTTGTCAGCAGGCAGTCTGCTTCAAGGACTTGTACATCTTCAGCTGTAGAGCTGTATGCGTCTGTGTCTGGAGTGACCAGAGTGTCTAATGTCCGGAGTGTCTAATGTCCGGGGTGTCCGGAGGGTCTAATGTTCGGAGTGTATTTTTCATCATTACGTCTGTGCGTTCTTATGTTAAATAAATCCAATATTTGGATTATATATACACGCACATATTCATAATTAATTGCTTATGCAAGTCATCCATTATTAAACATTGTATTTATATCATCATCAAAAGTGGTGTTCTGTTGTGAGTCCGAAAATCTCACCCGGTTATCTTGTTACAATGGTGTCGGAAGTGGGACCTCTCATTTTTTAATTATTGTGCTGATAATGTAATCTATATAACTTACCGTGTATAACGTCATTACGTTATTATGCCCGTGTCGTGTATAGCAGACGGTATTGGATATATTTTCAGCTGTCTGTGACCGGAGTGTCTGTGTCTGTGACCGGACTTTCTGTGTCTATGTCTGTGTCTGGAGTGACCAGAGTGTCTGTGTCTGGAGTGACCAGAGTGTCTAATGTCCGGGGTGTCCGGAGTGTCTAATGCCCGGAGTGTCCGGAGGGTCTAATGCCCGGAGTGTCCGGAGGGTATAATGTTCGGAGTGTTCCGAGTGTTTCGAAGTGTTCCGAGTGTCCGGAGTCTGTAGCAGCTGTGAAGTTGAACTGTATCAGCCGTGCATCTGAAACAGTGTACTGATGACGGAGCGTATCTCCGTACATGTAATTTGTTAACCGTGGGCTAATTTTAGTGTTCGTAAAACCCAGTGTATCTTCGGGACTGTAAAGATAAGTATATATCTGTCCCTCTTTCTTATCACCATAATTTCGCTACCTGAGTGAAAGCATTTTACTATATGAGTAAAATTTCACATCGTTTACTACCTGAGTAAACTATATCCATCGTTTCATTGTCAAATCCTTGTGAACCTTTCATCCCTTGTCTTTGTATTTGCTAAATTAATTTATTTGTATTTTTCATCATTAAGTCTGTGCGTTCTTATGTTAATTAAATCCAATATTTGGATTATATATACACGCACATATTCATAATTAATTGCTCATGCAAGTCATCCATTATTAAACATTGTATTTATATCATCATCAAAAGTGTTCTGTTGTGAATCCGAAAATCCCACCCAGTTATCTTGTTACAGTTGACTGTTCTATCATGGTGTATCCATTCACAAACAATGATCCTAACAGAGTAAGTAGCTATTATGTATACAACAACCCTGATTTTACTGGAATCAATTTAACTATTCAATTACATGACATTGCAGCGTTTGAGAAGAAAAAAAAAACAACATTATTTCAGTAAATGATTTTAGTGTGGATAACAGACACGTCTATTCTATCCGCTGTATCTGTCTTCTATGAGTGGAGTAAACGTTCTGACATGTGTTTGCATCACTGTGACAAAGACGGCCACAATTGGTGAATCAAAACTTTTAGCGGGCTGATGCATGACCAGTATAACAAACACAAAAAGAAGCTATTTTTTGCCGAAAGTATCTTCACGGTTTTACCCTCGTTGATCTTGAACAACACGGCCAAGGTTGCATTACGTTTACCCTCGTTGATCTTGAACAACACGGCCAAGGTTGCATTACGTTTACCCTCGTTGATCTTGAACAACACGGCCAAGGTTGCATTACGTTTACCCTCGTTGATCTTGAACAACACGGCCAAGGTTGCATTACGTTTACCCTCGTTGATCTTGAACAACACGGCCAAGGTTGCATTACGTTCTACGGGCAGTTAATACAAAGCATGGCGAAAAGATTGTCTCTTTTAAAAACATTGCTCAAGATAGAGTGCCTTTTCACATTTACACAGAATTAGAAGTGCTGACTACTATTCTTTTCCTGTTGTGCTGCATAATTTACGTGGGATTGATTTTCATCTGATTGTAAAACACTTTAGAAAGTTTGATGAGCAGATAACCTGCATCCCAAACAACATTATTTTTTCAATAGACCAGGTGTGTTTCATTGGCACCATAAACGCGTCGAAGAATGACCTTGCCAAAAATACAAAAACGTTAAGGTACACAGTTGCAGAATGTGGCGTGAATGTTGGCTAATCCATATGATTGTATGTCATCGTGTGACAAGTTTGATAAAATATGTTTGCTAGGTAAAGAAACATTTCAGAGTCAGCCCAATGGTTCCAGTGTTGCTAGTGCTGAATGTGAACATCCTTCTAAAATTTGTTCTACGTTTGGCATAAAATATTTGGATGAGTATCATGATTTGTATCTGACAATTTCTGTCTCAGTAATTTCTGAATTAAGAATTTCATCCTTGCCAACTATTCTAATATTTACATTTTCGGAATAAATTTGTTAAACCTTGTCAGTATTCTGTTTTTCTTTTAACATTCATAAAATTCTTTGTGGTCAACATTTTGTTTTTCCGCCCCATTTCCTACGTTATTTGTATTTTCCAATAATCCTTTGGTTTTTTACTTTGATTTCCGCAATTTATTTTTTGCATTAAACTATTTATTCGGTATTTTTGCTGGGTGGAGTGGGGGTATTTTTTTGTATTTTACTCGCGTTCACAAGGTTCGTCCTCTTTGTATATGTTCGATAGTAAAGCGAAACTGGCGATTTTGCCTTCTTCGCTACCCTATGGGCCCCCGAACACCGGTTCTCGCATATAACCCCATGACAAGATATCCCCAACTTTAAATTTTGTTACGTTGGAGGTGGTGGAGGTGGAACCTCCAGGTGTAAACACACACACGACGCGAGTGAACCAATCATAGGGATTAGAGTCTAATACGGCTGTCCGTGTCCCGATAGGGTAGTGAATAAAGTCAAATAACCCCACTTTCATACTACTGTAGACTACAATGATTGTGGAAGCGAAAATCATGCAGAGAGAGTGAGTGATAAAAGATAATAATATACTCGGACTGGCAAGTCTTTATTTATTTACTCAATTTTACTTTCTGTAAATCTGCAATAGCACGGTTTCTTATTTGTGCTTGGAGTTGTCTGTGATTTTCCATTTCCGCCAGCACAATCTCAAACTCAACCACACTGATTATTTTATCCTCGATTGCAACCGAGTACAATTTACTGATCGTATTGAGAATGCTCTGTGTGGCGGCAAGCAATTTGGAATAAACGCGTACTCTGGAATGTAGTCGCATTGAAACTAATTTACTCGTGCCACCAGAGACACCGGTTACTATGGATATAGCCCCGACAACAATACCGATCGGCGCACCTACAATGGTGGATATTATCGTGATTCTAGTCACACCAAGACTAACAGTTCTTGCCGCAGCATGCCCACAAATAGCATCTTCAATCAAACTCTGGCGTTTGTACTTTACAATCAACTTAGTTCTCTTCGCAATTTCAATGTGCAGCTGTTGTTCCACTGAGGTTAATTTTTACGTGGGCAAGACTGAGGATCTTTCATAGGTCTTCTATTGATAAGACAATCGCTTATATTTTATTGTACCACAGGTAGACCTTATCCAGTCTCATGATCACGTGCAGGCGCAACATTTATGAGCACTTCTAACCAGTCATTATTTTACTGGCACAATTGTCATGCAATTATAAACAAACTCTGCCTCGGGAATACTTAAATCTCCGGCGATCGTGCATTCTGGTGGTTTGAGACCCCTAATCATACAAAAACGCCGATAACGCCAGAACCTTTGATATCTAACGATCGTCTTTGCCCAGTGTCAGTGATCCTAATAAGTGCGTCCTTGTGGAATAACAATCGAGACCTTCCCTTTCCTAGCTGAGTCAATGCCGGTTTAAAATAATCGCTGGTAAACGTGACCGGGGTGGATGTATCGGTGAATGCCACTTCATCATTGTAGAATCAATCCAGGAGCGCTGTTGCATCTGTTGGTACAGTTAGTGACTGAGCACTTTCACGTGTATGTGCGATGATTCCAATCTGACTTCTAGTTGGTATTGATACATCTGGATAGTTCCAGCTATACATTTCTTTTTTACCCGCAACACAATTATATTTCAGTGTGTAAGAGGGTGTGGTAACGCCACTTTGATGCATGACGTTCAGATAATATCTAATCTTAAACACAAACACCAAAGGCGGTTAAGTACCCGTCTATAAATGTGTAATCATTCTAACTGTATTTCATATCCGGTCACTAATGATGCTGAAACTTGCATATTCACCGTTCGCGCAAGCCCAAAATACAAATTATGTTGAGATGTTACCACGTATTCGACGCATTGAGTGCCAGGCCAGTTGATGAATCCAGATCGACGATGCCAGTTTTGCATGTGCGTGGCACCATCAATGCTAGTTCATCTCGCATAAAAGACACCACGAAAATGTTTGATCGATTTTGCCATCGTGTGTAAATAAAGATTGGTAAACCACTCGAGGCTATTTGATGACTTGTGTCTGGCAATCGAAAGCCTCTTCCTTTTTATGCGGCCTCCAACGGCCTTTTAAAAGCCATTCCTGATGCACTTTCGACAGCCCCCAATGCTGCAGCTTTTGCTACTGTTGGAGCCGCTGCATTTATAAATAGCGCCACCAGCGTTACCTACGCGTGCATACAAAAACATGTCATCGATGGACTGCCCGAGAAACTCCAGATGTTCCAGTGAAAAAAAAAATCATGTGCAACGTGCGAAAGTCTTGTAGGTGAATTTGCAAATCCATGTCAACGTTTTGTTGCAGGTACGTGTACGACCACAGATTGTGATATGCAGGGGCAGCATGAATGGCATCTGCATAGTCAAGACGAATTTCTTCTGAAGTTTCCTGATGACCATTTAACCGTAAAGAGACCGCATTCACTTCTAAGTTGTAAAATACTTTCGATCTTATTCTTTGTCTTGTATTTATCTCGCGCTCAATGTTAAAACGCAAAGAACACATGTTTTGGTGAAGCAGAACCATGCTGGGTACATATTTACCAAGTAAGCTGCCCCACAATACCAGTGGGCGGGTGTGCGTCTGTGGTATGATCGAGGAATTAAAGCGGTAATGTGTTTTTTGTAGTTCCATACTGCCAAAACGATAATAAGAATGACTCTGTGCTCAGTGAAGGGAACATAAGGGCATCCACAAAGTCAGTGCATCTAATACAACTCTACCGGCAGGAGCACCTGCGTCACGCCAAATGGCATCGTTGGAGTTGTTTTACGAAACAAAGTGACCGTGTATTTGGCTCCATATATTACCCTGAGAACATCTCTGTAAATCCAAATATATGACTAAAGGGATTGGCACACGAACATGGCAATGTGCTCGACGCTGTGCGAATCCCAAAGTTAAATTTGCGTTAGGAAACGATAAATTTTCTACATCTGCGTCAGCATTGGCTGCATTATTGCGAGACCTTCTGACTATATTTGTTCTATAATCTGCATGATCGGTTACATCTTTGACAAATACCATGGCTGGACCAGCATGTTATCGTGTAAACATCGCTGTATCGGATGAATTCGATAATAGCTGTGGTCCAATCAACATGGTTCAGAATGGATTCGATTTCCTTTCCATCGATGGAGTAATGTGCACTGTAAACCATACCATGATGCCATTGTAAACAAATCCCACCAGGACACTGTCATCGTAATTGGCATTGTTCTCGCGAACTATCTTTCCCCTCTCTACCAAAAAATGCATCACATGGATGGAAAAATCTAGAGGCGTTTGGACTTGCAAGTCTGCTTTAACTGACTGGGGTCTTTGGCTGGATATGAGTAATACTGCAAATCTATATTGCTTCAATCCACTAATATAGGCGCTCCCATTTCAAATGTTGAATCAACTACCTCTTTGAACTATGCCAGGATTTATAGATTATTGATTTTCTTTTTAATACCGTGCAAATCCATTCCCCATGGCCAGATTTGCAATCGTTGTATCTGACAATTGATCTTTGCCGGATTCGTTAATGATTTTACTCAATGCAGGCGCTATTGATTTGGCTGATGGCAATGTAACTGGAGCCGTCTTTGGTAGTAGTGTTATTAATCGCCGTAGTAGATCTCGAAGCATCTGAGCCCCCTGACAGTCCAGTTGTTTTAATCGATCAACTGGGGAAATTTTGGCATTATCCACAACCCACATGGTCACCTGCTTTCTGATGGTTGCAGCACGCGAGGTCAGAGCTGTGAGAACTTTTGGTGCGCTTGCAAATAATCTACGAACAACGTCACGGAGCCCAGTTCCGTAATAGGTCATGTACACAGGTTTTCTCGCGTTAAATACGCCAATGGGTTTCACACGTCCATGTACGGCTGTCATTGTTGATGTTATAATTATTAAATGTTAGGTCTTGTACACGGGTTTAAATGTTAGGCCGATTTCTAATGTACAAGTTGTATCGTCAAGGTACAAGTTGTATCCACCACGTGCACGTCTGGATCCACCGGGGAGAAACAATGGGTTAGCCGATTATTATGACATGACAGATACACGGGTGCTGCAGGCGTAGTCAAAATCAAGTCAGTTGGTTCAACCGTGGGTTAAAACCCAAACAGAATATAACCCTGTCCAACTACACCTGTCGTGTCGGACCTGTTTTCGTAACTGCCACTGATAAAATTACAGATTAAATTGACTTGCGTCGTTGAGGTAAATTCTTACAATGTCAGTCCCGATATTATATATATCCAGTCCCTTTAGGTCCAGCACGCAAATTGTGCATACTTCCGGGAAGATCTTGGAGCCAACCAAGCATAGTTTCCAGTGTTGACTTCCAATGTTGACCAGATATTGTGGAGATTCAATGGTAATAGCGGAAGTGAGTTTGGGCTCTCGTTCGGAAATAAAAAATTTGGAGTCTTTGCCAGTCGACACCGAAATTCTTCGTCAAGCCTCATCATTGATTGAGGTAACATCTTACACCCAGATGGATTTCAACAGTGTGCCACGTGGTAACATTTTCTGATGAAAGCACAAACGAATTTTTTCGGGCAGACCACCAAACGGTTGGGATCAGGTAGCAGGCCAACTGTAATATATTCGCAACGAGACTAGTGCAGTCTCATGTGTGCGTGAGTCCCCAACGGTCACATGTGCAAAACACGTCACACTGAATTCTGGTCTGGTGGTTGAGATGGTGATTATCGCGGTCACTCTCCGGGCTGTATTTACAATCCCTGTTGAATTTAAGCATGTATTTCACGTAAAACACGAAGTGTTTCACCGCAAGGCGTCTCCCCACGTACCGTCTCTTTCGTTTCAAAACTATCATCCGTGTTCTATATTTCAGGGATATCTTCAGCAAGTTTCTGCATCTCTATCCATGAGATGATTAGTGAGCAGCCGCTGACAAATCGATGTAACTTCATTGATGACTTCACGAGTTGTTTTTTTCCCGCACGAAGGGATCCCACAAGTGTGTCCAATCCATCCAAGAGGTTGTAATGGTCACAATGCTCATCGTCACCAAGGCGATCTCCATCCACTCTTCCATTCCATTTTCTTGCACGCGCCACGTTTTGCTTCTTTTTGTAATTTTAGCCCATTCAAATTTTTATCCTGGTGCAGTAGTGGGAGGAGATACAGGTGCCACATGTTGCTGACGCCTTTGTTCTTAGTTCGTTGTTAGATGTTGGTCGCAGATTACGCTCAGAATTTGACGATCTTAGTTCAGTATGGTTAGATGTAATCTGGAGAAAGGTCGTTTAAAGACGTGTATGTCATTAGTCCTTCACAACAAAGAATACGTTTTTGTAGTGGGGCCCCGTGTGGCCGAGTGGTCTAAAGCGCTCACCGTTCCGGATCACTGCCATCTCACCTCTGTCTGCGTGGGTTCGAATTCAAGGCTCGGCTAGCGTGGGTACGTGGGAAAGCCTGCCTGTAGCTTCTCGTGGGTAGATGGTTCTTCCCTGGGTTTTCCATGGTTCTTCCTCCACCAGTTATACTGGCCGCCATGTATAGACTATCCTGTGCTGAAAAATGGCTTTAAACCCTAGAACAAGAACAACAGCAACGTTTTTGTATAGGTATTATCGACGTGAAAAGAGAACAGTCGAGGAAGACGTACCAGGAAGTTTCAGAATTGTTCTGGAGGACATTTTCTAGAGTTTGTCAACTCTGGATGATTATAATTGAATATATACAGATAGATAGATAGATAGACAGACAAACAGACAGACAGACAGACAGATAGATAGATAGATAGATAGATAGATAGATAGATAGATAGATAGATAGATAGATAAACATACCGAAACATAAAGTTCAAGTGATTGGGGAGGTAGCGACAGTTATTTTAAGAGAATTATTATTTTGACTTCTGTTGCACATATGTGATCGAGATATATACATAGACACATCTAACCCATTCTGAGTTAGAAATAAATCCATGTTAACACACAGGTGCTGTCTCGTTCCCATTGTCATACATTTCGTTTTAGAGGCAATAATATGCATTCTGTTTCTTGACAAACTGATTTATTGTTGAGGTAGATTTTAAGTTTATTTTCAGTGGAATCAAGAGGCTTCCCAGATGTGCTTAGTCGAATGCGAAAAGATCTGTGTTGGAGTGCATTAGATACAAAGCTGTCATCGATAAACAATAGAAAACGATGAGGGGCGAGTGTAGATCCTGGAGGAACACCACTTTAAATATTGACATAATATGATTTTGACGAAATTCTGATTGTGATTTACGGGAGTTGGTATTTATTGTCATGTTTTTTCAACAGTGGTTGAAAGTACAGATAGAACAGATAATGGGTGGATAGCTCCCTTATGAATTGTGAATACTTTTATTAAGATTTTGATGAATCGGGAAATTTACAAGAAGTGATACTACATTTAATTACTTCTTCTGATAACTCAAATGTTGATTAAAGCCGACGTTTTCGGAGTTTGGGGGTGAATTCTATCTAGACCTACAATTGTGTTAGTGTCTATTTTATTGATAATATCAATAGTATCAGTTATTGTACTTAGGGAATATTGAAACTAACTTGATCAGTTACCCTTTCATTAACGAAGGAATTTAGTTTTTCTGTGTTAGGCTCTCTAATTTTACATGGACTTAGAAGTACTGGTTTCGTTTAAGTTAGTTTTCGCAACTGATTCCATATGAATCTGTTATCAGCTTGAGGCGATGGCTTCTTTGAAAACAGAAGCTTGCGTTTTACATCGAGTGGTTTGACTTTGCTCCGCCATAAACGCTAATTTGTAAACCTTTACATTTATGATAGTAGTTTCGTTTACGTTGCGCCTCGATTACGTTAGCATACCATTCTGGTCCTTTTGATGTTTGTTTTTTTAGTTGTATGAGAACATGTTTATTTAGGATTGTAAAAAAATAGTGGTTAGAGATTGACAAGTTATAACATAGGTCTATATTTGAGAAATTTATTGAGATATATTGTTATGTATATTTAATTTACATTGTTAGTTAACTTCTTATTCATTATATGCTATGGAAAATCATATTTTGAACTTGACCTTGTCCAAAATCAAGTTCTTTTTCTACCTGACCCGAATCACTGATTTTGGTTTTATAAACAAATATGTTTATCTCAGTCTGAGTCCGGAACATTGGAAATTCCCAATGAAACTACCTGTTATTCGCCACATTTTGTATTAAAGTTTTAGTAACAGACCTTCTAATTATAGCTAAGAATTTATCTTATAAAAAATGTGGAGCCTTCCAGAATAAAAGTTTCCATTAAGTAAGTTTTTTTAGGAAATGCTAATTGTGACCTGAAGTCAAGAAAGGACTATACAGTCTTGTTTATCTATAAGTCACTTGGGCTAAAATGTATTTATTCAGATTATTTATTGATTGGAAATGCAAAATGCTCATCTGAAATAATATTCATTTAAGTAAAGGCTTGGATTTATAGTGTACTTCAAACAAAGATATATTCATGGATATAATTATTTTGATTCAACAGCAAACTGTTGGGACTTCAATAATATTTAGGCCATTACAGGCACATCATCACTTTCATTATAATTTGGAATACAGTTTTTTCAAAACTTTAATCATTTAGACTTGTGTTAGACATTCTGTGATTATTTGAGATTTAATTCGCAATACCGTAAGTTATTTTTTTAAATACATTTTCACTTTATACTTTAGGAAAATAAACTGTTTGTTGAATTTGACAAAACTTGCTGGTTTTCGCTCTTTTGTGTTACATTGTTTAAGACTATATAGTCGTATGAATATTTGGTAATAGTTCTGAGAGAAATTAATTTTCAACATTTTTTTACACCATGGTTTTTGCATATAGGAGTATAAATTGTAATTCTTTGTACTCTGTTGCTTACGAGTTGCATATATGGGATATTCAATAATAATAAGGAAACAGTGTACATTTATATCGCAGAAGTTTTCATGGTGGGTATTGCAGATGTTATTGATTAAGGTAGAGGTACAGGCTGTTATTTTTGTTGGGGCATTGATTACCTGTGTACTGTCGTGCAGTTGTATCATATATAGCCATTTTTGTGTTGTTATTATTCGAGAAGAAATCAATATTAAAATCTGCCATGATAATTACTTCATTGTCAAAAGCTAAAGCAACCTCAAGCTCGAATTCAGATTGACCAATCCATAAAAGCAGGGAATTTAGAGGTCCGTAAGCAGAGATGTAAATATATTTACTACTGAGAAAGCTTAACTCGATCCATATTGATTCTACGTTGGATATTTAGAAATTTCTTCTCCTGTATCTTACGCTGTTTGAAATACACGTGACTATGGCGTTGATCTCGTCTTTCCAGTGAAAAGTTACAAATAGAAATAGCAGTCAGGTAGATTTAAACCTAGAAACGTTTCCTATAGACCTTGTATTGCAAGGATGGATTCACTTTGTTTCGTAAGCCTTAGTTCATCATTTTTTTGGTAAGATGAGTCTTCCTAAAAGGTTGAAACGTTGCAATCTTTTCCTTTTCAAGCCAAAAAAGGTACAGCGTACATTTTTCTAGTCATTATGGAATCGAGGATAGATTTATTATTTATTTCACAGCTAGAGGAAGACACGTTAAAACCTTGTCATTTACACTAAGAATTAGTACTCTGGACAGTAAGACAATCACAACAAATACCACCAAGAACACGATACCTCATTTAAGCTGAGGTACATGTATTATCATCGTTGTACCCAGATTGATGTACCAAATGTTAATAATTATTATTAGGTACATCACGTCTGTCATTTATGTACTTTTGTTTTTACTGTGTGTTGTTTTTCTTCGATGTATCCCTTTTCCATTGCTTTATATTGCAGTCGAGTCTTCCTAGATAACTAATCCATGTATTCCGTACATTTTGATTATTTTCCCACCCATTACTAGCTTCCATTGAACCTGTGGGGCTTTCGGTTGCCTATGTTATTGTTGCGTATTTGGGTCGTGCTTACTCAGTTGGTGAATTTTGATTTGAGTAGAGGAGTAATACTGTTCATATTTTCGTCAGTAGGTTGGATGTGCCCGGGTCTTTCAGGTGTATCAGGTCGGAGTGAAAGAAAATAGATTGTAGCTGACTCGACGCATGCAAAATGTGTCGAGGTTTGATACGTATGGTAAACGACCTGCCAATATTTTCCAGTATGTCATCATACTGCGTCATGCCCACGCCTGGTCTTGTGTTAAGGCCATGTACAACGACCTTATCTGCCTGAACGAACAACTGGTTGATAAGGAACTTGTATTTCATCTCAAACTGACTGGGTTCCAGACCTCTATCAGCGTTACACAGTACATGAATTGTGTCTGAGGGCAGAACTGTATCGCAGCAGTAGACCTTTTTTGATGCTAACAGAAAATCCAGTCACGCTTAAAACGCTACAGCAACCCCAGTCACGATTAAAACGCGACAGCAACCACATTCACGGTCAAAACGCTACAGCAACCCCAGTCACGATTAAAACGCTACAGCAGCCACATTCACGGTTAAAACGCTACAGCAACCACAGTCACTGTTAAAACGCATTAATGCATCGTAAGATAAATTCTCACCTTCCAATTGAATGTTTACATCGGGGGCTGGGGGTTGGCTTAGAACGGTAGTAAAGAAGGGTAAGATAGAAAGTTCGAACATTTATCTCTTTAACCACATCCATCATTTACTTGGCATTACCTTAGTGAATTAATCACAACCAAAATTTGGAAATTCTCACCAGACATCTTTTGATTATTATCGTTTGCATATTTCAAAACCAATACATGATTATTAGGATAGGAAAAATTAAAATTAAAAGAAATTCATGAGTAAAAATTCAGATACATCTTTTAAAAGAAAAAATTTATTGAATGAAAACAAATTTTAATTTTATTTACTGCACTCGCTTGGAGGAATAAATACTTCTGGATCAGGGATACCTAAGGTGATATCGAAAAAGCTGAAAAAGAAAAAGAAACTTGAAGTTAATTAAACGTGGCTCTCTAATTTCGTTTCTATAGTTCGTTCCGCAAAGCCTCGTAAAAGAAAGAAAGTTACGGTAATGATATCCGCGTATGGTTCTCATAGAATTTCACGTCAGCGTCTCGAAATGTAGCTAAAATTACTTTCTTGCGCGAATTATTTAAACATAATTCGTATTGGCATACAGCGCAACGCCATTAATTATTTACATGTGTGTGTGTGTGTGTGTGTGTGTGTGTGTGTGTGTGTGTCCTTTAGGAATATTTCCACCGTATGATTACAGGAAACTAAATAACTTCCCACTGTTACCAGTATTACTAAGTTAATATACGTTCAGTCTCATTCTTTTCACTAAGGAACCAAAATACTACTCAGAGTGACCTAATTAAAAGTAAAACATACTATTCATTAATTATTTTAGTATGACTATAAATGCTATGACCATTCACTATATGATGTGATGATCGGTTTCATCTTTACTAACCTAGCAAGCACAATGCAGTAAAAATGGACATTAAACTATAGAAAGTAAAACACATAACCATGTTAGAGAAACTTAATTAGATTAACTAATTCTCGCTAGCTGAATGTGGTTAAGATGTGTAATTGTCAGCACCTGCTCAATGAAAATGGTTGCTCATAATGATGCCATAAAATTTTCAATATTATGCAACAACAAGGTCAATATTTCTTGCTACTTGTTACAGTTCATTTGCATTATGGGTAAGACTGACATATATCATTTATATTATGAGCTTATCGTGAGCTTTATCTTGGACAATAAAGGAAGAACAGCTAACTCGACTTTTATTTTAAATCTGAACATGGAATCGAATGCCAAAACATGCCCTCCACTTTTCAAATGCTTATCACAGTTGCATGTCGTCAATTTGGCATTATCTCGTTTGCCACACTATCATCAAAATGTGAATAGAAAAATATCTCAGGAGTAAAATAAACCATACAGTATGGTTGTGTGCCTTAAAAAACGGAAATAGCAGAAGGAAATCGAGGGTCATGGGTGGAACGAAGTATTTGGAAGTTCGGTACCTTCTCTCTTATATATTATGATATAGAGGGTCCTATGTCAGAACGGATCATGGGGGTAATCTATGGTATTTTTGTCCCTCTGTATGATTTTTTTCTTTAGATTATTTTTTTCTTCTTCTCAACATCAAGCTCGCGTCGAACACCTGTGTGTTTACCCTAAAATGTCACTTTCAGAACTAAATATTACATTGTTGCGATTTTTATGTGAAATTGGATTACCGGATCCAGAAATTCCCAATTTACTGCAATCCATTTTGACCGGATATTTGCAGTATTTGACTGGTACAATAGACTGTACAGAATACGTAAACAAATTTCTTTTCTAGTCGGATTTGCATCCCATATATACAGCGTAAAGATGCTGTGTTCGGATAAAGTTCTGTCAGTTAGGAGACCCGTTTATGTCCAAATTATTTTGTGAACAGAGGCGAGTTTATTTTCTTCTGTAAGTTTACATTTAAACCACGCTTGTATATACGGTAGATTCTATATGTTACAGATATACCACTGCCTTCCCCCACCCCGCCATCAAATAAGCAATACCCTTAGTTTTACTTCATATTGTTGTTCTTGTCTTGTAGTTTTACGCCATTTTTCTCATTATGATATTGTTATACATGACATAACAAACCCTTGGCGGGGGGGGGGGGGGGGGGGGGCTTTTCCATATTCGAGTTCAAAAATGGCCGCCAAAAATGTTCATTCAAAACCAAACATTCCAGAAGGCGGGGTTTAAAACGTCTTCCCACGATCCCAGCCAATCAGTAAAGAGGATACTGCACAATAATTTCATGGGCTTATTTGGACCAATCAGAATCACATAAAGTGATATTTTAATGTGTGGTAATATCAAAAATATGAAACTTCACATACTATAGGAAAACTATATCTACTATGTGGTAAGTAAATATATCGCAAAGACATCAAAGGGAGGCAACTACATTATAGCCGACTATAGAAGAATAGAAATGCTGATCATTCCTTAAAAACAAATCGACTCTTCCACAGGTCACGGCGGCATCAGAAAATTTGATGTCAATAGATTAACATGTCTCATTGAGCATGTATCGAATCAGATGTGTTACTCTCTATGCTGATTTGAATGGTGATTAAATGGTTTGTACTTGAAACGAGTTAGGAACCTTTAGCTCCCTTTAAAGACGCTCTCCTGAAAATTCACTGAGCTACAGACGCGGATAACATTCGCGATCATGTGTGGAACGAATTTTAATTGTACGATTAGAAAGGAGAGAGAGAGAGAGAGAGAGAGAGAGAGTACTACTGAAAGCAAATAAAGAAAGAGCATTCATCGATAACCTGGATCAAAACAGAAGAAAGGAAAACGAATAAGAACTGGTCATTATCGATACAACTGAACTGCAATGTGTCGTGACAAATTAAAACAGTGGAACTCCATTTATGTCATAGCAAGTAAAAGACTGTTACAGTGGTACTCCATTTATGTCATGACAGGTAAAAATCTATGATACAGTGGAACTCCCTTTATTTCATAGCAAGTATTTATACCATGATATGGTAGAAATACATTTGTCATAGCGTGTAAAAGACCATGATATGGTAGAAATCCAATTATGTCATAGCATGTAAAAGACCATGATATTGTAGAAATCCATTTATGTCATAGCATGTAAAAGACCATGATATGGTAGAAATACATTTATGTCATAGCATGTAAAAGACCATGATATGGTAGAAGTCCATTTATGTCATAAGCAAGTAAAAGATCATGATACAATGGAACTGCATGCATGTCATAACAAGCAAGGACCATGACACAGTCGAACTACAGTGATGTCATGGCAAGTAAAAGACAATGATTTCAATGGAACTGAATGCCTGTCATGGCAAGTAAAGAAAACTGATACACTGAAACTGCTTTTATGTCAAGGCGAGTAAAAGACCATGATACAGTGGAAGTGCATGCATGTCTTGGCAAGTTAAAGACTGCTATTATCTGTTATTGTCATAGTCCTTTTAATATGCATATGATCTATTTAAAATGTATCTGAATCTGGAATTTGAATCCCTCAATACATTTATGTTATAAATATTATGTTTACCTTTGAAATACTACAGAGGTGTTGGTAAAGACTGCAAAATTGACAGGAACACAGTCAGGCTGGGTCACAGTGATTTCATAGAAATCTGAAATTAAACAGAAATATGAATAAATTTTCCCTACTCAGTTTGTACAGCAACAACAGCAATTGTAGCATTTTCTGTTAGATATCCAAACATATTTTTGGTCCTAATGATCTAGCACGTGTTCTGGGGCTTGTGACAAAATGACCTCTGGTCACATCATATGTGTAATGACAAAGTGGCTGGGCACTGAGTGTAATGGAGCAAAATATTTCCTATTGTTTTCTTGCAGCACAATTTGTCGTGCTCAGCGTGAAACGTATACAATAAGATTGGCATATGGGCTAGGCTCGCAATAAATCGCTGTTTGCGAAGAATAGGATATGCGCTGGTTTGGGGGCATGATTGATTTTTAGTTAGAGTCCATTCGGATAACGGTCAGACGATAGAAGAGGCCGATCTTAAAGTGAAGTTATGTAATGGAAATTTACAGTGAAGACAAACCAGAAACAATCTTGGGCCATTTGAAATAGGTGTTATAAAATTAAATTTTCTAGGAATAGTTATTAATAAAGGCGGACTATACAAAATTATTCTGACTTCGATGGAAGTGTTAAAATTTTGGCGGGTAGAGAAAGTTAATCATGATTGGCTAAGCGGAACGAGGTACGTGTTTCTCTGACGAAATTCAATGTTTTAAGTATTATCCCTCGCGAAATTAGACAGCCTAAGTTTCAGCGGGAAGGCAAGAAGTTCTTAGCCAAGTCTAGAATTGGGGCATCATGCTGCAGACATGTGGAATGATGTCCTACCCTGTCACATTATCCTTCAGGCCGACCATTCCTAACACTAATCTCTTAATGCTGAGCGCCAAGCGATGCATCTGTTAGTGCCACTTTTATAAGTCTTTGGTATGACTCTACCGGGGTTCGAACCCGCAACCTCCGCATCCAAGGCAAATGCTCTAACCACTTAGGCCACCGGAGCGGTCCGATGAAAAATGTAACTGGTAAGTTAGAATAGCAATATTTATTCATCATTTATCAAAACTGGTTTTAATTAGTAACGGAACCCTAACACCCCCCTCAAATTAATTGTGAATCAGATGTATGTAGATACACACACAGCTAGGTGTGCATCAGATGTATGTAGATGAACAGCGAGGTGTAAATTATATATATATATATATATATATATATATATATATATATATATATATATATATATATATATATATATATATATATATACACAGCGAAGTGTGAATCATATATAGATACACTCACAGCGAGGTGTGCATCTGGTGTAAATAGATATACATAAAGAGACGTGTGAATCAAACGTATCAATGAAAATAAACACCCAACGATGCAAATAAACACATATCAAGGTGTGAATCAGATGTATCGATGCAAATAAACACGCAAGAAAGTGTGAATCATATGAATGAAAATAAACATAAGAGATATGTGTGATTTATATTGTTAACGTGACTTTAACCATTTTAGTAGTATCGCTACGATGTCAGCTGTGTTGCAGTGCCGCATACGTGTAGCATCATGTCCCACCCAGTCACATTTTCCTGACACGAGGCTGACCAGTCCTAACACTAACTTCTTAATGCTGTGCGCGGAGCAAGGCAGCTGTATGTGCAATTTTTATACGTCTTTGGTATGACTCGGCCGGGGTTCGAACATCCTGCTTTCAAGGTGGACGCTCTAACCACTTAGGCCATCGGAATGGTCATATAGAGAAGTGTAAATCAGATAAACACATAACGAAGAGTGAATCAGGTGTATCTCTGTAAATAAATCACACAATAATGTGGGAATCACATGTATCTATGTAAATAAATCACACAACGAGTGGGAATCAGATGTATCTCTGTAAATAAATCACACAACGAGGTGGGAATCAGATGTACCTATGTAAATAAATCAAACAACGATGTGGGAATCAGATGTATATATGTAAATAATCACAACGATGTGGGAATCACATGTATCTATCTAAATAAATCACACAACGAGTGGGAACCAGATGTATCTCTGTAAATAAATCACACAACGAGGTGGGAATCAGATGTATCTATGTAAATATATCAAACAACGAGGTGTGTGAAATAGATGTGCCTATGTAAATAAATCACACACAGAGGTGTGAATCAAATGTATCTATGTAAATAAATCACATAACGAGGTTCGAATCAGATGCATGTTTATAAATATATTGTGGGGTGTAAATCAGGTTTTGAAATCAAAGTTCGTAAAAAGATATATTACTTTTATTTTGTGTTCATTTTACCAGGCTGGCATCTTTCCAAATAGGTGTATGTATGTATGTATGTATGTATGTATGCATGCATGCATGCAGGCAGGCAGGCAGGTAGGTAGGTAGGTATGCATGCATGCATCGACTTTAGATGACTGAAATTACGCGTCAATGATCTGTCAAATATGGAACGTTTGAAACAACTTACTGTTAGCATCAAACTTGCCGTCCCACAATTCTGCTATCAGGTTCTCATTTGGAAACCCCGCCAGCCCTATCAATGCCTCTCCGCCAAACGTGGCGTCCGAAGGCACTTCAAATGGCCGAAAAGGGCGAATCAGGTCGGTGACGTTACATTTCTTGGTGCGAAGGTTCAGTTTGTACTCCTTGCCCTAGAATAAAATGTTCTTAACATAGTATTCATTACAGATTCTTGATGAAGAAATTATTAGATGAAAGTGAGTTATAACTGAATTCAATACGTCACACCATGGTTATCTAGTTGTGATGATATGTTTCGTTGCCTATTTCATCTTATGTATGAAGATCTGATGATGATTACGACGACAATTAATGTTACTTTGATTTAATCTCAAAAGATGTTTTAACACAGAATCTGCATCGTATTTTTCCCAATAAATTGTATACGTGATTTTCAGATAGACCCTGCATGCATGATGTGGCCTCAGTGACCAATGTAAAACATCAAAGAATGAATGAAAAATGAAAATCTATAAAATTGTATTGAAATAATTCAACTTTAACATATTTTGCTACATTGGGGATACCTGTTGACATTCCATGCAAAAGACTGTTTAACCCTGTTACAGTGGTGTTTGATTTAGTTTATAATATAATGAGAAACAAAGTTCGAAAATGATATAATCGGTCACTCAGTAATTACGAATGTTCATTGAGTATAACGGGGACAATGATACAGGCACAGATTCCAATGACCGTCCTTAAAGTAGTAATGCATACCCTTAACATTAAACAAAAGATGAACAAGAACGATATCCCCGTTGTCAATATGTCAGAAATGGCGGGGTTTTTGTGTGTAAAGGTACAGAGTTGTACTGCACAAGCTGCGAATGTGCTACTACATGGATCCATAATCCAATAAGATACCAAATAGGTGGTAAACACAGTATGCAATAGGGGATATTGGATGTCAAATAGGTGTAAAACACAGAGTGCAGTAAGGGATATTGGGATGTCAAATAGGGGGTAAACACATAGTGTGGTAGGGGATATTAGGATCCCAAATAGGTGGTTAACACAGAGTGCATTAGGGAATATTGGGATGTCAAATAGGTGATAAACACAGAGTGCAATAGGGGATATTGTGATGTCAAAAAGGTAATGAATTCTGACTATAGCAGGGAGATACAGTTTAAGTCGTTGAGACTGCATGTAGAGGGTGGAGGGCTCTTGTTTAGAGGGCTCTCGTTTAGGATACCAAAGAAGTTTTGGAGACTGAATGTTGCAGAGGGATATCGTTTGGATAGGTCGCAGAGACTGGGTGCAGCAGGGAGACAGACACAATGTGTAGCAAGGAGATATTAAAATACCCCCAAAAATCTTGAAGACTGAGTGTAGCAGGGGGGATATTCAGATTCCAAATATGTCATGGAGATTTGTTATGAAGACTGGGTGTAGCAGGTGGATATTGGGATTCCACATATATTTTTTGGGATAGGTCAGGAAGACTGAGTGTAGCAGGGGGATAGTTGTTACTCTATGGTTGAAAATAACGTCTAATACTTTGATGCCTTGGGGGTCTAGAACAACGGGTTCAGTCCATTGTTTCCCATATCATACGTGATCTGGCGATGTTCCAAGTAGTGTACAAATGGTCTTGAGCGCATTTGCCCAACATTAGGAGATATGCATGGTGTTAAGGAATTATGCATGGTGTTGGGCTGTAATACTTACAATGTTGTGGAGATACAGGGTATCGTAGTAGTCAGTCTCTTTTCCCGATTGGACCTCCTCAATAATACGGACCCTTGAACCCGTTGCGTCATAGGAAATCTTGGCAAAGACGGAAAACATCTTGCTTCTATCCACCTGTATAACGGATAAACATGATTTCTTTTACTGACAAACTCTATAATTACATATGCCATTTCGGGAATAAAACTCGAGGATGAAAGGTAGAAATCACAGTGAAAGGTAAAAATATAATGTGCCTGCCAAAAGAGAAAACGTTACGGTAATGCGATATGCCTGCCAAGAAGAGAAGACATTACGGGGAGAAAAGTTTACAGTAATGCAATGTTCCTGCCAAAAGGGAGAACGTTACGGTAATGCATTGTGCCTGCCAAGAAAGAATACGTTACAGTAATACAAGTGCCTTCCAAGAGAGACCAGACGGGAATTGTGAATTAGAAACACAAAATAAAAACGATATTCAAAGGTTTTTTTAAATAATGATTTTGCGAAACTCATAAACGGTTCGAGGAAATTACAAAGCTATATCCGTAGCAATAATAGTTTTAACTGTGCACTCTGAAGCTATCATTCACACACACACACACACACACACACACACACACACAAACGCCAGTCAACATTAAGTCTCCTAGTGGCCAGTCTATGTTTCTTTGTATACTTTCCAAACGGTTCTATATGGCAAACGATAGGGATCAGACCTACTGGTACTGTTGCAACATAGTCAAATTATCGTTACAATAACACATTTTAAATGTATCGTTACAGTGGTACAATTTTCTGTTGTAACTGTATTTTTTGAACTGGTGTCGTTGCAACAGTATTTTTTTTTGCAGCGGTACTCATACAGTGTTGCAACGACACCCACCTACCCTTGAAATACGATTAAAGTAGCCTTGTGGAATTTTTTGTTTTGTATGGTATATTTTATCATTCTAACGGTATATTGTATCATTCTAATGGTATATTTTTTCATTCTAACAGTGTATTTTATAGTTGCAAGGGCAACATTATTGTGTAGCAGAAATTGATATGGTCACAATGATAACTTTATACACAGTTGTAACAAAATAAATACAGCTGCAGTAGTAAAATGAAGCATTGCAACAACAGAAAGCGCATTGCACAGGTATTTACACGGGCATTTAAATATGGTTGAAACGGTATATGGATAGCATTTGAACGACACGAATGTTAACATTTTCGTTGCAGCTGCAAAGAATTACCGTTATACCAAAAATATGTTTGCATACCAGTGGGACGATACTGATACTGGTAGTTATGGTCCTTTTCGTGAACCATACTTTCTGATGACTTTGCAATACGTAAACCCAGCTTAAAATTAAAACGTGCAAAATCTTTTCCTCAAGTTGATCTAGTACATTCCAAAACACTAAACCCACAGACGCACACAAAGACACACAAAGTAATATATCACTTGAAAGGATATTAATATCTCTAATGATAAGGGCATATTGGTAGCATGCTTTTGTTTATATTTCCAACTCTTTTTGTTGTACTGTTTTGTACTGTTGATATTACTGTTTTTAAGGTGTGGATGTGTTATTGTATCAACATTTTATACCCTATTTTTTCCGTACAAACCTTCTCTGTGTATATAAAGTCAAAGAAACAGACAGACAGACAGACAGAGGCATAAATACAGAATCAACATATCATACATGATCTCCGTGGATATGATTGCAATTGTGTTTAGTTTTTTCTTTCACAAGAACGTTAAGATTTTGAATGATAAACTCCACTCACGTAAATAACCGAAATTAACGGCAGTACAGCGACATTGCATTACATAAAAAGCAAAGATACTCTGTCCAAACCTTGATAAAATAGACTATATAAGAATTAACATTGTAGGTAAAAATATTTTATGCTTATAAAAAAGTCATAATATGATACTTAAATTTGGAAATGAGACATACTTGAAATTGGAAATGGGACATACTTAAATTTAGAAATGGACATATTTTAATGTTCATTCATGCTTCAACCCGAGTGTTTTCTTTTTTAACGTCAGCTATACTCTGTTCACACATCATATCCAGAAAATGAATAAATAAGGAACGAAACTCCAGAAGAATGTCATTGTTGCTTTGGGGGGATAGGGGGTCGGGGCTTTTTGTTGCTACTTACAATGAATGTCCTCCCCTCCCATTGCTTCGGTGTTTCTGTTGAAAAGAGAGACGATACATGTTGTACTACTAACATAATGAAGGTGTTACGTTAAAGTAAATGTATTAGTCGGGTGGTAATAGCTAGGTGTCATATATTGGCCATTATGGACAACTAGGGGATACGTTTTGGGGGTGGGGGTGGTGTGTTGCTTTTGTGCTTTTTGTTTTGCTATTAAAGTATTCACCGAACCCAACCGCAACCACCCGTCAATCTACCCAACCCCAAGGTTTAAAAATGCACACAACTGAGTTATTTCTTTCATTAATTTATTAATTCTAACTTAACTGTCGCCTAAGGGCCCCTAAAACTGTCATCTTGTTCGAGTTGCAAACCAGACTGGAGTTTTCAGAGCAAATAATGAACGAGCTCAACTGCCCTTTTCCGATTCCTGGGAAAGTTCATTTTAAATAAAGGGACGATGAAGGTACGCATCAATAGAAGGTAAACAGTGTGTCTTCTTCGTGCAGTACTTGCAATATCTAGTTTCAACAATTCATAAAAATTTAACAGAGATCATACGGATTAGCGTTTTAAATCTTGTGCGTGATCCACAGAGATGAAACTCCCAAAGTTACAAAAACTTACGGAATTATTCGGAGCTTATCGAACACGATGAATTTTAACATGATTCCTGTTGTCTGAAAAAATATACTCGCCTACGCACGCAAATAGGGACACCTTGTTAGCAAAGAAACTAATTTTTTGCCAGAAAGCTAAAACATGAATGGGACTTCGTGGCGACAACCAGGTTACAAATTATAAATTAATTAATGAAATAAGGAAGTTTTATGAAGATTTTCAATCATCGTTGGGGGAGGTGGTACAAACTTGCACGGGGGGGGGGGAGATATTACAGAAAAGAAAGAATACTGCTATCTATAAAATGAAGAGACCTTTCATTTTAAATATCAACCACAGTGTTACTACTTTAAAACGGTTTTCACAGTCAGAAAATAACGTTTATAATGACAGTAAAGCTACACACAAATTACTGGAATGTCAAAAAACCACTCATGAATTTGATGACTGTTTGTTCATTCTGCACCAAATTAAAACAATTTTTTTCACCAAAAATGTAAATATCTGCAAACATCCATTATAGCATGTTGTGCACCATAGATCGCTATCAGAAAAGCTGATGTTTTCGTAGGTTGAAGAACGCTTTCGATGTTTTAATAAGCAATTACGAGACCTATCTGTTTGTCTTCTTATGTATATTGTGGCGAAGGCGACAGACTAATAAGAACAAACTTTACTTCCCTACAAGACTGCACTTCATTAGAGATAATTTTTCCTTGCACAAACTTTGAAACAATATGGCAGACAGTATTATTTTATATCTCGAATTTATTTAATTTCTGTTTAATAATCGAACCCCGAATATATTTCATATTGAAATAAACGAGCCCATTTAATTTCTTCATAACTTACCACAGGGAGTTGGAGTTTGAGCAGCGCAATAGCCCACTAGGAGGAAAAACACAACTGTCTTCATGACGGATTTCACTCAGGAGCAACGCGAGATCAGTCCTTGTGGTAGAAGTGAATCAGATAAAACGAGAGGACGCTTTTATGTGACCTCATTATCGTCTTCTCCCTGATTTTGAACCATGCCTTTTCGAATGCATCCACGTAGTCAAGGTAGGGATATCGCAGAAGGTTTCTTTCTCAGCATTTTGAAGACACCAGGTGCCCAAATAATGTTTCAAATCACAATCTGTGTCGGTCTCATCACGAAAATGAAACACGAATCACAAAATCGCGTTATCAGTCTTAATTTTTAAAGATCAACTTTGATATAAATGTTATAGAATTTATAAAGAAAAAAAATTGTTTGGAAAATATCCATAGCATTCGAATACGAACAAACGCAAATTTTGAAACTAGCGGGAAAATACCAATCATGAAATGCAGCCTTCTGTGTCATGTTGACTCATTCCACCAGCTGCGTTTAACGTTATTTTGACGTATTCACACCATGTTTTTTTACATCGTTTGGATGCACTCACGCCATGAGAATTCTTTCAAACATGTATTGTATTCAATGAAATATTTACTGGCTCGCGCAAAAATTGAGAGAAAAAAAAACACAACGTATTCCTTGGAATATAATGAAATATCGTCGGAAAGTTGAAGAGGGTAGGGAAATCGGTTATCAAAGACAACTTTATTAAAATGATTGAGATCAAAATGTACTTGACGATAAACACTGGCCCCATATTTTATAAATTAACATTCTATAAAGGTAATATTTTCTATCTATGGTCGTATAAATAATACTGATGGATCAAATGTTGATTTTAATCTAACTGTATCAATAGACATTAATATCAATAAGAACATGATCATGGCTTCCATTTTTGCTTGGTACCTGGGCATTCGTTGCTTGGTCCTTGGGCATTCATTTTCAGTGCGCACGTGGGTCTATGTTCTTGATATGAAGACAAATATAATCCATTCAATCAGAACACATTTGCATTTTAACATGGGAAACAAAATAGTATTGTAAAAACTTGTTCTTATCAACTTGATTGGGTAATTAACAATAAAGTGAAAGGACATATTGTTGTACTTCATACAATCCATAGACAACAGACTAATGTATATCACGTATTGCTGTACTGCCCACAATCCAGAGACAATAGATTCGTGTGTCTCTTGCATTGCTGTACTGACACAATCAATAGACAATATGCTCGTATTTTTGTATAGCTGTACTGCTCACAGGCAATAGACAATGGACTCGTGTCTCTAGTGTATTGTTGTGTTATACACAATCAATAGACTCGTGTTTCTTGTACTGCTGTACTGCACATATAGACGCATGAGTCTCTTGTATTGCTGTAGTTAACTCAGTCATTATACAGCAGACCCGTGTGTCTCTTTCTCTACCTTTCGAGTACAGATGATTAGGGGTTTGATTTGAAAGATTACTTGCACAAGTCTGGCTCGAACTAAACAAAAAACTCTTCTGACCTTGAGCACCCTGTCTAACTTGTAAATGATCAGCAACAATCCGGATCATTTTGTGTACGATGTTATTTTATATGTTGCACCGAGAAACCATGACGGATGTCTTCATAAGCGATTTTATATATATATATATATATATATATATATATATATATATATATATATATATATATATCATGTGTTCTTACACATGTAGAAGAGGGGTGCAAGTTATTGTAAGAATGAAAGTGAATGAAAACACAGGGTTCTGTATTATTAACTAGTTTGATGAGATTGTAAAATTAGATGTGCATACACCAGCCTACTCTTACCGACATCGATAGAGTCGAGAGAAAGATAAGAGAGTGAAAAGACAGAATTCCCTAGGTCAGTCGTGCAAATATTACAAAGTCAAAGTATATGGGTATATAATTAAAACAAAGACAAACGTTGTGTTTGATGCTGGCCACTTTCGTGACTTTGTATTGAACATAAATGATATTAGTGAACCCAAAATTTGCTATGTATTTACAGCATAACCTAACTATTTGGACAAAGTCTATAGAGTAAATGTGCTAAGAAATTGAACAATGAGACGTAGCGTATAATACAGAATTTTTTGGAGGTTGCAACCGCCGTAAAAATGATTGTTACATACTGAGCAGACTCGGCCTAAACTATGTATTTACATCAATATAACTTCGAACAAAATATATCAAGTGACGATGCTAACAAATGAAACACTGAGACGAGCGGCATTATAAAGAAAACGAGACTGTAGAAGCCGTATAATCTTGTAAAAGATTATCTGCGGATGCAACCGCCTAAAAACCGAACAAATGGAGAAGAAGAAGAAAAAAAACAACAATAAACAAACATATCATTAACAATACGATAGCATATAACAATTATATACAGGGAGGTATGACGGGGTGGAGGTGGGAAAAATTTCTACCATAATAGCAAACACGCCCGCATGCCAGAAGGAAATTGGCTCAACTGACACCAAAGTCACAGCAGAGAGAATCCCTCCGCGCACAGCCGGTGCGAAAGCATTGCGACTGGCTGGGCAGAACAGATTAAAAACTTTAAATATATTGGCCCTTGACAGCGCGTTACACGACAAATCTGGCGGGAAATTTTAAACCCAATCACACCTGCCATAAAATGTCCTTTTGCGAGCATTTATATTTGTGAGAAATGAAAATCAGAGAGCATAAAATAATTCAAAAAACGTGTTTTCTCCACACTGTTCAGATTGTTGTACACTCTTGAAAATTGGTTACTATTTGATGACTGTCACTGTACCGAAAGAAATGAATGGTCTTCCATTAACTGAGACAAAGTTCGTTGTATTTTAGATACATAGATGAAATCTGCTTTTGACGCACACTTTTTCATTCTCTGAGACCATGGAATGAAATAGTTTGAAAATAGAATACTATATTAAACTTTCTCATAAAGTTAAAGTTTGAAAACGTGTGTTATAAGCGTCAATAGGATCACAGGCACCGATAAGTGATTCTGAAATCATGCTGAAAGTCAGGATTAGAAAGTGATCAACACGATGACCTTGAACATATGTACTGAATTTTCAACAAGATAAGAGGTCAAACTCATTGTGATATGCACAAGACCAAACTGTCTCTAAATTCCATAATAAATTTGCACTTCTTTCTCTACAAAGAATGATTATTCAGACGGATATATTATTCGCATAGATCGATATGATTTACATTTTGCAAGTTTTAAAAGCAAACAATTAAACATCATTCTGGTAAAACAAGACGACCTATAACATTATATCTGTTGAAAAGAACTTTAAGGAAACTTTCATGTACATATATACAGGGGTCAAAGTTTTGGACACGTCTCTCATGTACACAGGAATAGTGTACTGATTTTCGACATCCTAGCGGAACACTGTCCAAAATTAATGTTGCCACTTTTACCTAAGGAAGGATTTTCTTTTGTCTGAAGGTTGTTACGATGCTTTGAGTAAGACCAGTCACCAAATACGTTTCTTATTTTTGAAGACATGATGATACTAAAGTTATATTTTATTTTTCTATATATATTCCATGTCATTCCTATATAATAAAAAAAATTCGTTTAAAAGAACCGAATTTATAAAAAAAATATTCCTCACTTGCCTCTTAGTCAATAAAACATGAGATTGACAAAGTTTAATCATCGTACTGAATGAGCTCTGTTGAAAGCACATGGTGGTATTGTATGAAATGCCGGTGATATTTAAGACTATGCACCGGATTACCTGCCAGGTGTCCCGATGAGACTTTAAAAAAATAGAAGCATGATCATATTAAACTATTCACGGTATAATATGCAAAAAGTACTTGATTTGGCGAGCATAAAACATATTGTTTATTCCAGTCCTTTCGAGGCAAACGATTTTTCACAAAAGAAAGAAACTTTATAGCCTATTTTCATATTACTTACTTCAATTTATTCGTCAGTATCATACTATAGTTCATTCCACACAGCATCACGAATTTTATCCTACCTGTAACTCAGTAAATTTTCATCTCAGCGTCATTAATTGCAGCTAAAAGTACTTAATTCGTTTCACACAAAGTATGTAAAATGAATTAGATACTTTTAGCTACGTTTAATGACGCTGGCCTGAACATTTACTGAGCTACGGGTAGAATAAAACTCGTCATGCTGTGTGGAAGTAACTCTAAGGGGTAACGTTGTCATTGTACCATCATAAAAAAGAAACAGCATGAAAACTCAAATAAAGGAAACAAACTGGTTAATGAACGCCGTATAAAACGGCCAATGAACCTATGAAGCATTTCCTATACTGCTTCATATATGATACTTTTATTTGCATACACTTTGGAAGGATATTTATCAGACCATTTCTAGGAATGACTTGTTTCCTAAGAGGCTTACCTTACACCTTCACCTTGAGTACGACAAACATGAATACATGAACGTAATGCAAGTCTGACCAGAGAATATAACTAAGCATTTTTTTCATCCGTTGCTACAATGACTCTAAATATATCTGATGAATTGCCAGTTTGTTCCAATTTACGCAGAACACCCACATTCCCAATAGTTACAAGCACAACATAATCATGCATTGATACTGCCTCTGGACAGTTCCTTCAGGCACTTATTTTAAGATGTCTTACGGCGATATATGTTGGCTGAGTTGTCCATATTTTGACATATATGTCTTTCACTTTACTGCCTCTGGACAGTTCCATCAGGCACTTATTTTAAAATGTCTTACGGCCATATATGTTGGCTGAGTTGTCCATATTTTGACATGTATGTCTTTCACTTTACTGCCTCTGGACAGTTCCTTCAGGCACTTATTTTAAGATGTCTTACGGCGATATCTGGTGGCTGAGTTGTCCATGTTTTGACATATATGTCTTTCACTTTACTGCCTCTGGACAGTTCCATCAGGCACTTATTTTAAAATGTCTTACGGCCATATATGTTGGCTGAGTTGTCCATATTTTGACATATATGTCTTTCACTTTACTGCCTCTGGACAGTTCCTTCAGGCACTTATTTTAAGATGTCTTACGGCGATATCTGGTGGCTGAGTTGTCCATGTTTTGACATATATGTCTTTCACTTTACTGCCTCTGGACAGTTCCTTCAGGCACTTATTTTAAAATGTCTTACGGCCATATATGTTGGCTGAGTTGTCCATGTTTTGACATATATGTCTTTCACTTTACTGCCTCTGGACAGTTCCATCAGGCACTTATTTTAAGATGTCTTACGGCGATATCTGGTGGCTGAGTTGTCCATGTTTTGACATATATGTCTTTCACTTTACTGCCTCTGGACAGTTCCATCAGGCACTTATTTTAAAATGTCTTACGGCCATATATGTTGGCTGAGTTGTCCATGTTTTGACATATATGTCTTTCACTTTACTGCCTCTGGACAGTTCCATCAGGCACTTATTTTAAAATGTCTTACGGCCATATATGTTGGCTGAGTTGTCCATGTTTTGACATATATGTCTTTCACTTTACTGCCTCTGGACAGTTCCATCAGGCACTTATTTTAAAATGTCTTACGGCCATATATGTTGGCTGAGTTGTCCATGTTTTGACATATATGTCTTTCACTTTACTGCCTCTGGACAGTTCCATCAGGCACTTATTTTAAAATGTCTTACGGCCATATATGTTGGCTGAGTTGTCCATATTTTGACATGTATGTCTTTCACTTTACTGCCTCTGGACAGTTCCTTCAGGCACTTATTTTAAGATGTCTTACGGCGATATCTGGTGGCTGAGTTGTCCATGTTTTGACATATATGTCTTTCACTTTACTGCCTCTGGACAGTTCCATCAGGCACTTATTTTAAAATGTCTTACGGCCATATATGTTGGCTGAGTTGTCCATATTTTGACATATATGTCTTTCACTTTACTGCCTCTGGACAGTTCCTTCAGGCACTTATTTTAAGATGTCTTACGGCGATATCTGGTGGCTGAGTTGTCCATGTTTTGACATATATGTCTTTCACTTTACTGCCTCTGGACAGTTCCTTCAGGCACTTATTTTAAAATGTCTTACGGCCATATATGTTGGCTGAGTTGTCCATGTTTTGACATATATGTCTTTCACTTTACTGCCTCTGGACAGTTCCATCAGGCACTTATTTTAAGATGTCTTACGGCGATATCTGGTGGCTGAGTTGTCCATGTTTTGACATATATGTCTTTCACTTTACTGCCTCTGGACAGTTCCATCAGGCACTTATTTTAAAATGTCTTACGGCCATATATGTTGGCTGAGTTGTCCATGTTTTGACATATATGTCTTTCACTTTACTGCCTCTGGACAGTTCCATCAGGCACTTATTTTAAAATGTCTTACGGCCATATATGTTGGCTGAGTTGTCCATGTTTTGACATATATGTCTTTCACTTTACTGCCTCTGGACAGTTCCATCAGGCACTTATTTTAAAATGTCTTACGGCCATATATGTTGGCTGAGTTGTCCATGTTTTGACATATATGTCTTTCACTTTACTGCCTCTGGACAGTTCCATCAGGCACTTATTTTAAAATGTCTTACGGCCATATATGTTGGCTGAGTTGTCCATGTTTTGACATATATGTCTTTCACTTTACTGCCTCTGGACAGTTCCATCAGGCACTTATTTTAAAATGTCTTACGGCCATATATGTTGGCTGAGTTGTCCATGTTTTGACATATATGTCTTTCACTTTACTGCCTCTGGACAGTTCCTTCAGGCACTTATTTTAAAATGTCTTACGGCCATATATGTTGGCTGAGTTGTCCATGTTTTGACATATATGTCTTTCACTTTACTGCCTCTGGACAGTTCCATCAGGCACTTATTTTAAAATGTCTTACGGCCATATATGTTGGCTGAGTTGTCCATGTTTTGACATATATGTCTTTCACTTTACTGCCTCTGGACAGTTCCATCAGGCACTTATTTTAAAATGTCTTACGGCCATATATGTTGGCTGAGTTGTCCATATTTTGACATATATGTCTTTCACTTTGCTGCCTCTGGACAGTTCCTTCAGGCACTTATTTTAAAATGTCTTACGGCCATATATGTTGGCTGAGTTGTCCATATTTTGAAGCTTATAAAATACCTTTGAGAGCTTGCTATTTGTGTCTCATTCCAGTGTTAAAGAATGACGACGCTGACGTTAATAGGCAGCCATGTTGTGATTCATACGCAATTTCCAGCCATGCTGGTTTTTAATTTTTCTTATATTTTCAGTTGAAACACAGTTATTTAAGAAACAATGAAGACGTTCCTATTTCATGAACTATTTTAAACCATATCAAAGAAAACTGGGGCAAAACTGAGGATACAGCCAAAAGTACAGACTTTACTAGAATGTGGACTTATTGCTGAGGTCTCACTCGACTATTTATCCGATAAGTTTTCATCCGACAATGACCTGTTGCCGAAAAATGAGAATAATTTTACACTGAAAATACAAATAAAAAGAAACTAATGATTTTTGTAGAAAGTGTGCATGTGAAATTTTGACTGCGGCAATCAGGTTAATTCCTTAAACTGGTGGCTTTTATACTGAACCAACACTGCCACCAAGCCTTCATTTTACATTAATTTTTGACAGCAAAGAGCTATTTTGAATATTTTCCTGTGACAAGGCATCTAAAAGAAACAGTATGTGCCTTATGCATGAATAAAGTTCACTAAGTTATTATACTTTCATCACCCCTCAACCATCTTGATTTTTAGATATTTACCTCTGTAGCAGACATACGTAAATACGTAAGCCAAGTCGGCTGTTCATTTGCAGCCCAAGTTAGGCGTTTGATCTCCAGTGCTAGTCTAACTGTGACAGGCAGCCACCAAACAAGCCAGTCCATTTTCAAGCCTAACTCAAAGTTAATCTAAACCACATTACAGATTTAGCTTCTGTGTAAATTTATAAATGTCAAGCTTATGATAATCAGGTTCATGCCTTCTACCTTAAAAATTAGGGAGGTGTCAAAATACGAAACTATCTACTGAGACCAGAGCATTGAATATTACAAGGCGTAGTTAGGGCGATGGTGGGTTTTTTTTTTTTTTTTTTTTTTTGCCGCTTCTAAATTGCCTCGTTCTGAATTAATAATGCATTGCCATACAACACATTTTCGGTGTCAATCATTTAGTGACCGGTTTGCTATTTGCCATAAAACAGATTTTAGGTGTCAATCATTTAGTGACCGGTTCCTTTCACCAAAAGACTGCATACTTTTGTAATGGAATGACAGTTGACTTTTGAATGTTAAACTGCTATTGTCGTAAAATGGCACATACCTTGTGGCCTATTTAATTAGGACTTTTCACATACGTTGTGGCCTATATAATTAGGACTTTTCACATACGTAATGGCCTAGATAGTTAGGACTTTTCAAAAGATTTTCGAGTGATCCTTGATTATATCTAATGTTGCATGCAATGCTTCATCGTTGTGTATTGCATGCATATATTGCTAAGGAAGAAGAAGAATAAGAAAATGAAATGCGGTACATGTTTAAATTGTCATAATGGTTTTATTTCCTACCGTACGCATCCAATAACTGACAACAATTTGGTAAAAATGCCGCTTTCTATTAAGATTCTTGTGAAGCACAAACATATATATGTAGTGAAAAAGGAATCCGGATTGGTGCAATGTATTTCATTTGGGAAATGTATGTAGTCAAAAAGTATGCCCGATTGGTGTAGGCCTAATGTGTTTCATACTGGAAATGCAGGTAGTGAAAGAATATACCAGATTGGTGCAATTTAATTTCATATAGAAAATGCATGTAGTCAAAAAGTATTCTGGATTGGTGCAATTTACTTATATGGGAAGTTACCACAAAAGCTTAATTAGATATTGAACTACTTCTAATATATATATATATATATAGCTGCTTTCATCTGACTTCCAAAATTTTCATACAAGAAATAAGTAGAGAGAATTAGATGCAAGAGAGGATAGATTGAACGAGAAAATTGTGAGGAACACGTAGCATTTACATGAAGTGGAGTATATTTCACAGTAAGTTTGGTCGTTTAAAAGTTAACTGTTTGAGACAATCTCTCTCTGTATTGCTCTGTTCTTCATTGCTCTTTGGGACTTTGCAAAGGCCATGCCTGTCCAGTCTTTGATATATTGTATCAAATGATGCAGACAAGTCTATGATGGTGAGGACTGTAATCTTTCCACTGATAAAAGCTGAAATAAGGTCGTTAACTACTTCTAGAAGGTCAGCTAGGGCGATATGCAGAGTGTAACATTCAGATTCAGATGTTGACGCTTGTTGGGACTGATAACGTTTTCTAAGATTCGTGACATCGATGGGAATTTAGAAACAGGGTAGAAGTTTTTTTAATAAACTGTCATGGTCAAGTATTATTTTCTACAAATGATGCTTTACAATGACAGTTTTGAAAAAAGATGGGAATTCCACTGATGATAGAGAAGTAATAATTAATATCGGTTAGTGAAGGCAATGTTAAAACTAAGCGCTCAAGCAACATTACGCTGGAATCGGATCAAGTTCACATGACCTTCGAACGTTTTTCATCAGGATTGTACGTAAGAACTCACAGGCTTAAATGCTGTTAAAGGTTGCCTTTGAAATTATGTATCAGAATTATGTTGTCAAGTTGATTTCTAATGTTTTCCATTTTGTCACAAAAGAGAATTACAAACTGGTCCGGAAGGTCGACCGGAGAGAAAGTCGTTAGAAGTGGCTGTTGTGCAAAGTGTGCTTGTTAACACCAACTTTCAGTGATCTTAGCATGATTTACACATTCTATTAGCGGCGTCAAAGATTTGCCTGTGAATAGTAAGAACGGATGAAATCCAAAGCCTCTCAGCCTTATGGCCTTCACTTTTACGAGTGAGAAGCTGGTTTCTAACACTACTATATCATGGAGAACATTTCTAAATGGATACTTGATCGCTGGGTCATGTTTGTCAACTAATGAATACAAATACATATGAAGTTGTTCTACTGTAGGAGGTAACAAAGTTATAAAGCTTTCTTGGATGTCGTGCATTAATTGGATTCTATTTTATGATAGAGGTTTCGCTTAGTAGGAAACAAAGATGGGGTTTATAGATGGATACGGTGTGGTGCCATATGATGCACAAGTGATCTGATGCAAGTTTCGCGTGATACTAATAAAGAGTTCAGAATATTATCATCAGGTCTTTGAAGAATCCAGTCTAAAATATGGCCATGTTTATGGGTCGCTTGACTGACTGTTTGAGGTTGAAAGTGAAAATGGAATCTAGGAGCTTTTATATGTATGGGTTTCCAGAACTATCCAAGTGACACTTGAAATGTTTCCACGAATAATCAAGCTGAATACATAAATTCCTTCACTAAATCGTTGGTAGCATTATAGACTATTTAAATGATCCTTGATGGAATGGTTCCCGATTCATCTGTTTTCGTGCCTTTTCAGTTCCTGTTTGATTCCGTTGTCTTTCTCCTATTAGATTGCACACTTTATGAAACGCATAAAGTCGGTTATGTATTGTATTTCATTACAAATTCTGCTGATGTAAGAATGTATTTCTTATATTGTTTCGATTGTGCAGGATATCGCTATAATAATTACTGAAACAATTTTCATTTTGTCCAAATTTAAAGTTAACATATTTGTATGTGAAACCTATCGTTCGTATCATTGATGATATTGATCTAAACACAAATATGCATATTTTCCACATTTATCTTTTACTACTGAAGTACGCTATTTTATGGGAACTTTTCGATTTATATATATGCATATTAATATATTGATTTCATGAGTTGCTTTTTCAGGAAACTGTGCGTAGGATAAAAAATGACAGTCTCTTTCACACCGGGTGCACTGGTTTCGTTCATTTTGGTAGTAGTAATGAAACGAATTAGGAGCTATTCTGTGTAAATGGTAAGTTGAAAATAAATTCAAATAAGAAAATCCAAATAGGTGTGTTAGAATTCTCACCGTATGTACTACTAATATGGTAAAAGTCATATTCTGTACTCAGATAACTCGTTTTAATGTAGGGTTGGTGTCAAATGCAACAAATATTCAATTAAGTTTATGATTTTTCAATCTGGTGTGCATTTCTCATTTGGATATATTTTTCTCAACATTATTTTGATTGTATAACTGTCAAGTAATTTCATCTTTGTTGATGGATTCCACTCTCCTATCTACTTTTTCAGAAATCACTTGTCATCAAACATTTAGATGGGTAACAGGAAATAGTTCCTACAATGAGAGAGTCATGAAAGATAATTTTGCATAAATGTGCTTGAGAAGTGGCTCAGAGTTTTTCAAAGGTTAAGAATGTCTTTGAGAAAGAACAAACTGCATCATCTTATGTAAAACTTGTTTATTGATATATATATCTAGTACAACGTACAGATTAATACTTGAAACATTCCGTGGGAGGCATGAATACACTGGGATCACTGATGCCGATACTCATACCAATGTATCTGAAAGAAAACAAGAGTACAGTTTTGAGCAACGGTCACGTGATAACTCGAAGCTAGGAACGGTTGGATGTACTGCTACATAAAAGGCAGGACAGAATTATTGTTGTGAATTCATGAAAAATAGCTAAACCATCCTCTCTGTTATTGTAAGTATTTCATTAAGTTTATGAAGGTAAAATCTTAGAACTTATTTAAAAGACCAGACACTTCACTGAAAAATGAGACAAAACATCAATTTTCTCATCTACTTTCACTCCTAACCCGTTTTGATATCTAAATTTATACTGAGGTGGGATGAGATAAAATGCACATGTAAAGAACGGTACTGGATACTAAAATGAAAACTCATGGGAGTTAGGTCTAAATGAAAAAGTCTGATTTTCCCAGTGCAGTCTCATCAAAACTACAGCCAGGCATCAGTTCGTCAGACGTACGCAATTTTCGCAATAATATTGACCATCGTAAATATTCTATAACTATTTACAAGTATTATTATTATTATTATTATTATTATCCCACTACACTATTCTCTTAACATATTATCTTTAGTATCGCCATGTATAACTATACTGGGATATAATTTCTATTGTAAATTTTGTACATGGCGTTGGTTTATTGCCACTATTTGTCCCCCAGCCTGGAATTAGGTTAAAACGTGTTGGTTCTTTGTGAGATAGGAACAATAATCATTTTCTTTGGCTTTGTTATACAACTTCTTTGGTCTGACATCAGAAAAATATATATATGTGTAGTTCACCCATTTTAAAACCTTTCGTTAATTTTCTTTCTTGTTCTATTTTTGTTATTAACCCCCTCATTCAAATATGTATCAATAATTTATTTTGGCTTTGTGTTAAGTGTTTGTTTTTGTGGATGTAAGTTGTTTCTTACCCAGCTCGTTAAGATTGCAACGTTGAGAAAGGTTTGTTTTTGCGCCGGTCAATTTCTGTGTGTGTGTGTGTGTGTGTGTGTGTGTGTGTGTGTAGACTGACACAAATATAATTAAAATATAATCCAACATATTAGAGACTTGTAAAGTAACTACGAAACATTAAATATATATAAGAATGTACCTAATTTCGTATGTTGTTTTTACATATAGCTATACAACTTGTGCTAATTTCTTGTATTCTGGTGATTAGATAATCGAAGATCGTACTGAATGTGACATTCTGTTACCAATTCCTATGTATAATTTACTTACTGGAAGTGTAAGATCCCACTTGAGTTAGAGAAGATAGTTCCTTCTACCGGCACACAGTCAGGATAAGTCACTGTGACTCCAAAACGGGCTAAAGAAATATTCAAACGTGAACAAAATAAGACACGGTACTGGCCGTAATATATATTGCATGCAATGTTTGTGTTTGACATGTGATATTAGAAAAAGATTGAAAGGCATCTGACTGATATATGGGCTTCCAGATACCATGCAAAGTCACTAACTTTTTTATAGTTATTTCACGTATGTATGCTTTTGTGTATAAATGTGTAAATGTATGACATAGGTAGGTCGGGGAAAAGATTTCACCATAAATGTTTGTTGATGGACATTTGATAATTTTGAATATAAATGCACTTGTAAATAGAAGTGTGTTTATCCAAATTTACTTCTAGCTATGATTTCTTGCTCAATATTATACAAACCTTTCAAAAACATGTTCATACGGACAAACTGCAGAACCCAAAACTACCAATAATTTTGAAGTTCCAATTAAATTCACTTTACATGTTCCGAGTTTCTCTTCGATTTGCAGAAATACAAGTGCGTACATATTTTTATAGTTAACCATCCAATGTAATTTCTCCGCATTAAAACTGTCATGAATATTTAAACGAGAATAATGAAGTTGGTTTACTTCCGTCCTGGAATTGTCCCTCATAGGCCTGGATTACAAAATGCTCATTCGGGATACCTGCAGCTCCAATCGTACCCGTGAATACGAAGCGTGCAAATGGTGGCACGCCTCGGGTCCTGAAAGGCTCGGTCAATGTGCTTATGTTGCACTTTTTAGTTACTAAATTCAGCTGGTACTTCAGACCCTGGAAACATAGATTGGTTACATGCAAAACAACATTTTCATTATCACACAAAGGCAGAGAACTCGGTCACAAAAACATTTACTCGTATACCCTTCCATGATCGTACATTTATCACCAGGAAATGTCCATAACCTGCATTACGAGCACCCTCATTACCCAAGCCCCGTCCTCCCGAGCTTCCAAAAAGAGCGTATATTTGTTTTAGCGAAAGATGTCTATTAAAAGTGTGTTCCAAGTACGAAGAAGGTGGGAGTACTGAAATTAAAGAAGAGTACATATTTGTAACATTGAGTTTAATCTTGGGTGTAGACTAACGGATACGCACACTGATCGCTGTATTGAACTTCCAACAAGCTGGACTTGACAATAAAACCTTGATCAAATATTGTAATTAGCCTATATACAAAAAAATACGTGTGTTTGTTGTTTTTTGTATTTCTTTTCTTTTTTTAGCATGGGGGGAGGGGATCAAGATTCTCAACTTCTTCCACCATACGTTTTCAGTATATTATTTAATGCAATCTTCCTATTTTGGAGCTTATACAATAAATAACATCTTTTGCCATTATACTGTCACAAAAACTAAAATACTTAAATTTCTTTAACTTTAAATATAAAAAATCTAGTTTATTTCTGCCATTTAAATGAGTAATTACTCACAATATTATGTAAGTAAAGCGTGTCATAGAAATCCTTTTCGCTTCCCTGATCCCTTTCTTCGATAACTCGAACCCGTTGGTCTGTTTCATCATAGCTGATTTTGGCATACTCTGCAAATTTCATCTGCCTGTCTCCCTGCACAAACAACATAGACACATAGACAGTAAAGTTAACAAGGTCAAAATTTTTGTCATTGAAACCATATATATATATATATATATATATATATATATATATATATATATATATATATATATATATATATATATATATATATAGAGAGAGAGAGAGAGAGAGAGAGAGAGAGAGAGAGAGGGACGGTATTTGTGTTTCGCGTCGTTTACACCATAGTCTTACGCATGTTCTACGATAAAAATCGTGTAGCCTTGATTGTTCCTTCAGTTCCGCACAAATTCGTTTACTTATACTTTCTTCTTCCTTACAAACCTATCAATGGTTCGTATCTCAATAATCTGTTACATACTTAGGCTTTGTAAGATTCTTACTCGATATAGTCGGTTGATATTACACTGCTGTTGGAAGGGAAATGATTTGCTCCTCGATAAAGAAATAAAACAAAATAGGCCCAATGACTTACCGCGGCAACTCGCCCTTCCCATTGTGGCGGGGAATCTGCAATTGATAGATGAAGTTCACTAACATAAGAAGAGCGAAAGTAAAGATTACACATACTATTGAGAGAGAGAGAGAGAGAGAGAGAGAGAGATGAATACGTATATATAAACAAATATGCCGCCAACATATCATTTTGAACTTTGCAAGAGAGCCAGTAAATAGTATCTATAATTAAATATTAAAACGAAACATCAATTACAGAAAGATATTCTCAAATCAAGGAAACAATGTAGGTATAGGAATCTAGAATTTCCGGAAAATTTTATCAGCCACAAATACACGGGAGGCAACTAAACATTACATACGACTGGTCTGTGAACTGAACCAATACGTTGGTACGAAAGAATGTCGTTTGTCATTAAGTCAGAACGAGACTGCTAAAGCTGACAATCGGGGCAAGCGAAAGTCTCATGGATTCAATGACAACTAAGACATGATGGTTGTAAGAGCACCAGATGGTTTTACTTGAAGAAATTTTGCATCAGACGTGTATTCCTTCGTACAGTTTTGTCGGAAACATACACAAATAAAAACACCAATCACTTTTATATTTACTCCAAAAGAAATTAGAAGGAAATACATGTATGGACACAAGCTTTTCCTACGGAAAGGAAGGATATCGTATGAGACGAACCTGATTATTTTTAATGTTTTATATCTTAAATACCGACTTTCGTTTGTGCTGTGACCATCAGTTATGACGTAATTTTTCGGCTATAAGTAATAATAAATAGTGAGTGAAATTCTGCCCCCCCCCCCCAGCTAATAGTATTTGTGGAGTTCTCAGGAAAAAGAGGTTGAACTGAGTTGAGAATGTAAATATGATTATCTAATTACATCTATGTAGATAGGGTTAACATATCGGAACATTGGCAAGCGAAGATGATCTAATAATCAAATGTATGACAGAAGATAAAAAGTTTGTTATTAAACAATATACTATACGTTCATGTAGAGACCCTGAAATGTTTTTAGAAAGGTGTAAGTAATAGGTAAAAATGAAGTACTTGCTCCAAAACAAATCCAATAAATGAGCAAGGAGACCGTTTTCTATGGAAAATATATGAAGAAAAAATCAATTAAGCTGCATTTCTGCAGTATTACTATTGTAATTTGAAATTCGCCTGTACTTACTGCACGGCTGTACAACCTGGGCCGCAGTATAAACGATTACGCTCAGAAGCACGATGAAAACCTTCATGTTGTCAGAGCAAAACCAGAACCGACTATGCACCAGGACCACGGTAACATCAGGTTATCACAGTCCCCCTCCCAAGCTTATCTGCTGGCCTAGAATTAATCAAAATTTTACGCGCAAGAAGCCTCACAAGGCATAGGACAAGTACGTGTGTCATATCTGTTGGACGTGGCATCTAACCAAATCGTAGTCGGAAACTTTCAATGCCTTCATCACGAAGTGATATTTGCGAGTAAATCTTCTTCGTGATCTTTAACCTTGAAACACAAGCTTGCATACCGTCAATCAGCTGTGTGCTTGTTTTAATATTATCCAAATTTGTATTTTGTCAAACGAACAAGCTTTTTGCCACATGTTAGAAATACCTAAAACTAAATAACTTGTATAATTCTAATCACTGTAGTAAGACATTACTTGAGTTTAAGTATAAAAAATATTTCGTTCCATACGCACCCCATAATATTTGTTCATTGTTTCAAGCTAATTAATCAGTATTAAAGCAAAACTAAGGAAATGTTCTATTACATTTTGTCAATCCCATGCTACAGCGGAGTAACCTGTTTTTCACGTAAATTCGTGGATATTTATTTATATTATTGCATACAAATATAATTAACGAAGGGAAAGAAAAGCGAACTGTAACAAGAGGATTTTTGTTTGTTTCAATACTTCAAGGTCCGATGTATTAGTATAACAGTCCACATTCTCGTTGTGGAACATACACTGTCTGGTCGTCTTTGTCATCGAAGTGTCTTGAATAATACCAATAATAGAGTATCATCATTAGAAGGGGGTCTCAAACACGCGGTCCACCAAGCCGTATCCTGTGGCCTGCAAAACGTTACAAGGTGTCATGAGAAATAACAGGCGGTACGGCCCTTAGGTTATCGAAAGTACCCTCATGCGGCCCTCAGGGTGGTTTGAGTTTGAGACCTCTGATCTAAGTTATTAAAATCTTCATTACCTATGTGTATTCGTTTCAGAAATTAAGAATTCTGATTTTACTTACACAACACATTTTGAGAGTCGCCTAAAGATATGCCAGCCTGTTGTCAACTTCCTGTATTAAAAAGATATATATCCATTAAAATGCGTTTGGTGTGAGAAAATGAATAAGTATGGAGAGAAAAGGCAACAGATGAAGAAAAGTGAGAGAGGTTTGTGGGAACGGTGAATTTGGCGTCAAATGGACTGTACTCAACCCTTTTATCTTTTCTTGGTTGTTTTTTTTTTGCAACAAATATGTTCATTAATGTCCAGAGGTGAAAATACTTTCTTCAGTTTTAAAGATTTCAGCTTTGTCCTCCATAATTGTTGAGCTGTTACGTATTTCAGAGTTTACTATTCTGGTTTCCCATTTATCAGTTGTGAGACAGATTCATAGGCCTGTGTATCAGATGTGTGTGGTACCGTTTGTTGTACAGATTTACGTGCACGCGTATCGAATGTGCCTAGTATCGTTGTTGTACAGATTTACAGGCCCGTGTATCAAATCTGACTGGTACCGATCGTTGTACAGATTTGCAGGCCCGTACATCAAATGTGCCTGGTACACAGTGCCTGATTACCAAATGGGAAGAGTAGGACCGGGTTAGGGGCCCCGCGATGACGGATCAAAATAATATTGATAAAACGTATTAGGACATAATTTGCGAAGGGGCCCCATGATTTCGACTGCGTACGGGCCTAAGGACCTCTACAGGATTGAATATGGCACTATTGGTACAGTTTGTTATACAGACTTAAAGATCCGCGTATTAAATCTGCCTGATACCCTTTGTTCTACAGATTTCCAAGGCTGTGTATACTAAGCTTGAGTGAAATATTTTGATATTTTGAAAGACGGTTTGCAAGCGAAAACCGGACAGGACATAACAGGACCAATACCAGTCCGGACAGACAAAACAAGATCACGACTGATGAATAGACATTGACTACTGTACCACATGTATGCACATTACCATCCAGATAGGACAACAGCTAGAAAAAATGAAAAAAGGACCCCCCCCATCCCACCCTAGGCCCTCATGCATATATATATATATATATATATATATATATATATATATATATATATATATATATATATGCACAAACACAAACAGACAAGCCGAACCAAAATAGACAACACAACGAAGAATAAACTGAACGATAGACCACGGGACATAAGAAAGAACTGAGCTTATGACATCAAGTACAAAACAAACAGGGAAAATACCAATAAAAATGTTGTACCAACCATGCACATATTCCCCACCCCCAACACACGCATACGTACACACACACACACCAGTGAGAGTGAGTGATATCGAGAAATCACGTGATCAGTCATTGACGGGCTTACTTGTCTTCAGCAAGAGGACATAACCTAACATCAATGACCTTGGTTCTTACAGAACTGGAACATGTCCTAGCTTTGATAGGAATTTATCAGATAAGAAGGATTTTTCGTTACTTGTAGCCTGGCAGACAATGGCATCTGGTCGTTTGAATTCAGTCTTGAATACATACATGTATGTTAGAGTATTCTGAATATTTTGGATGTAGTTCGAAGTAAAGAAAATAATATGGGAATTAATTGTGAATTGCAAAAGGAAATAAGTGGAAATAGCAGATAATTGTCATAATATTTTCAAATACCGAAACAATCACTAAGTATTCATTGTTACTTTCTTCTTGATAGGCGGTACAGTTTATTACCAAATTGTTAACAAAATTAATTCATTTTTAGCTCTTATGTTTAAATTGCGAGCGGACTGAGATAAATCTACAATCTCGTCTGTATCGACTGATGCTCCTTCCAAGTAACATTGCTTTCTGATCTTTCATGATTACATTCACGGATGACCTTGTAAACTGCGAACTTATTTTATCTAATAAGTCCACTTTAGTAAACTGTTGAGAGATTATTTAAAGCAGAGTAAAAGAAGAGACAAACTTGGTCGGCGGATATATAGTAGCAACATCATGTCTTACTGTTTTGAGGTTCTTTACTAATTTAGGGATCAACCATTTCATTTACGAGTGCTGACCCCTTTAATACATCAGATTAGGAATCCCTTTGTTGATTTGACAATGCTGTGCCGCCCATGACATTTTAGCCAAGTTAATTGCACTTCTTATTAGAATACGTGAATTCTAAAATGATCATCTACGTTTTTTTGAGTAGATATATGGAAATATTTCACAAGTGGAGTGGAAACTTTGTATTGTCACGAGTTTACACTTCACGAGTGAAATATTTCTTTGTATCTACTCCAATATGACCATGCGATTAACAGATGCATTACTATTTAGATAAAAAGAAGTTCCTAAATTTTAAAATAATTTTTGGACATTTTACAAATTTAGTCGTTATCATCCTTCAAATTGTACATTTTGTCAAACAAAATGACCGTATTGATATGAGAATGAAGATATTTTTATTTTTCTTGCACATTTCATGCGTGGATTGATACTGTTGTGGTGGGGTAACGTAGAAACATTTCAGAGTGGTTGTATCTGACAGACTTCAGAGCTTAACAGCTTTGAACAAAATATTCTAATGACTGTGAGTTTACTTGCAAGGATTTTCGTTGTTATTTCGTTTATTTCTCCATTCAAACGTAAATTTTCGGTGACTTTTGCAAGCTTGCAGTCAACTCCAGTAGTAGATACTGTATTCAATTTTAGACTGTCACTACATTTCGGTTTGCAATCAACATTAATCAATGCCCAATTTATCCATTCTTACTATATTTAATCACAATTTATTTCTAAAATATTTGTAGTTTTGTTGTAGAGCATTACAAGTATGCATTACTGGATGGGTGACACGGCAACAGCTCGTGTAAGTTCAGCCACTGACAGTTTCCATGAATCATGTAGAAAACTAATCCTAAAAAAGTTAATACTTGATGTCTACCTTTTGCAGGTGAAGGAGGAAAAGGAAATATGTCTAAATAGGGAAATACAGGTTTGAATAACGTACAAAATGGAAAATATATTTCTAAATGAGGAAAAAAACTTGTTCCAAAAGTGATATCGTTACTGTGGCGATATAATTTTTCTCCCGCTGATATCTCACTTAGAAATATATAAATTCTTCTTCTTAAGTCATAGTAGTTGTTGATGTTGTATTAATGCTATTTAATTGTTTATATCAATTGATATGTTTAAACTGTGGCCAGAAAAATGGTAGCAGTAACTGTTCCCTTCTGAGTGAGAGAAAAGGATATCACTAAATATAATCATCATCTTGGTCAACACAATGAAAGAAAGATAAATGTGCATTAACTACAGAGAATCCTCTTTTTTTGTTGTAAATAAAGATGATGAGTTACACGCTTAATTTTCAAGGCATTGTCAAAATAAACGTAGTTTGAAATTAGTCTCATTTTGATACGGATGAAAAACTGATGTAATCAATGCATTTAAAGAATTTTAAAAACTAAAAGAGACTGCACAGCTTTTTGGCAAAAATATAAGGTACCATTGCCAATGAAAGCGTATGCAACCAAGGTGGATAAGGCCACCAGGCCGACAAGCTGCGATGCATAAAACTAAAAGCCAGACGACAATCCAGGAAGGTTCTTAACAAGTTGCATATTAAAGCTCATCTTAACTCCAGGTCACGCAAAGTGAGAAAAAAAAGTCCCTTTTAAAGCAGCGCTCGAGTATATAATCGTCTAATCAGTGACGATCATAAACGTACATTCAGAGAAAGACTATATTACACAGCATACATAGCAACACATCAGAGTTACCAGTGATGTCTGATCTCAGTCAGCAGCAACCAGGGACAATTAAGCAATTAGAGAAAGGCTGTGTATCATAATAAATTATATCTTACATGCACTCTAGCGATCAACATACCTAGAACAAAGCGAATGAACGCTCTGCTTAGGGAGGTGTAGATCAATGAGAGTGAGTACGATGATATGCTTAGACAATACTGACTGCACGAGCACGGCAACCAATGCTAGCATCTACCAGGGGCGACCCGCATCAATCCCCAGCAGGCAAAAGCACACATCGGCTCTAAGGCATCCACCCATACCGGTTCCAAGGCAGTCACCCATAAGGGCTCCGAGCCAGCTACCCAAACCGGTACCGAAGTTATCCAAATAGGGTGAAAGACGGGCCATGTGGAAGGCCGCCAAGGAAGCAAAGGACCCTCCGCCAGTCCCTGCCTGGTAGACGACTCCCTTTGACCACCCTCATACGAAAAGAGATCCCTCTAGAACGGATAAAAATGACATAGACTATAATGCCATAATACCACTAGTACCCCCCCCCCCCGAAATTGACCTATCTAAACAACTCAGGGTCAAGACACATTGATTGGTCAATATCTTGGTATAGGAGATTGGAAAGAAGGGCTTCAAATTTAACCTTAGCGTTAAGGCTCAATTGAAAAAGCTTACAGCAGAATGACAATCTATCGCCATGCCGGCAAATATATCGGTCAGCCGAGTAGAAGTATCGCTGTTGGCCGATGACCTCGATGAACTGGTAGCTAAGGTGGTAACTATGGAGGAGGAGCGGCTGGAAAAAGATTTGAAACAAGGGTTCAGATTGGCAGCTTGTCAGATGCGAGGAGGTGATCATTACATTTCGCTGTACTGGTGGTGTTGAGGCAATGTACATTTACCCATTCCCAAGTGGATCCTCTAGAGATCAGCCACTAACGTAGAAAACCTCAGCGCCTTATGTTTTGAATGGGCCATTCTTTCCGCCCTTTCTTTGCCGATGTCCACAACTGTCGTCACGGTAATTATATTTTAAAAAATGTCAAGGGACGCATCGATTTGACAAGCTTACGTTTCCAATAAAGGTCTCTGACGTTACTGAGTTTGACAACCTCACAAACCATCTGTAACTTCCATCTACGACAAAGTCCAGAGAAAACGAAAGTCCTGTTATCTTACACAACCTGAGGCACTACGGCGGCAATCTGCAAATAGCAACTCAGGGAACGGTCTCAACAACAGATATCAAAGTTATTCCCAGCAACTTGGAAGCGTATATGGCCTTTTTCCCGGGCCAGCTCCAGTTTATAGACAGCAATCAGATATTATCCTGCAGCCTATGCAAGCCGGCTGATGCCCTCCCATAGTATGGCTTCTGCATTACCCATTGATATACCACACATGATGTCCCCCCTTTTGACCGCCATGAGTGTCTATCCGTACGAGTATATCAATGCATGTGTAGGGTTGTTTGAGGACACGCAGCACATACCCACACCCACATCAAAGCCTTCAACAGCATCCATACCTGTACAGGTACATCCTAAGCGGACTATCGTGCTCAAAAAGTGTTGAATGCCTTCGTTTGAAAGACAATGGGATGCTTTCACAACCTTTACCTTAAGATGGACGTGCTCCCTCTGGCAGATATCTTTGAAACCTTCCGAGTCACCTCACTGAAGACGTATGACATCGGCCCTTCCCTCTACTTTAGTACCCCTGGGATACGCTGGGATGCTCTGCTTAAAACCAAAGGAGCAGTGCTCGAGCTGCTGACATACATTGACATGCATATCTTGGCGAGTGAAGCCTTCAAGTCAGCATTTCCATAGTGAGTAAGAGATACGCAAAGGCCAATAACCCCATGACCCCAGACTATGACCCATACAAGCCTACCTTGATTCCAATAACCTTGATAACTGGGTCTACCCACGAGCTAGGTCGATCAAGTAAAGACATTGAAATGCATTTGCTAGATGTTCTGCAGGGCAACTTTCTCGCAGTGGATTATCCTGAAGAGCTGCACGACGCTCACGGTGAATACTATCTAACCCCCAATGTATGATCATTTCCTACTAGCACAGGTTGTATGACGCTTGATTCCAAATCTGCTGAAGAAAGAGCGATGTGTCATATACAACCGAAACCTCCAACTCTTCACCAGCCTTCACATGAGGGTCATTAAGAATCACTGTGAGCTATAGGTTTGAACAGAGCCTGTGGATGGTTCGACATACGCGTACAGTTACCACAACATTGAGGTACTGCCTTGATCACTTTCCCTAATTGGCTGAAAATGTCACAAGCAGAGAGCGTCTGGCCTTGCGGCAGTACGATGAACGAATACTTAAACAAGCGCAGTCCACCCCTGTCGTTCGGCGGGAACAAGACATCAGCCTGGTGCGCCTCTTTGGGGTTAGTGATAAAGTAGGGAGGACAACTTTGCGCTGCCTATTTTTCAGGCACTTCATGACAGATTATATCGGGATTCTGCCAAACTTTACGCGCCACTCCCCTCTAATAACCCCTGGGCTGTAGTAGACGAATGCGAGAAGGGCCACCATTTCTCCAGCCCAAGTCCACCTTCGGATGACTAAGCGCCTACTGAGCGCAGGCTTGGACTTCATCCCGCCCTTAACTAGCATGCACCCGAGCTGCTCGCCGGTAGCATGCCACAGATGATCTTTCGATCGTGGATCAAGTCCACGACTGCCGTTTGTATGTCCCGCATAACCTATGTTGCATAAAAGTAACAAGCGGAATCCTGGTCAAAGTAAGTGTCGCAGTCAAAAATTCCATACCTTCTGCATTCCATACCGGCGACAACTCATTCACCCTCTCGCTCAACCCCCCTTCAGAAAAAAAATGACGAACCAAAATGCGGTTATGCATTCGAGGTGCTTCGCTGAATCGTGATCCGACACCCGTAGCATACTGCTGGATCGGTAAGGGTGCAGCCTAAGCTGCGTCATCTATTCCTCTAGCCTTGACTCAGAATTTCCAGAACTGATTGCTCAGCTGGCCTATGGGAGCCTTAGCTGACCTAATTGACTGCCCTTTTAAGCTGGCCCATTTCATACGGGTCTTTGAACTCATCTACATCCTGCAAAAATTCTTCTTCAAAGGTATTACAAAAAATGTCAATGCAGGGTAACTATGAAAGGGTAAGTGATTTGGATTTTTAACGTAGCTTTTAACAATTTTTCAGTTATACCGCTACGATGTCTGCAGTGTGGCAGTTTATAGTGATGGCTAGCACTGGGGCATCATGCCACAGACATGTAGCATGATGTCCCACCCAGTCACATTATCTAGACACCAGGCCGACTAGTCCTAACACTAACCTCTTAATGCTGAGCGCCTAGCGACCTGAGCTGGCCCATTTCATATGGGTCTTCGAACTATGAAAGGAGGTGGTATGGAAATATCATCATCATACAAGGCAAGAGCCTCTGGCGAGATCCCTAATTCCCTTAAAACATGAGAAGGTAACTGAGTGTTACTAAAGAGCTCTTCTATGAGAACCTAATTAAGTAACAGGTGTGTTTTGATCTACCACTTGGGGAAGTGTTTGTTTTATTGTATATTAGATTATTCAGAATGATTCTTAAAGTCCCATTAGGTCTGGCAAATTTTATATAACACATTGCTGTCATATTTAATACAGCCCTTCTTAACACAAAACAGTTTAAAAACTTATTTTCTTCTCTTTGTATACATAACTGGTATAGTGATGTTTGTATTATGACATTCTAAAAGTTCAAAGCCCCCATATGACATAGTTCAGTTGTGTGTATTTGAAGCAGATTTCCTGGATACCTGTCCCAGTTGGTTGTGGGGCCTGTTGTGTTGGCTGTGTGGAAGCCATGTGTGAGTCAGATCAGTTTCCTGTAACTGTTGTGTTGGCTGTGTGGAAGCCATGTGTGAGTCAGCTCAGTTTCCTGTAACTGTTGTGTTGGCTGTGTGGAAGCCATGTGTGAGTCAGCTCAGTTTCCTGTAACTGTTGTGTTGGCTGTGTGGAAGCCATGTGTGAGTCAGCTCAGTTTCCTGTGATCTGATGGGCCATACAATTGAGATCCTTGTTCTGTCCATTTTTTGAACTGAAGGAATGGAGTTTATTGGCATACAAGATGGAATGCCATATAAGGCTTGTATCCGATTGCAGTGTAATTGGGCAACTGCATGCCCTTTATATGAATGATTTGGTTTCATAATTTCACATGTTATGCTAACAAAACAATATCATTTTTCATACCTTCAAAACTGTCATATGAACAGTGTAATATCACATACAGGTGTGTTATGTGAATATTATCATAGTATCTTTCTTACACGGTTGTCTGTTATGTGAATAGTTTCTTTCTTACATGGGTGTAGGTTATGTGAATACAATTTCATACTTGTGACCCACATCATGCTCATTTTATTGTGTCTTTTATTCTTTAATATGTATGGTAGTGGTTGTTGTTGTTGTAGGGTTTAACGCCATTTTTCAGCACACAATAGGCTATACATGGCGGCCAGTAGTAATGGTGGAGGAAGAACCCTGGAAAACCATGGGAAGAACCACCGACCCACGAGAAGCTACTGGCAAGCTTTCTCACATACCCACTTTAGCCAAATCCGAGAATCGAACCCATGCAGACAGAGGTGAGATGGCAGTGATCCGTACCGGTGAGCACTTTAGATCACTCGGCCACTTAGGGCCCCCTATGGTAGTGGTAAACAATATTAATAAATACAAATCTTAATATCAGTTTGTGGAATCATTTTCAGTTGTGTTCAGATACAATTTGAGTAGAATCATTTTAATTTTTCATCTTTTAACAATTGCTGGATTTGAGAGGCAATGCATCTTCTTTCTAACATTAAATTGATTGGGAAATGTATTCAGAGTAGAAATAACATTTCAGTTTGTATTGAGGTCCTCGTCCTATTTTAAGGCCACTCTTTCTGTAATGCAAAGGTCTCCTTTTACAAAGTATAGCCTCTAGTGAGAGGTACAAAATTCTGTCATTTTGGTGCCAAGCAATATTAAATGGGGGTGGGGGTATATTATTTCATGAGAAGGCCCATCTGAAGAGGACAACCACTGAATTAAATATTTAATTTTCTTGATACACAGCTGAGGAAGACACGGTCTGGATTTTATCACAGCACTATTCTTCACTGCATACTTGAATTTGTGGTCTATAGGAACCACAAAATCGACAACAGCTGTTAGATGAAAGCACATCCCTTGCCTGAACACATATGCCAATTACTTACATTTGATGAAAAACAAAATGTTCCAAATTAGTAAGGAAATCCAAGCTTGAAAGGCAAGTACTCTTCAACTTTTTTCATAATAAAGGTTTAACAACAGAAAAGTCTGGAAAGCACAACAAACCATTTTGGGGAACAATTAACCTAGCATTTTGGATTGGTTGTTGTTGTTGTTGGGTTTAACGCCATTTTTCAGCACACGATAGGCTCTGCATGGCGGCCAGTATTAATGGTGGAGGAAGAACCCTGGAAAATCCCGGGAAGAACCACCGACCCACGAGAAGCTACTGACAAGCTTTCTCACATACCAACATTGGCCGAATCCTAGACTTGAACCCACGCAGACAGAGGTGAGATGGCAGTGATCTGTAATGGAGAGTGCTTTAGGCCACTCAGGGCCCCCATTTTGAATTGGAATATCATCAAATGGCATAAGTGGGTGAAGGAGATAATATAAACATATTGCGCTTTAACTGGGGCTTACATGGTAATATAAACACAGCACACTTTAAATGGGTCTTTAATGTAATGTAAACACATCGCTCATTACTTGGGGCTTCACATGGCAACATAACAACAGCTATGAACGGTAATGAAAATAAAACCATTAAAAATTTAACAAAAGCAAAAGGCATAAAAATGGAGAGTTGCATGCCCAAGATATTACACACATATTTTTAAACTTCCAACTTTGTCCTCATCTTCACTAGCCAAGGGTTGCCTTGCTTTCTGGAGATGCTGAAAATCCCAGGATCATATAACACAAGCTCTCCTGTACTGTGAACTAAAAAGGTACTCCCATTTATGACAGAGAATTCACATTTTTCCTCTGCAGAGAAAATGTTTTAATTACAAAGCTACTGGTTTGTTCAATAAAAATTATTGCTTGCAATGAACCATGGAAACAAAATGGGTATATATAAATACAATTTATTTTTCATCTCATACATAATAAACAGTACATTCTATTTATCAACACAACAAATGAACAAGATTTAGTAAAAACTCAAACATTACACGGACCACTTGTACTTAATTCTTTCCCTAAATAAAACTTTTTATTTTATCTTTTATGCAAAGGCACATGATATTACCACATTTACAGTCATGTTCTTCCGCCAGTTAATGTCTTCACAGTTATCTCTATACAGCAGTTTCAACATTTGATTCTGTCCCCAACTTATAGTTGTTCCAAATTTTGTCAAACATGCTTTTGCAGTCAATTTGTGCCCCAAGTTTAGCACACAGGAGGAATGCCCCTGACATTTTCCGGTGGAGGGAATATGTTTCTTCAGGGGGAGGTGAGAGTCTGTGCTTCATCATCACTGGTATGAGGTCCTGAACTCTTCGAGTTGTGCTCTGCTTTGCAAAGTCAAATGGAACTTCACTTGCCAGTGCTTCACCTAGGATCATCACAGCATCCACATGGGCTTCTTCCATGGCCTGGAATTATAAATTGTTATATTTGAACTTTTCACTATATCAATCTAAATGGGCTTCTTCCATGGCCTGGAATAAATTTTTTTTTTTACTATTTAACTACCATACATATTTGAATTCACAGTATGTATGTGTACTGCAAACGTCTTGAGTTTCCAGCACTACCCTTACATTATCAATCTGTTTTGTATATCGCACTTATGACCCCCACAATGCAGGACTAAAATTTTCAGTAATAAAAGCTTGACTTATAAGCAATTATATATGGTACTGACAATCACAATTTCTAATTCTAATTGAATTACTGACAATCACACTTCTATTTCTAAATATGTTACTGACAATCACATTTCTAATTCTAATTGAATTACTGACAATCACATTTCTATTTCTAAATATGTTACTGACAATCACATTTCTATTTCTAATTGAGTTACCTGACAATCATGCTTCTATTTCTAAGTGAGTTACTGACAATCATATTTCTATTTCTAATTGAATTACTGACAATTGCATTTCTGTTTCTAATTGAGTTACTGACAATCACATTCCTATTTCTAAAATTCCTACCTGAATACTAATATCCCTCTATATCTGAATTATAAATGCATATAACATTTTTTTTTCTTTACCTTACAAAAGAGAACTTATAAGCAGTCATAACATAATTTGGAAAGAAAATATTTACTCAATTTCCACTGAAAAGATAAATTCTTTATGCAATTGATTCTGCACTGTTTAAAGTAGCACATCAGATGAAAACAATATCAAGAGGAAACCCCAATATTGTCTAATAATTTTGTCTCTGGATTAGAATTTTAGTTACTTTCCTTTAAATTAGGCTGAAGGGTATATTAAGGTAGTGGAGCTAAAACCTGACATATTTTTATGCAAGAATAATAGTCAGCAAATGTAAACGATTTTGGGGGAACTTAGATCCCACCAAACAAATTATAATGAGCTTCTATGGTAATAAAACAATTTTTGGCCTTTTATATGAGTGGAACACTTGCTGTTTTTTATTAAACCAATATTTGGAGAAACACGTTTCTTTGATGCTAAATGCCTGATAATAATGCATTAGATGTACAACCACTACCTCAAAAGCCACCCACCCCAAGCATTTATTTTGGGCAATACACAAGTCAAAAGTTGTCTGCCCACCCAAGTAGAAGTCAGACAAGAGTGATCTCCCTTTGGATAGTGGCCCTGACACCAAATTCTGTCCATACTTCCCTTACTACAGGAGGGGATATGTATGCTCTCTGTTTTAAAATGTAACTGCAGGGAGACTGTGATGGCATGCCCATATTATTATCAGGCAAGTACTGTTGAGGAAACATGCTGCATGCCCCTTTACTGCCCAATCTCGGCCCCTAATGCAAGTGATGCAGCTTCAAATATTATTAGAGAAATAGGGGTAAAGTCAGCATAAAGATGTGCCTGGATGTTTCAAGTAGGAATTCCACCACACCATACTGTAAATCCAACGGAAGTAATAGAATGCATCATCATAAAGATGATGCATGACCCAGGATGGCAGCCTGTTATGCTGCTGCTATAGGTCCCATCAGGTCAAAATGAGCCCTTTGGAATGAAAGTTTCCTGTCATAAAAGTGAGAGAAAGTTGTCTCTGTCCTCCTTGTCTAGGCTTGAATAATGTCTGTTAGGGAACAGTTATACTCAAATGCAATGCTAGTTAACTGCTCAAGCCTTATGAGTTGATATGTACAAGAAACTCATTAGGTCTTGGGTTGGTTAGTGCAGAGCAAATAACCAAACAAATAACGTCATACCCAGATTAATACTGTGCAGGAGCTGAGCTATCACCCTTTTCTTCTTTCATGGCAGAAATAAATGAGATGTCACTCTTTTGGCTCAGTTTATTTCAGGTACCACTTCCAAGCCCCCCTTGGGTCTTGTTGATGCCCCTGAGGTCAAAGATCTAACATCAAAAGAGGTTTCACACATTGAACAGATTCTCTCTAAGTAGGAACCTCTTCTTAGCAATGAAAGCAGGACCCATCATGAGTGAAACTGAATAATGGAACTGCATATAGTTTGGCTCAGCTGACATAGTATGTATCTCACTGATTCTGCCTGTCTTGACAGTTGAGCCAAACAAAATGCAGTTCCATTATTCAGTTTCACTTATGATGGGTCCTGCTTTCATTGCTGGGGCCAGTACTGGAGCTACCCAGTGTCAGTTTTACAGTACCAATGAAATATCTGTACTGGATAGCAGCCATTTATTCTTCGATTTTGGTTCCAGGAATACCAGTAGTCTCAGTCACAGCTGGTGTTAAGACAAACAATTCCGGAAGTTGGAAGTTATCTCTTTCATGAAGCCAGGACTGAATCTATCTGGAAAACAGATCACTTTACCTGGTCACAGAAACTCCAGGCTGAGGGTGTATCAGAGTTTGTGCTGTCCATAGCCAGATCACCGCTGCTGCCAAAGGTGGTACTGGCTATAACAGGAGAGACCACTATAACCAGTACTCAACATGATGGTATGTTTATTTCTGGGCTGCCATACCCAGCTTGTATTAGTTCTACAGGTGCTGCCTATTCTGGTCATGGAGGACTTTATAGCAGCTAATTAAAATGGCATCATCAAAAGATGCAGTCAGACCAATAACATGTGAATCATTGGATAGAACAGTGAGGAACAGACAGAAATGCTACTGGAAAATACTTCCCTGTATAAGAGAACTTCTTAGAAATGCTATACACATTCAAAGTCAGAGAAATCCATTTTGCAAGATTGCAAAAAAATATTGCACGCTTTCTGGTAGTGGAAGTAGTAACTAAGTATGGACAGGATTGGATGCCAATCCCTCTATCCTAGGGGATAATTCATGTCTGATTTCCACCTAGGTGGTCACATGACTTTTAGTACTTTTAATGCTAATAACAAACTTGGCAGGCATGGATTTTTGAGACTGTGGTTGTACTCCTGAAAACCTATGGCAGGTGTGGATTTGTGAGGCTGTGGTTGTACTCCTGAAAACCTATGGCAGGTGTGGATTTGTGAGACTGTGGTTGTACTCCTGAAAACCTATTTGGCAGGCATGCATTTGTGAGGCTGTGGTTGTACTCCTGAAAACCTATTTGGCAGGTGTGGATTTGTGAGGATGTGGTTGTACTCCTGAAAACCTATTTGGCAAGCATGGATTTGTGTGGCTGTGGCTGTACTCCTGAAAACCTATTTGGCAGGCATGGATTTGTGAGGCTGTGGTTGTACTCCTGAAAACCTATTTGGCAGGTGTGGATTTGTGAGGCTGTGGTTGTACTCCTGAAAACCTATTTGGCAGGTGTGGATTTGTTAGGCTGTGGCTGTACTCCTGAAAACCTATTTGGCAGGTGTGGATTTGTTAGGCTGTGGTTGTACTCCTGAAAACCTATCTGGCAGGTGTGGATTTGTTAGGCTGTGGTTGTACTCCTGAAAACCTATTTGGCAGGTGTGGATTTGTGAGGCTGTGGTTGTACTCCTGAAAACCTATTTGGCAGGTGTGGATTTGTGAGGCTGTGGTTGTACTCCTGAAAACCTATTTGGCAGGTGTGGATTTGTTAGGCTGTGGTTGTACTCCTGAAAACCTATCTGGCAGGTGTGGATTTGTTAGGCTGTGGTTGTACTCCTGAAAATCTATCTGGCAGGTGTGGATTTGTGAGGTTGTGGTTGTACTCCTGAAAACCTATTTGGCAGGTGTGGATTTGTGAGGCAGTAGTTACACTCCTGATGAATTAAGACTGGGTACTTTCCCTGCTGGAAGTTTGCTGTCCAAACATATTTTTTTAAAATCCCTGCTTAACAAATCAGTGTTTTAAACAGCAAGTTTAACTTAGCCAAAAAGTGACTTATCATCATTTCAGCACGGATAATGTGCATTTTCTCACTGACAGACACCATGCTTTAAAAAATGAGGACTGAGACTTATTTGTGCCTTTTATTTTGGCCATTCCTTGTGGGATTTGCACTCAGCATGTCTATTTATGTCACTTTTACCACCAGGTACAACAATAAAATCCAATTCACACACACCACAGTGAACATAATAAACTCCTTGTTAGACTGTTTTATAAATGACAAAATATCCATATAAATGTTTAAAAATGTCTGGCTAGCACTCAACTTTTCAACTCCTTCCAATTTTCTTTTCACATGACACTGGTCCACCATTTTCAAACAACTGCCAATTGCCCCCTTCAATGCCTGCATACAGTTTACCAGTTTGCATGGGAATCATTGAATACACACTTTTTTGACACTGATCAAATCATATTTTAATGAAAAGAAATTTCTGAAGTAATGAAATGTTAGACGTAAATTTTTGACAATTATGCTATTTTTTGTAGTCTTGTCACACAATCTATGATCATTTTTCAGGCTTCATCCTTACAAAATACAGAGAATCCGTTGGGGTAAACAAGTCTGAAAAACATACCATTTGTTCATTTGTGAGATACACTTGAACTTACCTTAGTTTCATACCCTGTGAGGAAGCCCAGGTCACGAGACCCCTTCAGAATCCCCATAGTGTCCCCCACTGATGCTGCCTTTATCACACATATGTACTTGTCCACAAACTCCTTGGAATACTCACGTGTGGCACCAAAGTCTAAGAGAATTACCTGTAATATAAAGAGGATATTTTTATGTATGTAATGTCTACCTTCAATGAATGATTTACAGACTGGTGCAACTTTGTAATATTTTTCAACTGTGCAATAATTCCAACCATGTCAATTAAAACTGCATTTTCATCAATGCACATAAATGCTGCCTAAGTATAATTCTTGTATTCTTTCATGAATACAAAAGTAGTGACTCAAAAATATACAAAAATAAGAGGAGTGGTAATAAAATTATATTATTAAAATCTACCCCTGCCCCTGCCCTCCTGCATTCTACCCCTACCCAATGAAACAATGAATCCAAAATAAAAGATAACATAAGAAATAATTATTAAAATGCATAGCCATAATGTCTACCATGTTTAACAGCACTCAAAACAAAAAGAATAGCTGCATTCACAAAATTCTGTCATACACTGCATCCAGCTGTGAGGCAAAAAAGGTCATTAACTCGGGCAAAAATTATAGGAGCGAAAGGAGTTATTTTTATTTACATCTCTAGATAATAACCATAATATTAACTGAGTTTCACAGCAATTCCTACAAACTGCAAGACAAACTGAGGGTCTAAATGCATTAATGTGACTGTCTCATATACTGAATTATGCTACAAAACAAAAGGGCAATGACTCAAACAAATATTGTGGAACATATGCCACTTGAGTTTCAAGAGTTTTCTGATATGAGCATCTTTAGGCAATGCCCATATTTACCAACTGTCATGGCAATCCACAAAAAACTGCAAGACTAGAGTTGCACTAATATGATTGTGCCATATATTACTCCAAGATAAAAAGGGCAGTACACTAACATAAGATTATGTCATAATACAAAGAAAACGGGCAATACCCATACACAAAAGTATGCAATATACTACTTCAAGACAAAAAGGGTAATACCTTAACACAAGAGTGTTTTCCATATACTACATCAAGACAAAAAGGGCAATATCCTAACACAAGACTGTGCCATATACTATATCAAGACAAAAAGGGCAATACCCTAACACAAGATTGTTTGCCATATACTACATCAAAACAAAAAGGGCAATATCCTAACACAAGAGTGTTTGCCATATACTACATCAAGCAAAAAGGGTAATATCCTAACACAAGTGTGCCATATACTACATCAAGACAAAAAGGGCAATATCCTAACACAAGAGTGTGCAATATACTACTTCAAGACAAAAAGGGTAATACCCTACCACAAGAGTGTTTGCCATGTACTACATCAAGACAAAAAGGGCAATATCCTAACAAAAGAGTGTGCCATATACTACATCAAGACAAAAAGGACAATATCCTAACACAAGAGTGTTTGCCGTATACCACATCGCAAAAAATGGGCAATATCCTAACACAAGATTGTCTGCCATATACTACCTCAAGACAAAAAGGGCAATATCCTAACACAAGTGTATTTGCCATATACTACATCAAAAAGGGCAATATTCTAACACAAGAGTGTGCCATATACTACATCAAGACAAAAAGGGCAAGTGCCATCGCACTCGAGTGATTCTCTCCATGACTGGTTGCGAGAACTGTTTAATTCTGAGGGTCTGTTTGATATGATCCAGACATGCAGGTTCAAGAGCTCTGGGTAGGGATGAAACAATAACAACTGCTGTTGTGGTTACTTGAGTAGATGAGAGAAGACCCGATTCTTCCTTGGGGTTTCTGATGGATGATTGATGAGGTTCTTGTCCCTAGGCTGCAGATGGTGCTTCAGTTGTGAGCAGATGTTTAAAGGTTGGTCCAGTGGACAAACTTTAGGTCTCCATTGAGACAGAAGAAGCATCTGCAATGGGCACATAAAAAGGCAACCTAGGACAAGGAGGTCCACTGCCCTATTGAGTAAACCTAGGAGGCGAAGGAATTCCCATGTTGATAAGGTTCTCCTCGAGAGTAAACAAGTCACAATGTTGCAAATTTTCAATGCCTGAGGGAGACGAACTGAGTTTTCCTGTGTATTGGACCACTCTGGCGGCCTAGTGGTTAGAGCATCCATTTTGGATGCAGGAAGTCATGGGTTCGATCCCCAGCTGAGTCATAACAAAGACTTATAAAAATGGTCCTTACAGCTGCCTCGCTTGGTGCTCAGCATTAAGAGGTTAGTGTTAGGACTGGTCAGCCTGGTGTCAGGATAATGTGGCTGGGTGGAACATCATGCTACATGTCTGCAGCATGATGCCCCAGTGCTAGACATCACTTTAAACTGTCACACTGCAGACATTGTAGCGATATGACTGAAAAATTGTTAAAGCTACATTAAAAATCCAAATCACTTACTCTCTCACTCCTGTGTATTGTGTTGGGAGGGCACTATGTCGGATTTGTCCTCTTTGACGAGAAAGCTCAGATTGGTAAGTACTGTGACAAGGGTTATCATGTCGTGATGTAAAATAGAACTTACCTGGTATTTTTGTAGGATGTTGTCCAGGTAACTTGATGTTGCTGCCATAGAAATGGTCCCGACATATGCTATGACTCGATTTATGAGACAAGTGAAGACCCAGGGGCTAATATTGATGCCGAATGGTAGTGGTGGGTTAGGGAAATTTGTTTCTTTAGTGGCCTGTTTATGAACCTCTTCAATCTGGCCGTTAAACAAAAGGTTGGAAAATAAATGTGTGAGCAGCCTGGCTTTATGGTGTTCCTTTAGAAAGGTGGCAGTTGCAAATCCCATTAAGCCATTTGTAGATTTATAGCGGCGGTGACGGCACTGGCCAAGGTGTGTTGTGCTGCCACATTATAACATAAGCCATGCATGATAGCGACTCCAATGCATGTCCTGTAGAAGTCAAAGTGGAAGGAAAGAGGCTATGTTCTGCTTGTTGGAAAATTGCCATGGAAATGATGTCCAGTAGAGAGCCCATGGAGATGACATTATGCACTAACTGTTGAGTATCGCTGAAGGCCACTCGATCCATACGATTGGAGTGTGGTTTAGACATTCCCAAAGCAGTGATATTCCAGTCTAATGCTAGGGTTTCCAAGTGAAAGGCTGGTGTGTGACAGCAGTAGAAATACTGACAGAAGTGAGATGGAAGGTGTTTTTGTGTAAAGAAATGGTGGAATACTTCCTCAATGGAGACCTGGACGGCTGAATCTTCACCTGACATCATACAGTCCAGAATCAATGATACTCCTTGAGAACAAGCATCATTGTCCATAGGATTATGAGGTGAGTCTGAAGAGTGACCCGATGTCGCCCACGAAACTCATAGTCCATCCCAAAATAGAAAACATGACCTCCAGAGGGTAACTGAGTAAAAAGGCTCTTCCTGTAACAGTTTGTCGGGAGGCTGCTTAAGCGATGTCAGTAAAAGTCTAAGGGGCTAAACAAAGCACTGTGCCAGGAGTCCTGAGGAGGAATGTGTTGGAACAGTCCCTGGGTATGTCGATGTATGTCAGTTTTGACGTACTGTGATAATGGTTTTTGTGTGAATGAGCCCTAAAAAGAGGATGTTGCTGCTCCTGATTACTCGAACATGGGCAAGGCTGGTCATAAAGGAAATAGGCCATGTGTGTGGGAGGAGTATCGTTGAACTCAAGCTGGGACAGATTATGGGATGCTTGACCACTTAACCTGTCTGTATATCCGTAGACTGAGAGGGAAGTAATGGCTGTTGGTTAAGTTCTTTCCTTTGTTGCTCTGCAAGAGAAATAGAGTGAACTCCCATAGGAATCACTAGTAACATTGGGTCTGGAGGATGCGACTTGCATGCTGGGTAGATTCTGATCTTTTGTTGTTTTCTGGCGCTTGGTGGCTGGGAGAGAAGTCAGCTTGTAGACTGATGAAGTTATCATCTTTCGAATTCCGCTTCTGTGCTTTGCCCATAGTTTAAACCTGTAAGTATATTGAGCGGAAAAAATAAACATGAGGGGCCTAGCTCTGTCACCGTGCAGTTCTATCAGTGCAAGCTAAAGCTTAGTGTTTGCCCATTAAGTGATAACAGGCAGTCTAATGTCAATGAACCATATAGAGAGTGTAATGCTAATAAAAAATACCACATTATGCCTGCACCTGTCATGTTTGGTTATCAATACGGCCCAGAGCTGACCAATGCACACCTAATAAATGCAGCCCAGACCTATCCAGTGGGATTATAATGGCTGCTTATGCAAGTTACGAAGAGCTCTAAAATATATATATATATATATATATATATATATATATATATATATATATATATATACACACACACACACACACATACATACATACACCAGATATGAACAAATGTTGGCAAAAGTGAGAGAAAAGTTGCAAATAGAGATGGAGTATACTTTTCTTGAAGTGAAAGGACTTCTCCAACTGAAACAGGTATGCTTCCAAGATGAAAATGGATGGTGAGGTCTCTTGTGAAAAAAAGCATGCTGTGTCGCATGAGCGATACTAATAACTGGTATATCCTTACTCATTGCAGCAAAGTCTTATAGGTAAGGGGAGATCACTGTCCAACCACCACATGGGTTGGCAGACAATTTTTAGCTCCCTTTAGCTAAAGATAGTATCTGGGAGGGCTGGATTTACAACGTAGTGGTAGTATTCCTAAGGTATTATGATTTGGTAATGTATTCAAAGAAGAAGCAAATTATCAATTTCCAAATGCACTGAAAGTTGAAACACATGCAGAGCTACATTATGTAGCTGTCACATTGTTAAGAGGTATCAAGAGTTCACATCTTCCATCGAAACACAGCTTGTTGTAGTGAGTACTAAACTGTGTTGGAACAAAAGAATGTATACTTGTATGCTGTATAAACAAATATATGTTCAGTATTTATGCTGTATCTTTGATATCTGATTATTGCATCAAGTTTTCATTAAAATGAAACTCAGCAAGGCCTGTTTCCTCATGGTATAACAGTGATACAGCATACTCTCTCTCTCTCTCTCAGATATATATATATATATATATATATATATATATATATATATATATATATATATATATATATATATATATATATATAATCTTGTGAACTTACCTTGTCTGTCACTGGATTGTACAAGAAATTGGACCAGTTGGGATCTGTCTGCATGTAGCGAAACACAAACAGTTCCGTAAAACACAGACGAAGTATTGTGTCTCCAATCTGCAAAAGACATGAACACTAACATGTCTGAACTGCAGCAAAATACAGCCGATTCATTACTTCCCTTGGAACCTAGATTCAACCCCATTTAAATTCTCTTTAGAAAAGAAAATGGTACAGTTATGTGTACATAAAAAATTTGATTTGGGTGCTAAACTGATGATATTGGTCAATATTTTACAAAGGTAAAATTGATTAAAAAAACTGCAATCTGACATTACCAACACTTTTGTCATTTAGATATACAGGAGATCAAGTTTCAGCTCACCTACTTAATTATACATGACCTAATAACTGGAATCTCACAGATGTTATCATAATAGCATGAGTTAAAAATCTGGCATAATTCTGCCAAAAGCATCTTTGCTGAAAAAGACCACTAATTATTACATTGAACTGTCCATATTTTTGTGAACTACACTGAAATTAAAGCAGTAAACAACTAAATAATTAGAATACAATGCTTAATTTGCACTGCTATCTTTCTGTTATTACTTGTACCTATATTCATACTTGTAATCCATGTTTTCATCTCAGGTGTTTATACAGAATCTCACTTTTGTAGATGATGTAAAAGTTTTTTGTTGTCATATGAACTCAAGAATAACCAAAATTGCGAAACCCAGGGGAATATTTTCTGCTAACATCAGCAAAAACACAAGGTCAGTGTAGATCTGTACTACCTTGTTTCTGGTTTCTTGGTCCATGTCAAGGCATTTGTCTAGCGGCAGTCCCTCCACTAACTCTGCAGTCAGTATCTGGGGCGTAGTAAGTTCCATGATCACTGCAGGGATGTACAATATAGGGTCATCAGCAAATAACTCCCTGGAAAAAGATACAACATCAGACAGATGACTTTATGAAAAGGGATACTGACATTAGTCCCAAGACTTTATGAAAAGGGACACCGACATTAGTCCCATTACTTCATGACAAGAGATACTAACATTAGTCCCATGACTTCAATCAAAAGATACTGACTTTAGTCCCATGACTTCATGAAAAGGGGACACTGATGTTTGTCCCATGACTTCATGAAAAGGGACACTGACATTAGCCCCATGACATCATGAAAGGAATAATGACATTAGTCCCATGACTTCATAAAAAGGGAAACTGAGATTATTTCCATGACTTCATGAAAATGGACACTGACATTAGTCCCATGACTTCATGAAAATGGACACAGCTTCATAACAAAAAGCAAGTTTTTGCATATCTTCTCCTATTTCCAATTTTGATGATCACTTTCATCATTAACATGCCAGTGCAACACAAGATCGATTACACTCAAAATGTATGCATCCCAAAAAGTTGTATACTATTACAAACATGATGCCAACTACACGCATTCAAATGTACATACAGGCCAAACATGTTTACTATTGCAAACATGATGTCACTATACAAATTAAAAATCAAATGCACCCTAAACATGTCGACAATACAAACATTATGTCAACTATACATGTTCAAAATCAAATGCTGCCCAAATGTGTCTATTACAAACAAGCCATCAACTACTTTTCAAAAGCACATGCATCCCAAACAAGACATCAACTGAACATATTGAAAAACACATGCATCACAAACCATGTCTGCAATTAAAAACAAGACATCAACTACACTTACTGAAAAACACATGCATCACAAACCATGTCTGCAATTAAAAACAAGACATCAACTACACATACTGAAAAACACATGCATCACAAACCATGTCTGCAATTAAAAACAAGACATCAACTACACTTACTGAAAAACACATGCATCCCAAACCATGTCTGCAATTAAAAACAAGACATCAACTACACTTACTGAAAAACACATGCATCCCAAACCATGTCTGCAATTAAAAACAAGACATCAACTACACTTATTGAAAAACACATGCATCCCAAACCATGTCTGCAATTAAAAACAAGATATCAATTACACACATTCAAAAAACAAGACATGAATTATACACAGTAAAAATACAAGACATCAATTACACATATTGACAAATCAAGAAGTCAATTACAAATATTCAAAAGAACATGCATCCTAAACACAATCACACTTAACCTGTATTATTGAAATAGTGTTACCACTCAATCTGCCACTGATTTAGAATTATGATATGTAAAATCACATATTAAAAAAAATATCCAGATAAAGTAATTTAAAAAAATATCCAGATAAAGTAATTTAAAAAAATATCCAGATAAAGTATCCAACATCTGACACATGCATGTTACATAGGAGTGCATTTGACACATTAGTACATAACAAAAGAATTTTATACACAGTTTGTTTCCATAGTCTGGAATAAGGGCCAAGTGACTATTATTATTCATACAGTAGTTTGCAATTTTAGTCTTGGATGGATGGATAGACAAACAGATGGACAGATAGGTGGAAGGATGGATGGGTGGATTGGGTTTAATCCTGGCTATGCAGTGCTGAGTAATTTTATTTATCCCTCAAAAGTTTCCCACCATTCTCTACTCAGGCCAAGTAAATGAATTTAATGGAACAAAGAATTTTTATATTTCAAGAATTTACTTAAGTGTGGAAAGAAACATTTTATAGAATTAACAGCAACAAATCTGTCTCTGGTCTAACTGAAATGTGAGATAGGGTGTGTATATACAATATATGTGTCTTCTTGACAATTTTACCTGAACTTCAAGGCACAGTTGGCTTCCCTAATGTAGTCCACCTCCCATGTCAACTCTGTCTTAGCTACCTTCATCACATTTTCCACATATAAACCTGAAACCAAGTTTTAGAATAAAAATTTTCTTTAATAACCCATCACAACAGGGGTACATCCACGAACCTGCAAATTGAATTTTCGAAAAACAACAAATAAAAAGATTTTAGCCATGTTATTTGGCTTGTTTTAACAATAGATACACCAAAATGTCACCTGCCTATGAAGGTGGTTCAGTAGGTGAGTCATCTCACTTTGGTAAGAGTAACTGGTACTGAAATACTGTGTGTGTGTGCATGTGTGCATGCATGCGTGATTTGGATTTTTAATGTGGCATTAACAATTTTTCAGTCATATCACTAAGATGTCTGCAGTGTGGCAGTTCATAGCGATGTCTAGCACTGTGGCATCATGCCGCAGACATTTAGCATGTTCTCCCACCCAGTCACATTATCTTGACACCAGTCCAGCCAGTCCTAACACTAACCGGTTAAGTTTTAGTGCCAAGTGAGGCACCTGTTAGTACCATTTTTATAAGCCTATGAAACAACTTGGCTGGGGTTTGAACCCGTGACCTCCCGCATCTGAGGCTGAAATACTGTCAAGTATCAGTTACTGCAAGAGCAGATGTGCACACTCTTACATGGATGTAACTGCAGGAAGGGTGTGCCCATACCTATTTATATTATATTTGGAAAATATGTAAAAGGAGGGGGACTTGGATCCCTTAGCCCAGAGATGATACTATTTCTGGTCTCCTAAGGAATATGAAGCAGTTTCAAGTTGTGTCAGATATTCACAAGGGTTAGAACATGGTTTATGCATAGATGCAGTTTGGGTAAGAAAATGTCACTCCAGCAAATCCAACAGATGTAGAGTAACATGCATCATTACAAAGAAGTTGAATGACATGGGAAATTAGCATGTTGCACTGTTACTATAGGTCACACCAGGTCAAACTGAGCCATTTTGGATGATAAGTCTCTTAAGTAAAAAGCAGAGAATGTTGTCTCTGACCATCATTCCATGGATTGGAGGATGAAAATTAGGGAGCAGCTGTGCTCAAATACATTTGCTGAAATTTGCTATTTAACAGAGACTGTTGCCCATAATCTTCAGGCCTGCAGAAAAACTCATCAAAAGTATGGCCCAGGTTGCACCCAATACAATGTACACAGGTAGATTGTTTTTAGTGAACTGTTTATACCTTACATACTTAATCCTGCCCACACTGTAGACACCTATAAATACAAAAATTGGTCAAAGTATTTATTTTACTGGGAAGGGGTGATATGATAAAATAAAAATGCATATGGCAATTACATGCATGACCTTTCAATGTATAATAACAATTAGCAGATGAAAATTCAAAAACAAGGTCAAGTATAGAGTTGAACTGAAAGGACTTCCGACCACTGGACAGGCAATTTAGATACAACAACATCCCTATCATTGATGAAAGTGTAAAATATTAATTTATCTGAGAAATAGAAAAAAAAACCGATGGATTTTTTTTCCTGCTGTGAAAGACATCCAAAGAATCACTCAACGAATGTAAAGGTGCAGCTATTTTGGTATCTGTTAGGCCTCCGGAAAAGCTTTATTACCAGCATGAGTGTTGAAGATGTAAAAGATAATTAATTGGATTCAGATGCTAATCCATTCATTCAAGGAGAGACATCTGACTGGAGCCACTTCCTGCAAGCAGATGACATTTTAGCACTTCCATTGCTACATGTCATGTGATGTTGTGAACTTCCTTTTAATAATAATAATAACAATAATAATAATAAGAAGAAGAAGAAGAAGAAGAGGAAGAGGAAGAAGAAGAAGAAGAAGATAACAAGAAAAATATGCATTTAGTACAACACCTGGTCTTCAGAATCTCTAAGTGCTTTACAATATTAAATAACACAAAAACATAAACAATGACAGGATTATAAAGATCATGAAATTACCACCAAAAATATCCATGCTGACAATAATTAAGGAAGTAAACATTACTAAGCACGTTCTTCTAGTCCAAATAGGTGAGTATTAAAAGCACTCTTCAGTAAGAACTCTGTCCTTGTGTCTGAAAATTATGTAGTTGGGCCATGTAAGCAAAAGAACATTGTCCACATGACTTCATTTTAACAGTGGGAACAATGAGAATGCAAGTGTCGGAAGAGAAGCACAAGTTTCTAGATCAAGTGTTCACATGGTTGAGGTTAGATAGGTATATCAGACTGGGGCCAGTCACCGCAATGTAGCCTAGTGACAAGATTTTGTGTTTGATTCTCAATTTTATGTATAGCCAGACCAGGATGGCAGAGATGTGCCCAGTTTTCCATATTCTAAGGATGATCAGAACAACCATGTATTTTAACTTTTTGAAGTTTCTGAAGTAGATAGCAAGATGAACTTGACAGAAGTGAATTACAATTGTCCGTTCTTGAAAGTACTAAGGAACACACAAGTGTTTTAGTGACATCAACCAAATGAAAAATGCAAATGTAACTGATGCATCTCAGCTCCAGATATGCAGCCTTGCTGATGTTCATTAATGTTGGTGTAATGAGAGTGTACTGTAAAGAGTGACACGCAGGTTTCATACTGACTGTGTAAATTTAATGTTGCCACTGCTGATATTTACTGCATGATGTAAAGGATGTGACTGAGAAAGTCTTTGCATAGTGATCAGGATGGTTTCAGTTTCATCATCATTCATCTGCAACCTGTTACATGCCACCATTGACTTCATATTGCACCTCTCTATGCCTTGGACGTTAGCTTCAACTGGATAGCTAGATCTGTATATTTCATTGTCATCAGCATCCAACTGGTGAGACACCAGATGTCAATCTATACACTTGAGAATGGCTGAGTGTACAGAATGAAGAGAACTGGGCAGAGAACAGACCCCTGTGGAACACCCAAACACAGATCAACTGGGCTTGAATGTTTTCCATTTACAGACACAATTTGTGTCCTGTTGACTGAGTAAGACTTGAACTATAGTAAGGCTGTATTATGAATGCCAAATAAATCCTGGAGATAGTGAGGTAATGTATAGTGTAAAATGCTGAAGACAAATCAAGGATGGTGAGGACTGTAATTTTCCGCTATCCAAAGATGAGAGATCATTAACCATTCTCAAAAGGGCCATATCAGTACTGTGATGAGGTGATATACAGATTGTACATTGCTAAAAAGACAATTTGAATTCAGATGAGATAGAAGTTGGGACAGAACTTTATCTAACATTTTTTTAAATGAATGAGAGGTAAGAAATAGGTTAATAGTTCTTTAAATCATTTGGGTCAAGTTCAACAAAGGCTTAACAATGGCAGTTTTGAAAATTATGGGAATTCCCCAGATGAGAAAGAAGTATTGATAACATTACTGAATCTAAGCACTCAAGTAGCAATGATGTTGGAAATGGATAGAGTTCACATGACTTTGGGGCAATCTTCATCACAAGTGCATGTACCAAATCTAGAGAAATAGGTTCAAATGCTGTTAAAGTTGCATGAACATTCTGTATCACAGCTGTATGGTGCATGATGTGTCAAATGAAATTCTGTTGTCAAACTTATCTCTAATGGATTGAACCTTGTCAAAGAAGAATTTGCAAACAGGTCCAGAAGGTCAACTGTAGAGAAGGTTGTCAATAGCTTGTTCGCAATCTTGAAGAACTTTTTGCAACTTGAACTTTCAGTGATCTTAGTACTGTAGTAGCTGATTTTGCTGCATGAACCATGTTTTAAACTTCTTAGCAGCTTCATAGATGTGCTAATGGACAGTGAGGCTGGTGGAAAGCCATGTCCTCCCAGCATTACAGCATTCTCTTTTAGCAACATAAAGCTGGTCCCATACCTAGCATAAAATGGAGAACACTTCTGAATTGATGCTTTACGCTTGGTTGCTGGGGCATGTGGGTCAAGCAATTAATGCAAGCATTTGTCAAGTTGTACTGTTGTAGGAGGTAACAAAGTTAGGGTTGCTTGGATGTTATGCATTAGTTGGGTTCTATTTATCATATGGAGGTTTCTCTTATTAGCAAAAAGAGATGGAGGGTTAGGAACTGATATGTTCAGGTGGCATATGATGCAGAGGTAATCTGATGCAAATTCATGGGACACCAATGAAGCCTGTAGAATACTGTCATCAGGTCTATGAAGAATCCAGATTAAAATGTGACCATATTTTGGGGTTGGTTGGCTAAATGACTGTTTGAGGCTGAAAATGTGAATAGAATCTAGGTTTTTTGATGTGTATGGATTTTCAGAACAGTCAAAGTGAATGCTGAAATCTCCAAGAATAATCAGGTTACCACCTACTAAAATTTCCATACTCCAGAAGGTTAGGAAACTGCTCAAAAAAAGAGAGATTCAGTCACAACACACAACACAAAAATCAAAAAGCCTTCAAACAGAAATCTAATAAAGAAACCTCTATGTTTGTTGTGACAAAAATAAACATTATTAAGAACAAATTTATTTTTGTGATTTTTATAAGAAGCCAATTATTTTCAAAAATGTTTGGTCTCAATAGTGAAATCTTTGAAACTCAAAAGAAGTATGTCAGTATAAGCTGTTTCATTTTATTTGATATATTTCACAGAGCTGACATATGCAACTGATTTGGAAAATGATTTTCTTACCTTTAGGTAAAATGTTCCAGACATTCAGTATTGACATAAGGTTGTTAATGTCACTGTCAATGCTCATTGCCACACCTGGGTACTGCAATAATAATAATAATAATAATAATAATAATAATAATAATAATAATAACAATAATAATAATAATAAACAGTAATAACAACAATGAAAACAATAATGATAACTAGAATTGCAATGGTTAACCAATGCAAATCCTAATTCTATTTACTGCTCATTCCAAACCTCTTCTTGCCCAATCAAACACACAACTACCTTTCTAGAAAGGTGATCATAATGCAAAATCTGTCACATACATGGTGCACTTTCCTGATGCAGTTTTACATACAAACTTCAATCAGAAGATATTAAATGGAATACTTCTACACTACAGTACGACACTCCTCTCACAGAGGGTCAGCACCATAAGTGGCAACATAACTTCAAAGTTTCAAGAATTTCCACATGGTGGTTTAGGAGGACATGGTGTAGATGGATGGACGGACAGACAGACTGACTGATGGAAGAGATCAAAATGTTCATGATGCTTTTTAAAAATGTGTGGGATAATAATAATAATAATAATAATAATAATAATAATTTATTTATTTATTTACATCGATTTCAACTCATGTTGCTGACTGCTAAATTACCAATGATATCTCGACATGACTGAGGCTTCAAAGTGTTCTATACCTAGTAATGGAACAAATAAAACTATGGTCAAAGACAAATATGACATAAGTAAAATCTACTATGTTTTACATGAAGTTTAGCTTAGGTCAAAGATTTTAAGCCCACATAAGGTAAAATATATTGTTCATACAAAACCATGCACTGACCACCATGACAAATTACACAAGATCTGTGCATTAATTTGCTTTCCAGGCTTTCTATTGGATAGTCTGTGATACATTACTGAATGCAAACACTATTTACTACAACCTGCTTACGTTTCCAAAGAAGGATGCAGTGTCCTTGTATGGCACACCAAGAAACATGGCTGAAATGTAAGTAGTTCTTAGTTGAACTATGACAACGCAACAGAAAATTTTATGAATATACACACTATTTTATTCATCTTTCTACACTGAAATTTGGAAATATTGGTAATAAATAATAAGACTATATGATCTGTTGAAGGATATGTATTCAATATCTTCTAACTTTTGGACAATACACTGAAAAAGTGCTGGTTGCAAATCACTTTAAAGAAGTTCAGAACATTAATAAACCTTCCACAGGCTGAAAGAGATTAGTTTATGATTTGAAATAAGAAATACAAAAACACGAGCTCATCCTTTCCAATTGGCATCTCTCTCTCTCTCACAAAACTTAATTGTTAGGCAAGTCGTGGTTGCGTGGCAATAAAAACATATATGCCATAACTATTGTTATTGTAAGTGGCAAACAAGCATACTTTGGGTGTAAAAAGTGTAATCTAAATAATACATGCCAGAATTACAGCACATGTGAAAAAGATACATTTTTACTAATAAACTGGTTTCTGTAGCTGGTAAAAATTCTTGTTACAAAGGGCAAAATCCATATGGATTAGAACAGAATACAAACACAAAATATACTGAAATATTATTTATACTCAGCACTCACAATAACTAGTCTGCATGTGCAACTTTTGCTGACTCGTAGTGAACTGGAATTCTGCAATGATCACAGTCAGGGGCTCAGAGTGCTGCATTACATTACTCTCATATTCTTCTTTTAAAGCTAGCTTGAGTTTGTACAGTGGTGTTGATTTGTCACTTTTTCTGATCTGCCATGTTTTAAAGTTTGAAAAGATCCATCGGCTCTAACATTTTCCACCATATAACATCCACAACTCAAACTGTAAAGTGTTTCACTTAACAACTGGTGCCACTTTAAAAAATACAGACCAGTTCACAAACTAGTTTATCAATAAAAATGAACTTGTTAGTCAAAGTTCACTTCTGAAGAAACCCATCTTTTTTTTTTAAACGTGTCATATACAGTTGCTATAAATAAGGAAAGTACTCTCATGCTATTCGTATTCCCCAGTACCTTTTTAAGAATATTCTCAAATTTATACAAGTGGAATTAAAGAGATCATAATACAAATGACAAAACAACTTTTAATTCTTTATTTTATTTTTTTATGTAGCAAACAAAGCATAAGGGCCGTTCCATTCAAACATACATGGGACCCATAGATGAGCACAACACTTTTAAAGTGGGTGCTCATCTACAGATGCAATTTAAAATTTTTGTATCATTTTAATATGAATTCTGTGAAATAAAAGTACCCTGGCATATATTTTTTTTAAAACTGCCTTCCCTAGGTACCATGAATATTTAAATGGAACAGCCCTAATCCATATAGATTCTAGTTGAAAAATTAATTTGGTGACAAAAGTGTAATGGTTGGCATGTATGCAAAAAAAAATTGGCATATTAAATTATTTTTCTTTCTTGAGAAAACATACACATCTGACAGTGACTTTAAAAAATATTTGTATTCTCAAATCCAAATATGAAATAATCTCTGATAAGCGTATCTGATTATGGTCACTGCAACGTAACTCCAGTTTATACAACTCTCTCTCTCATACATATGTGAACAGGTAGTGAATTAATTTGATTTATTTGGTGAAAATTATATAAGGATTTGAGCAAACAAGGCTGTAAGAATTGGAATGATATGGGTCTTTTTACTTCCTAGCATATGCCCACAAGCTTACGCTGCATCACATCTGTTCCATGAATTAGCAAAGAAAATGCAAGTGTGCTTCTTAGTTCTGAAGCATTTCTGTAACTTTTCGGGCAGGTGCTCCCTCTTTCCCTCTGACAATAAAAACCTAATTGAGTATGTCAAATTTTTAACTCAAATTTATCACAGAAGTAAGCACTGTTCAAACTTTTCTTGAGACATCTTCCCTTAACTGTGACAAGTCTGTCTCAGTAAGGCAGTTGATTTCTTTTCCATAAGATTGACCAGTTTTCAGTAAGGTGTAAGAAAATATCCGAAACTGCTTTTGTAAAGCTGGAAAACATAATTAAAAGTTTGGTATTTAAAACATGCAGCAACGATAAACATTATGCTCACCTGAAAAGCTCGTAAACTATGCATAGACTTTATTTACCACTAGTACAGTTGTACAAACTTGAGTTTCAAACCCTATGCAGATCAAAAGCTTGTTGCTATCTCTCAACTAGACATAATTCTTGGAAATTCTTCTTCCATTTTAAATGATGACGGCAAAGTACATGATAGGCGACTCATTCCACAGGTATGTGATTATGCCCATCTATGCATCAAAGTACATGATAGGCAATTCCATCCACAGGTATGTGATTATGCCCATCTATGCATTAAAGTACATGATAGGCAACTCCCTCCATAGGTATGTGATTATGTCCATTTCAGCATTAAAGTCAATGATACACAACTCCTTCCACAGGTATGTGATTATGCCCATCTTTGCATTAAAGTACATGATAGGCAACTCATTCCACAGGTATGTGATTATGCCCATCTATGCATTAAGGTACATGTTAGGCAACTCTTTCCACAGGTATGTGATTATGCCCATCTATGCATTAAAGTACATGTTAGGCAACTCTTTCCATAGGTATGTGATTATGCCCATCTATGCATTAAAGTCGTTGATATGCAACTCCTTCCACTGGTATGCCCAACTATACATTAAAGTACATTTTAAGCAACTTCTTCCACACAATGAAAGCTAGCGAGTTCAAACACTGAACTAGGGGCTACTTCTATGGCAAGCCATGGCAAATTCCCCAATATTTTATAACAACGGATCATGACCCAAAAATTGTTACATATTATTTGACTTCTTGAAATGAGTGCAGTTTTAATTTTGGAAAAGAATAATAAAAAATGTCACTGCAACTGCAAGTTTTATATTTTTTAAATAAGAACAATCCCTGGAAGCCCTTAGAGGCCACAAAACACTAAATCGGTCTCAGATGGTCATTGCATGAGCAACTTATGTACCAAGTTCCAGATGGTCATTGCATGGGCAACTTATGTACCAATATCCAGATGGTCACTGCATGGGCAACTTATGTACCAATATCCAAATGGTCATCGCATGGGCAACTTATGTACCAATATCCATATGGTCATCGCATGAGCAACTTATGTACCAATATCCAGATGGTCATTGCATGGGCAACTTATGTACCAATATCCAGATGGTCATTGCATGGGCAACTTATGTACCAATATCCAGATGGTCATTGCATGGGCAACTTATGTACCAATATCCAGATGGTCAGCGCATGAGCAACTTATGTATCAATATCCAGATGGTCATCGTATGAGCAACTTATGTACCAAGTTCCAGATGGTCATCGCATGAGCAACTTATGTACCAAGTTCCAGATGGTCATCGCATGAGCAACTTATGTACCATTATCCAGATGGTCACTGCATGAGCAACTTACGTACCAATATCCAGATGGTCATCATATGAGCAACTTATGTACCAATATCCAGATGGTCACTGCATGAGCAACTTATCTACCAATATCCAGATGGTCATCGCATGAGCAACTTATGTACCAATATCCAGATGGTCATCGCATGGGCAACTTATGTACCAGTATCCAGATGGTCATTGCATGAGCAACTTACATACCAATATCCAGATGGTCATCACATGAGCAACTTATGTACCAAGTTCCAGATGGTCATCGCATGGGCAACTTATGTACCAATATCCAGATGGTCATCACATGAGCAACCTATGTACCAATTTACAGATGGTCATCGCATGGGCAACTTATGTACCAATATCCAGATGGTCATCACATGACCAACTTATGTACTAATTTCCAGGCTTTGGATACAATAAAGCAATGGACAGATGGATGCACAAACTTAAGGAGGGTATCACAATATCCTCCTCACTGCGCATTGGGGAAAAATGAAAAATGGGTATGAGGCTAGGGGTTGTGTGATTGTGATAAAGAGACAAAGGGTTGTGTGATAGTGATAAAGCTGGCACTGTGCTTGCAAACACTTCTATCATTTCCTTCTTCACCTGATATGTGTCAACCACAGCTCACCTGAATTTTCAGAGCCACATCCCGGCCATCAAAGAGTCGTGCTTTATGAACCTGACCTATAGATGCTGCAGCAAATGGCTTGTCATCAAATGACTCAAACTTATTTCTCCAGTCTGGTCCCAACTCCTTATTCATGACTTTCTGCAAACCAAAGTGTGGAAGTTAGATACCAGTACGATTATGCATTTATTTTTTTCCACCAATATTGTTACAATTACATAATGGTGTTAAATCTACAAATATTTTGATAACGTATGCTCTTTAATTTGAAAAAATTCTGTATTCAACATTTCCAAAATATATAATACCTGTTGTTCAAAAGTTTGAAATGATATCATATTTGACTTTGTATTAGGAAACAAGGAATATACAGAGATAATTTTTACACTTTCATTGTAATGCAAAAAAAGATCATACTGTTTGAAATATCAACATACATTTTTCCCCCGTTGTATGTAAAGACTGAAAATTCCATATGGTCTATCACTATCAATTTATAGGCTAACTATCCTATACTTTGTTTCCATGGTAAAAAATTGTTTTTACTGAGCATGGAAATTTCTAAGTACGAAAATGTGGCTCTGTGAAACTGCTAGGTGTATTTACCTTATTTGGCTGAGATACCTATAACAGTTTTTGATTTATTGTCTAGAAGAGGAAAATGATTACAGACAGACATGATATGCTATCTACATCAATGCCCCACCCCCAATTACATACTAGTTGATAAAAAATAAAAAGCAATGAGATAACTGTCGACAAAGCTTGTCAAACCCAATGAGAACTGCTACATTTTTTATGTTCCCTCATTTTTAATATTTTATTTATGTTTTGGTCTCAAACAATAAAGCCAAGGTAAAAGGTTTAAAAAAATCCATAACAGGATCCTAATTTGTTACATAAAAAAACTGTAAAAATAGGTGCTGAAGTAACATAAAAAAAACATGTAAAAATAGGTGCCGAAGTAAATGAATCCCATTTGCTTGGTATGGTGGAATCATCCTGGTCACATAATATCATGCACACTATAAACCCTACTTGTGTGTGTGGAGGGGACACTTATCTCATCCCCACTATAAATCCTACTTGTGGGGTGGGTGGTTGAGACACTTAAAAACTGTGTTAATGAAGGTTTAAACTGGCAGGTCCTGTTTGTTGAGCTATAGGACATGAATCCATGTCATGTTCCTGCTTTTACACCAATCATTCCATACCTCCATCTGCCATGTTGGCATGATGTCAGCACTTTGTCTGACTCGCTCCAGAATTTTCTGTAGTTCAGGATTCAACAGCGAGTTGTCTGAATATAAACATAAAAAAAATTAGAAGTGACAATGATGAAAAAAGTTGAAAATATTACAGGAAATATTTCACTTTTGAATATATTTTTCGCATAACTCCAAAACCTTCATTCAATGAGTTGTTTGTTGGTATTTGTCACATTGTGAACACTTTTGTGACATGATGCTTTAGCACTAATAAATGTGTGACTTATGTGCTATGATCCTGAAACACTAATGAATGTGTAATGTATGTGACATAATGCTGCAGCACTACTGAATGTGTAATTTATTTGACAAGATGTAACACTAATGAACTGTGACATGATGATGTAACACAAATGAGTATATAGCTTATGTAACACGTGAAATGCATTTCTGATTATTTTTCCACATCTCCTGCACATATTTCTCACTCAGTTATTGATTTATGTGTGTCAGCTACATGCCATTAAGGCTGTTGTGGTATGATCAGTGTTAAGTTTTCTGGTTGGGATTATTACTGGCTATACCAGGTCAAGGAAATCGGAGTTAAGTGCCAAAAACTACTCTCTATTTTGCAAATTACATTTACAATTAAAGTGGACTAAAGGGTTGTAGCTAGTTACACTAATCTTTATGTGATGTTCAATCTCTGTCTTATATAATCAACTTTTTTCTTACTGGAGATCAGTGACACATGATGGTATAACAAAGTTTATATATCTCACACGCAAAGACATTTCGAAAACTGGCAAACATGAAGACTGTACATAGCTTTCAACTCTTCCCTACTACTTATCTTTAGGCATTAATTATGACATGTAATTTATTTAACATGACCTAAAACTGTTTCACAGATTATATTTCTGTTTTCTTTGGAGGGGATGAAACTTCCACTCTTTATCATTCTAAATATTATCCTTGTAAACAATGGCTATTTACCCTGGATACTCAGCATCTGTCCTAGTTTTAAAGCTGCCCCTCGGACACGACACAGTGTGTTTACAATCCTCTCTGCATTGGCCTCTGTTAGGAATGGATTTTTGTCCAAAATTGCACTTCCCACTTCTGCAATCAATGAAACATATACAGATATTTTCACTAGACTTTGAATTTTAAATTTGTTGGCCATACTAACTACCTCATCAAACAATACATACATATTGTTCTCATATGTACAGACTTGTGCTATGTTGTCAAAAGGACCAAAGTCACTAAAGCCACCACCCCCAGTTACTAAAATGTCATTGGTACAGACTTACATCAAAAGGCCTCCAAGTCACTAGCCTCGCTGGTACAGACTTGTGGTATGATGACAGAAGGCCTCCAAGTCATTAAAATGTCACTGGTGCAGATTTGTGGTATGATGTCAAAAGGCATCCAAGTCATTAAAGCCTCATTGGTACAGACTTGTAGTATGATGTCAAAAGGCCTCCATGTCAGTAAAATGTCAATGGTACAGACTTGTGGTATAATGTCAAAAGGCCTCCATGTCAGTAAAATGTCACTGGTACAGACTTGTGGTATGATGTCAAAAGGCCTCCAAGTCATTAAAGCCTCAACCGGTACAGACTTGTGGTATGATGTCAAAAGGCCTCCAAGTCATTAAAGCCGCACTAGTACAGACTTGTAGTATGATGTCAAAAGACCGCCATGTCATTAAAATGTCACTGGTACAGACTTGTGGTATGATGTCAAAAGGCCTCCAATTCATTAAAGCTTCACTGGTACAGACTTGTCATAATAATATCAAAAAGCCCCAGGTCACTATTAAGAGCCTCTTTGGTACAAACTTGTGGTGCGATGTCAAAGGGTCCCATAGTCACTTTAGTCTAACATGCTTTGTGGAACAAATGAATATCTTTTATCAATGCTCAGATCTGACAGTAACACAAACTTGTCAGTGAATGACATATATTGTGGCTTTATATTACAGAAGGTAATGAAATCACCATATTAACATCACAACACGGTTGAATAACAGACACACTTTCAAACCAAATATGATTAGTGTTAGGAAATTCAGATGTAACTTTCAGTTTCATAAAAATAACATGGATAAAAATATCCTTTATTATTCACGAATATTAAACTCTCTCTGACACTCAACTATATTTGCAACTGTTACTTTCTGCAATGTAAACTACAATGTCTGTACAAAATAAGATGGAGATACAAAGATCTGCAGAAATGTTTCAACAACACTGATAACACATGGCTGTGGCAGAGTTGAAAATAACCACTCAAAATACCTGACTTTTTTTATCAGATGAGATGAATTTTCAAGCTAAATGTCAAACATTCAGATTATTCCATGTTCAAATGGATTTAAGTAGTTGTTTTAAAAAAATGGACTGAAGTGGTTGTTTGAAGTAAATGGACTGAAATGGTTGTCTGAAGTAAATTGACTGAAGTGGTTGTTTAAAGTAAACAGACTGAAGTGGTTGTTTGAAGTAAATGGACTGAAGTGGTTGTCTGAAGTAAATGGACTGAAGTGGTTGCTTGAAGTAAATGGATTAAAATGGTTGTCTGAAGTAACTGGACTGAAGTGGTTGTTTAAAGTAAATGGACTGAAGTGGTTATTTAAAGTAAATGGACTTAAGTGGTTATTTAAAGTAAATGGACTGAAGTGGTTATTTAAAGTAAATGGACTGAAGTGGTTGTTTAAAGTAAATGGACTGAAATGCATTAGTTTCTTTCTCCAAAATCTTTAACCGATTCTGAAATAACAAGTATTATAAAACTGATTATGATCCATAATCATTCTGTTGGACAGGAAAGTTATGGACTGGGCTGGCAACTTTTTAAATGTACCAGTCCTGTAGTATGATTCAGTTCTGGGGAATTTTGAGCACTTGAAGTGGTCTAATCTGTTCTATACATGTAAACATATCTCTTCCTTAAAATAGTAAAAATATTTAGTATGTCCACAATACTGATGCCATAGGTTTGTATACGGAAATGATGAAGTTCTTAAGTGCAATGCTTAGGTACATGCTTCAGGATAAAGTATCTGGTTCTGGGATTTCATTTCCACTGGATGAAAACCAGCTATGTACCTTCTTTCTTCAGTCCTAAACTTCTCTTGGTGACTTCAGCTAATGCTCCAAAGCCAATTCCAGCTGCTAAACCTATAAATAAAAAAAGGACTCAAACTTCACTGTGTCTTTTCAAAGTTACAAAAAAAAAAATGGTATGCAACTCTTATGTTCATATTGTAATATCATGTTCATACTGTAATCTCATGTTATCACTGTAATCTCATTTTATTACTATAATCTCATGTTACCATCATAATCTCATCTCATTGCTGTGATCTCATGTTACTACTGTAATCTCATATTACCCATCATAATTTCATGTTACTACTGTATAATGTTACCACTGTAATCATAATCTCATATGTGTAATCTCATGTTACTATCATAATCTCCTGTTAGTATTGTTATCTTATGTTATTACTGTAATCTTATGTTACTACCATAATCTTATGTTACTACAGTAATCTCATGTTATTATTGTTATTCTGTGTCGCTAATGTAATCTCATGTTAAAATCATAACCTTTGTTATTACAGTAATCTCATGTTACTTCTGTTATCTCATATTACTAAAGGAATCGCATGTTACTACCATAATTTCATGTTATTAGTGTAATTTCATGTTACTGTTGTAATCTCATGTTACCACTGTTGTGTATATCTATATTGTGTTTAACATTTGTCCACGATTGTCATGATCATTACTTGTAAACAACATATTACATAGCTAAGTTTTGTCCATGATTGTAGATTATATTATATGATAATGATCATTTGCAAGCAACATGTTTGCTTGAATCTGAGTTCAGGATATTGGTTTTTCCCTTGGATAAAAAAACCATTGTCTACCTCAGGGGTCTCAAACACATGCGCCCCACCAAGCTGTATCCTGTGGCCTGCAAAATGATTAGCATCAAAAGATGTCATGTGAGATAACAAAAGGTGGTGCAGGCCTTGGGCCATCGAAAATACCCTCATGTGACCCTCAGGTTGGTTTGAGTTTGAGAACCCTGGTCTACCTGATCTTTGTTGGTTTGGTTGCTAAAATGCAAGAAAACAGACATGACCTTGTTTACAGTTTGACAGTTTTTCAAAAAAGGTTCAGATAAGTTTTTCAGATAAGGTTATTGCGACATATGTCAAGTGGGGATGCATGTAAGGTCTGACATCAACAAGATTTTTCATCCAATTTTAACATCTGTCTAGTGGAATTAGTCTTTTAGTTGTGTTCAGTTATAATGTGAGAGGATTTATTTAAATTATTCACTGGAATTACAAAGTACTTACTGACTTTTGGACTAAACCACCATTTTAGGATTATTGTGAATTAATTCAAGGCCATTCTGGATTATATCATTGTGATGCATCATGACAGTTGTCACATCTGCTTATCCAAGGCTACAGCACATTCAATACTGGAATTTATTTGGAACTTCATACATCTGGACTTGTAACAGAACTTTTAGCATTATCTGGGATTTAATTTGCAACACTGTAAGTTCCTTTTAAAGTTTCATTTTGTATTCTAAGGATATAAATTATTTGTTGAATTTTACTAAACGTGTTGGTTTTGCCTTTTCTGTTACTTAGTTTCAGATCAGTCATAACACTAGTGGAATCTTGTACTACTTTTGGTATCTCATGTTTCTACTGTAATCTCATTTTATAACAGTGATCTCATGTTACTATTGTAACCTTCTGTTATTTCTGTCATCTCATGTTTGTACTTTAGTCTCATTTTATAATAATAATCTCGTGTTACAACTGTAATTACATGTTACTACAATAATCTCATGTTCCTACTGTAATCTCATGTTCCTACTGGGGGCACCGAGTGGCCAAGTGGTCTAAAGCACTCTCCGCTATGGATCACTGCCATCTCACTGCTGTCTGCGTGGGTTTGAGTCTCGGAATCGGCCAATGTGGGTATGTGAGAAAGCTTGCCAGTAGCTTCTCGAGGGTCGGTGGTTCTTTCCGGGGATTTCCCGGGTTCTTCCTCCACCATTAATACTGGCCGCCATGTATAGCCTATCATGTGTTAAGAAATGGCATTAAACCCTACAACAACAACAACAACGTTCCCACTGTAATCTCAAGCTACTAATCTACTTAACAAAAGATCCACACTGTGCACTTTAAAAATTATGTGTGTAAATTCATGAAATTAAAGCTTATTATAATAAATAAATATATAAATACAGCTCCCTTAGTCTGGAACTGTCAACTTTGAAGAAACAATCGTTCACCCAATATTGTCACATCCAAAACAATCATGTGGGATCCATTTCTAAGACTGATTTAACCTAACAAGTCACATGATTTCCACAGGATACTGAAGCCAAAATTCCTGACTTTTCCCCAACTAAAGGCAAATTTTCATAAAACACAGGCATATATATTTTCCACTTACACAGAGAAAGCAAAATATCAAATCAATTTTCTTCAAGAATACTTACCCAATCACATTAACATCTGTCCTTTCTGTGTATATCAGAGAGACAAAAGGCAGTAACTCTTGGCCATTACTTCTCCTTGCCACTAGGTGTTGCCAGTTTTTAAGCTGAGCAAAATGCCATTAAGGATGTTGGCATAGCAGGGTTGTTAGGAGGATCTTCAAGTTGTATGATCAGGTAAGTATTCTCTGAGAAGATAATTTACTACATAATTTGCTTTCTTCTTTGAATAAATTCTCAATCATATTAACATTAAAAGAATAAGGAATAGGTGGAATGAATATTGACTATCCTACCTATAGGGAAAAAGACTGGATTCCCTATGAGAATAATAACCTGTTCTGTTTATAAAATCAAAACTATAGCCACCTAATCCATGACCACTCTATCTGATTAATAAGATGATTAGTGCAATCTTCAGAATGTCAAAATTAAATGGCAATACTAAGAGGCTGTGTTGGTTTAATTGGGTCTTGTGGACATCTAGGTCACAGCCAATGGACCTATCAGATCCAGAATTTATCTCTGTGGAGCTAAATTCTTGAGACTCTGCCTGCCAGCCAACAGTTTCTATGATGCCTTGGATGAAACATTGCATTCTAATGCAAGGGTCACAGAGATTGCTTTAATTTCATTAGCTGAAATCCTCATGAGGCAACCTAATCTTCTGAGACTTCAGAGTATGCTAAGCATATAATCCACATAACCCATGAAGATATGAAAGGTGATATCTTGTTTTCCTGCCTTTACAGGGAGAAAGAGTTATTTGCAGTTGTCATGGCTTGAGCTTCAAGCAGTGCTTGTGGTGTGGACAGGATTTGCATCGTTGTTGCTCTGGGCTTATCAAACAACAATAGGGAGTGTATGAATACTCTGATTGCTGGTTCTTGGTTACAAAGCTTGGTTGTGTCATCAACATCACCACAACATCCAACCTGAACTGAAGATAGACCAGATCAATTGACATGGCATGTAACTCACTCGCCCTATATGCTGAAGCTAAAGCACAATGCTGTTGACTCAACATCAATCCCTGAAAAAATGTCACTTTCCATCATAAGCCTTCAGAATGGACAGCCTTCTTTCTCTTGAGATTACTTCCACAATCAAAGGTCATAATTCTGACAAGAGTCAAGTGTGAAGCTGAAGACAATCTGGGCTGGGGAGCAACACCTGTGACTGGTTACCTGAGAAGACTTGCTTTGGTCCTATTCTCAAGTAGATCATTGGCCCAGTACTTGTTCCAAGATGGGGGCGGGAAGAGTCCATAACCCATCCAAACTAAATGACAGTGCATCCAAAACCCATGCAGAGTCCAGGACTGGTGAGAGAAAAGTAGTCAGCTTGCAATTCACCTTGTTTCAAAATGGTCCAAAGGTTCATCACTGGGCACCCCCAAAGCACACAAATCTGATAAAATACTGATGCATAATAAGGCCATTATGTGTGAATAACATAACCCTGTCTGGAGATAATGTCAGCCAGAAAAGAGTCTGTTAGGAATGTGTTTGATGTGCACGTCAATTGGATATTGGTAGAACCAGCAAGGAAACTACCAAATCCATATGCAAAGGTCAAGCAATATGGTGACCCCTCCACCTTTCCCGTTTGAAAAGGTAAGTCACCATTACAGAATTGTCCAACATAACATTACAGAACTGTCCAACATAATCAGGAAGGACTTCCCGCAGAGGCAGTTTGTCCTGAGCTGAAAGGTGTTTATTTGTATGAGACTGTTCTTGTGGTTCTCATTTGCTGCTGACAGTATCAAAGCCCAGCAACAATCAGACTTCCCAACCATATGTATGGCAACTGAATATACTATCACTTCTGGCTGGGGTTTCCCCAAAGGAATTCTTGTTGTAAACTGTGGTTGCACCATTGACTCTGGAATGATCACACCTCTTTCGTGATATTGACTTTCAGGTCCAGTGGACTGGAATAAGGACACTATTGAGCCAGCAAAGTCATCTGTAACAGATACAGATAATGGCAGCCATAAGGATTAAACCCAATAAGTTGCAAGTACTCACTAAAATCTGTTTCCTATTGGAGACGGTCTCTACGAGTTCATATGATGTGGACATAAGGTAGACATACAATTCAGAGATTAATTAAAGAACTCCATCCACAGGTGGACTAAATAATGGGATGGATGAAGGTTAGATTTCCCCCCATTTGCAAGAAAACAGATGATTCAAAAGGGATAGATCATTTCTGAACTGGAGGGGAATAGCACTGACTATATTTGTTTGAAAGAGATGCTCAGATATGTCATCCTTACTACTGAGAATGCTGACTTGACCAGGGTGATGATGTAATCCATTATTTTGGTGAAGACCCAGGGGCTAAAATACAGACTGAAGGCAAGGGTAAATTTTGTCATGGAAACCAAAGAAACATTAGCAACACTGGGTGAATAGGGGCAAGAAAGTAGGCATCTGTGAGATTGAGACAGATTGCATACTTGTCCCATCTAATGGTGAGTCAGATAGACATCTGTTTCCATCCTGAACTTCAGTAAAAGAATGAATTCAATGATGTGACCCATGTCTATGATCGGCCTCAACTTACCACTGGTCTTTTATTATAAGGAAAAGCCATGAATCAAACCTGGAGACTGTTGTTTTCATACAGTCTCCACTGCCCATTTGTGTGACGGATCTTCTGCTGAAGAATATGGTCCCGTTCCATGTATGATGGCATTAAAATTAAAATAAAACTCAAAACTAGTCACAACAGAAGAAAACAACTTGACATCAAGTGCTTAAAGGCCCCAACAGCATTGTGAGCCAAATGGAATCATCCTTAAAGCTTGAGTATGATGCAGTTTTAGTGATGTGGCCACATTTACAAACAAGGGTACAAAAGTTACTGATTTTTCCCTGATGTGTGAGGACTCTGCAAGCATGTTGGTAGGATCACTGACAATCATCCTGACTGAAGACAGATTTTAGAGCCACTTGTCTCTCTTGAAGCATGCTATGATCAGCAGCTACTGTCCTCCAAGAGACATGTTATAATCAGCAGCATCAGTCTTTCAACCAGCAGCCACTTGTCCTCCATGTGGTATGATAAGATCAGAAGCCTGAGATTTCAACCAGCAGCCACTTGTCCTCCATGAGGTATGCTATGATCAGCTGCCTGAGATTTCAACCATCAGCCACTTGTCCTCCATGAGGTATGCTATGATCAGCTGCCTGAGATTTCAACCATCAGCCACTTGTCCTCCATGAGGTTGGCAATAATCAGCTGCCTGAGATATCAATCAACAACCACTTGTCCTCCATGAGGTTTGCTATATCAGCTGCCTGAGATATCAATCAGTAGCCACTTGTCCTCCATGAGGTATGCTATGATCAGCTGCCTGAGATTTCAATCAGCAGTCATTTGTCTCTCATGAAGCATGGTATGAAGAGTAGTTTGTCTTCCATGAGGCATGGTATTATCAGCAGTAACTATCTTCCAGGGGGCATGCAATGATCAACTGCTACTGTCTTCATTGAGGCGTAAAATACTCAGCAACCAGTGTCTTCCATGAGGCATGCTATAATCAATTGCCACTGTCTTCCATGAGGCATAAAATGCTCAGCAACCAGTGTCTTCCATGAGGCATGCTATAATCAACTGCCACTGTCTTCCATGAGGCATAAAATGCTCAGCAACCAGTGTCTTCCATGAGGCATGCTATAATCAACTGCCACTGTCTTCCATGAGGCATAAAATGCTCAGCAACCACTTTCTTTCAGGTTGCATACAACACTCAGCAGCCACTGTTTTCAAGGAGGCATACTACACTCAGCAACCAGTCTTCCAGGAGGCACACATATTATTTCATCAGGAAATTCAAGAATTTTCAAGGACTTTTCAAAGACAACATTTTCATTTTAAATTACTGTAATTATGTGCATATAAACTTAGGAAAAATGTGGATTATCTTATGTAGATTCGTAGATATTTTCATCTGAGTTTATTGTGGTATTTAGAGTCCTTGACATTTTCATCAGAGTTGATTGTGGTAGGTAGAAGGATAGAGATTTTCATCAGAGTTGATTATGGTATGAAGAGTCATAGAGATTTTCAACAATTAGTTGATCTTGCCACCATGCTTTAATTTTTCTGCCTAACCATTTATGTCGACCAGCTGCCAGTTCCGACCCACACTTTGTTCAACAATTAGTTGATCTTGCCGCCAGGCTTTAATTTTCCTGCCTAATCATTTATGTCAACAAGCTGCCAGTTCCGACCCATATTTTGTTCAACAATTAGTTGATCTTGCCACCAGGCTTTAATTTTCCTGCCTAATCATTTATGTCGGCAAGCAGCCAGATCCGACCTGTACTTTATTCAACAATTAGTTGATCTTGCTGCCAGGCTTTATTGTCGCGGTCGGATATATAAAAAAACAGGCTTTTGTTTGGTCCTTGATAAATTAAATTAAATTTTATTGTAATCTTATGTATTGATTATGCTAAAGATAATAATCTCAATTACATGTATATGAATTTGTCATTAAAATCTTTTACTGCTACATGTATTTGTATTTTGAGTGAATTCATAACTTGTTATCTCCGGGGCATATTTTAGATGTATACCACTTCAGCTGACATTGTTACAGTATTGTATTGTAAGAATCATTTTCTTTTAATACCTCATTAGCATGTGTCAGTGTATACAATATTATGGTATGTCGAGTCATCGAGATTTGCATCTCACTAACTCATAAAATTTAATATCCAAGTACAAATTTTTTCTTTTAAATATTACCTCCAAAGTTCATGACTCTGCTTAGCCTTGAGGATGGAACTTTCCTTTCCCTGGATCTTTCACTTAGCTGGAAACAAAAATATGGAAATAAATCAATGGAACTTTTCCTTTCCTGGACCTTTCACTCAGCTGGAAGCAAAACTAGAGAAATCAATTTTTTTAATAAAATACGTTTCTTACATAATAATTGCTCAATCATAATACCTTTGGAGAATTAAATTCTATCTTGTTAATCAATCTCTCCCAGGCTAAACAGTTTATGAGAAAACCTAAAAGGGTTATCTTCCCACCTAGGTGGCAGTTAGAGTGATCTCCCCTCAATAGATGGATTGGTAGCAAATATTACGAATATTTCAGTGGGAGATACACTCGACTTATGGATGTAACTGTAGGTAGTCTGGGAGAATGTATGTGTATTATGATCAGGCATTACTGAAGAAACATTTTAGTAGAAAAAGTTGTTTTCTTTTTCAAATAGATATTGGATCATAATACCTTATGAAAATGGGTTAGGTGGAGGGAGTTACAACTCCTTAACCTGGAGAGGCCATCTCCAGTCCCATATGGTATGTAAGACAGTTGCCAGATAACTTGACTTGAGGAGAGATTCCATTTATTGCAAAGCATCTTTGAAAGGGAAATTTTTCCCCCATAACAAATTCAGATTGTGGCAACTGAGCTGAAATGCATGACCGCATAGGAGGTGCTTAATGATGAGGGTTTCACAATTTCCATGTCTGCTATGATTCTGTAATGCTCTCCAAATCGGCCACTCAACCAGACAGTGATAACAGTTGAACACCAGTTGGTCGCTGATGATTAGCATATCAACAAATGCTGGGACTTTGGACCAAGCTGCCGATGAAGAAGGAATAGAGAGAAGATTTCCTCAATTGACAATTGGAAGGCAGAGTATGCTCTTATCAGTGAAATCATGCAAAGACGATCGAGTTTGTGAGCATACTTTGTCATGCCTAGGTAAACATGGCAATACTGATGCCTCCTGTGTGTGCCATATAAAACTGGAGAAGATTGTTTAAAAGAATGACTCACAATGCTCGCTGAACATCTTGCTTGGGATTTGATCACTATGCAATAGTTCCTTTTGAGTGTCAAAGGCATGAGAACACAGTGATGCCATATCGTGCATAGAGACATCAAACTAGGAACCCAGTTCATTGATTGACCTGTGGCTGGTCCAAGAAAGTGCTTTGGGGTATGATATAGGCAAATTAATCAAACCAATGGTAAGATCAATTGTGATAGTTACCTATTGTGATCTGATGTGTATTGCAGAAGCTGGTTTTGATGGAACTGTGACATTTTATCTTTCATGACACTGTGCCATTATTTGTGTTGAGATGGGTTAGGAGGCTTTTAATCCAAAGAAACAGCCCATACAGCTCAAACAAAGACCTTCCATCTTTTGGCTAAATAGTAAGATTAACTGTGGTAGTGACCTGAGATATCAGAGTCCAGTTTTGATGGAAAAGTGCTATTCAATCTTTCATGAAACCGCACCATTATATGTGTTGAGATGGGTTAAGAAATATTTGATCCACAAAACTGGTCCATACTGCTGTGTGAGATAATATCTGAGTAGCACTGCTTGGATTTCAATCTTGTTCCAATGTAGTCAATAAAGGCCTACCATCTTTGACTTACAATGAACAATCAACTGTGATGGTGAGATATGGTGACTTCTAAACATTCGCAAATTAAAATCTCTTTGTTTGGCAAAGGGTTGAGACAAAAGTGGAACAACATCACTTGGGTACTGAGGCACTAAGCTGGGCATCATTTAAAGTGGGTGCCTTGTGGTATTATCTGGCTTAGGCTAATCCAAAAGAGTGCCTGTTTTACATGGATTCGGCAAACTGGTCAAAGATCATTCATCTGGTGATAGACAACTGATGACTGACTGTGGTATTGACCTCTTGCAATCAAAGCCAGGGTCCGGTCCTGGCAGAACAGGGGAACTGTAGTTGGCATGATGTTGTCCAGTTCATTAAGTTGGGATGTACTATGGGATACTTTAGCCAAGTATCGAGTCCATATATCTTCAGTGCAAAACAATAACTGAGATGGTTAGTTTTAATCTTGATCATGCTCAGTGGCAAGTGAAAAGGCAATTGGTTGTTGAGCCATGTTGTAAATGGCCTACTTGCAACACTGAGGGAGGAGTTGGGGCTCTCTGAACATGATAGCTTAGACCACTATGTGGTTAATTAACCATGTAGAGTGCAATAACCATGAAAGATAGTTATTTCCTGCCATGACAACAGCATGCAAACTGATGATGTCTTCATCTCTTAAGGTATGCTTCTGCGTCTTCCAATTCTGTGCCCTCAGTACTACGGCCCATTGACTTTCTGTCCAAAATATGCAGGTCTGATATGTATTCTAGAGTCCATTGATTTTTTGTCCACAATATTCAGGTTTGACACGTATTCATAGAGTGTCAACTGGAGCAAGCAACACATTTAAAGTGGCTGTCAATTCCATGTTTCCAATGGTTACAAAGCTTACACTGGGTCTTGCCATGGTCTAAATCAGTGAGACAAAACTGAGCCTACAATATATACAGGTATAGCGCAGCACTTGTTCTGCTTCATGAACTCAGTGTTTGTGCACAGCTACACACAATGACAATTACCTGTAAAAGGCCACACATGACCACGAATAAAGGAAGAGTATTGGAACACTGCTGTTAATACTTAAAGAAGTGGATGCTAAAATATCAATCCTAATAAAAACTTACTTGAAGGAAAGGCAAACTGACAGCTTATACAAGTAAAATCACCGAAGCATCACGTATAGTAATTATGCAGTGAACACCATGACTACACTATGCATAGAAAACTTACCTGCATGTATGTGACTGTGGCAGAAACTATACATCAATATAATGGAGTGTTCTAAAGTACATACAGTACATGCAAATTCAAATTTACAGAAGCTTCACTATACTTACAAAGTGTAAGCAATATTATAAGAGTTTACGTATTTGTTACCTGTAGTCAAGGCCAAATGACACCCTGTACAGGTAAAATCAGTAAAGTGTCATTTGTATAACTATGAAGTGGACATTAAGAATAGATTAATATAGAAAAATTACCTCTATGTATCTGATCATAGTGGAAAAAATACAGCAATATTATACAAGTTTTTTGTATCAAACATCAGACTTGTACACATTTAAATAAAGCTAGAGCAATGTGAGGGTATGAACTAGTGACCCATGCAGGTATGTACAAAGGGCACCAAAGTGTGTGTGGATGGCAAAGTGATGATAATGAAAAGCCAGAAACTTTGTCACTGAAGAAAGAAAGAAAAGAAAAGTCGAACATTTAAAGGGAAGATAGCTGTTTAGCTTTTAGCTGAAAAGCTTAAGCCTAGGAGGGCTGGATTTGAGAGGTAGTAGTAGTTCTCATAAGGTATTATATGACTGGGTAATTTATTTGAAGAAAAATTAATCATTGAAGTTTTCCTTTTCCCTGTATATTTCACTCAGCTGGAAGCAATATAATGAAAATAATTAATTGTACCTTCACTTCCTTCAAAATTACACTAAATCTAGAATGAAACCAAAACAAAATCATGGAAACTTTACTTTTTTCGGGCACTGCACATTACTGGAAGTAAAAATGGAAATAAATCATTGGAACTTTCCATTTCCTAGACCTTTCACTTAGCTGGAAGCAAAATCACCAACGTAAAAATAAAATGATGACTAAAATAGATAAATTTGTTAAAACATCAAGCATAGCACAGGTCTAATCCAATCCTATGACAAACATATTAATTTGCCTTTCTGCATTTGGTATCATCAAAAAAGATGACCCCAAGTTTTAAGTACCTGAAATATCTCAATATTTTTCCTAAAAAACTTTGTGAAATATTACCTTGTCAGGACTCTACATCCAAAAAAATCTTGAAATATGGTGCAATTTATTATAACTGGTTACTCAATATACAATATATGTAAGTTTAAATTTCATTTAAAGTACATAAGAAAACACAGATAGGTGTGTCATTACATTAGAATTAGGAGACAATCTCAAGAATGCAGAATAAAGTTCTTGAGGTTTCCTAATTCAGTGCTCCACCTAGAACCCCATGGGCTGTCCTTGAACTTCTGGGGATACACAAAACATGACAGGCATATAAATCACTGGCATGTTTAAATAACTTGTTCACCTGAAAAGAGTTGCATTAACGAATTTTCCGTTTCAGATCTTGCTCTCATTTAATGTTAGGCTTCACCTATTTTCAACAAGTGTCTTATGTAATTAGTTGCAATTTCTCTGAATAATATTTCTTTTCAAGCTAGTTAGTCACTGATTAAATTCTACATTGTTTTTCTGCAAATTTTCTTCTATGAAATTTAGTCCCTTTAGTCACCAATTCAACCCTGAAAATAAGTAACATTAATGACCATTAGTGACTTGCACTGCAACTCAACATACTACTGAATGAACCTTGAATGTATTGTTTGCCAAATATTTTCTTTTACTAAAAATTAATTGCAATGTAAAACTTTTGTATCACCTTTGGCAACTTTTGCAACTATAGCTCCAATATAGATGTGAAACACATGTGCACTAAAGAAAACTGGGTCGTCATTTGGGGGGACATCAGATCAAAGTTGCTGGAAACTCACAATCCAGCACTCAGGGTGCTATGCTGTATTTAACTGACACAATGAAAAGATATACTTGGACAACTAATTCATTTTTGAAAAAAGAAATAATATAATCAAATACAGTTAAGATTGTTTACAATGTTTCAGAAGGGAGTGGGATTTTATAAAGCTATAACCTAGAAATGTTATATCCAAATTCATTTATTTTTCACACTGTTTATGTACTTCTTCCATGTTGATGACATTGGACATACAAATATTAAACAGTTTATACTGGGATGATTACTATCAGAGCTAATATGTAATGGTAATAATATTTTCAAAACCATACATTAGTATGTGTGTATGTGATATGGATTTTTAATGTAGCTTTAACAATTTTTCAGTCATATCGTTAAGATGTCTGCAACATGGCAGTTTATAGTGATACCTAGCACTGGGACATCATGTCGCAGACATGTAGTATGATGTCCCACCCAGTCATATTATCTTGACGCCAGGCCAGCCATTCCTAACATTAACCTCTTAATGCTGAGCGCCAAGTGAGGCAGCTGTTAATACCATTTTTGTAAGTCTTTGGTATGACTCGACCAGGGATCTAACCCATGACCTCCCGCATCCAAGGTGGATGCTCTAACCACTGAGCCACCGGAGCAGTCCCACACATTAGTCTAAATACATGTTGTGATGAAGAAAAATGCATGTCTTGCTTTATACATTTTCTCTTTCGACTTTTCATGTCGTACAGAGGAACCACATAATATAATTAACCTGTGTGGCATTACACAAATGTGAGAAACCTGTGTGGCATTACACAAATGTAAAGTGTCAGTAACCTTTGTGGCATTACACAAGTAAAGTGTCAGTAACCTGTGTGACATTACACAAGTGTAAAGGGTCAGTAACCTGTGTCACATTACACAAGTGTAAAATGTCAGTAACCTGGGTTGCATTACACAAGTGTAAAGTGTCAGCAACCTGTGTCGCATTACACAAGTGTAAAATGACAGTAACCTGGGTTGCATTATACAAGTGTAAAGTGTCAGTAACCTGTGTTGTATTACACAAGTGTAGAGTGTCAGTAACCTGTGTCATATTATGCAAGTGTAAAGTGTCAGTAACCTGGATCACATTACACAAGTGTAAAGTGTCAGTAACCTGGGTTGCATTACACAAGTGTAATGTGTCTGCATCCTGTGTCCCATTGCACAAGTGTGAGTAACATGGGATGCATTACATGTGTAAGTGTCAGTAACCTGTGTCAAATTAAACAAGTGTAAAATTCAGTAACCTGGGTTGCATTACACAAGTGTAGAGTGTCAGTAACCCATGTTGCATTACACAAGTGTAAAGTGTCAGTAACCTAGGCTGCATTAACCAAGTGTAAAGTGTCAGTAACCTGGGTTGCATTACACAAGTGTAAAGTGTCAGTAACCTGGGTTGCATTACACAAGTGTAAAGTGTCAGTAACCTGTGTCGCATTAAAAAAGTGTAAAGTGTCAGCAACCTGTGTTGCATTACACAAGTGTAGAGCGTCAGTAGCCTGTGTTGTATTATGCAAGTGTAAAGTGTCAATAACCTGGATCACATTACACAATTGTAAAATCTCATTAACCTGGGTCACATTACACAAGTGTAAAGTGTCAGTAACCTGGGTCGCATTACATGTGTAATGTGTCAGCAACCTGTGTCCCATTGCACAAGTGTGAGTAACATGGGATGCATTACATGTGTAAGTGTCAGCAACTTGTGTTGCATTACACAAGTGTAAAGTGTCAGTAACCTGTATCACATCACACAAGTGTCAGTAACCTGGGTCACATCACACAAGTGTAAAGTGTCAGTAACCTGTGTCACATTAAACAGGTGTAAAGTGCCAGTAACCTGGGTCACATTACACAAGTGTAAAGTGTCAGTAAGGCCAAGCTCACTTATTAATGAAACTTTAACTGAAACATCTTGAACAATTGGTCTTTCTTTTTTAATCTCACTTCTGCCAAAGGATGGCAGATTTATAATCAAAGATTCAAAAGCCATCATGGACTACATCTGACAGCTTTATTACTTATAACACTTTAAAACAGCATCCTGCATTTGGCCTAATCTCTAAACTTGCTGTGTACTCGTGTTAGCCCTAGTCCCATTACTCAGCCAAGCGTCACTGCACCAGGTGTAATGAATACTGAACAGTTCCTGTGCTGAGCAGACTGGTTCTGGCCAGTTTCTGTAATGCATGGACAGAACATGTAAAAATACCATTTGTTTATCTTCAATTTTTCTTGTATAAACCTATCAATTTTCAAAAGTAGCAGACTTCAGCTATAAAATATGTTCAGTAGACAGCCATTAAAACAATATTTTATCCTACCACCAGTAGAATCTCATGTATGTTAAAGCCAAATGAGCACTAATTATAGGAAATCAAGGCAATCTGTTTCATATTTCTAGGTCACATTCTTCACTTTACACACAGAGTTTACAGCTTTTCGATAGAACTACAGTAAGTAGGCAATCTCCATGTGGGCAAGGGACATACATGTGGAAATATATTAATAATTTACCAACCATTAACAAAATGAAAATAGAATGCCACATTTTATCAACATGATCAAAGTTTTTTCATGCAAATTAGATATCATTTTAACAAGTCTGATGTGCATTTCACTTGGAAAAATAGAGGAGGGTCCTATTCTGAAATTACATGGGCCCCAGGCATCAGGCTACTGGATATTTTTAGCACTGACCACTTCTGTTCACCTGACATTGGCATGCCTGGAGAAAAAAAAGGTCATTACTGAGCTAATTTTCTTAGGCAGACCACACAAATTAAAATGCTATAACCTATTAAATGTAACAAAGGAAAGTTATAACAAAGCCTTTAGAATACACATTTATTAGGCATTTGCATGGGGGATTTAAACTCTGACATTATAACACAGAAATGTTGTATCCAAGAACATAATAAACAATCTTCACTGTATTTACTTTATCTCCTTTACAAATGGTGAAAAGGAATGTTAAAAGAAATGCAGTATTTCTCAATAATTTCTCAAACATAACAGCCTTCTTGATCCATATCTTGAACACACAATTTGCCAAACAATCCCATAAATCCTTCCTCAAAAGTTTAATAATTCTACATCTCTTTGCACAACTAAATATATGTTTATCTCATCATCATAAGTAGGAAGGCATAAAAACAAATTAAATGCAAACAATCCATAATATTTCTGTCAGTCAGAAATGCCACAAAGACACTTAATCATGCAACAGTTGTCCAACTATAAATTTATGACTCCTAAATCTTGCTGATGTGCACTTACCTGTGGCTTGAAATTATCAAGCAAAGTTTTCTTAGTTTTGGAAGTTACTGTCGTGATTGTCCTTGAACTTTTGACAGAGTCTGATTTTAGTGACTCTGTTTTTGGAGTCATTTGTTCCTTTTCTACTGTAGCTGTTGTTTGAGTAATTGGTTCCCTTCTGACTGTAGCTGAATCCACCTTAGGTAGTGGAGTCAAAATCGGAGCTGCATCAAACGCAGTTGTGTTGAGTGATGACACCATGTCTTTCTGATAAAGAGATTCTTGAGAAGGCTCAGATTCTGAGATCGTTATATTCTTTGATCCTAATAATGGTTCCTGATGAACACGGCTAGTTACTGGATCTTCCGTGGCTGTAGTGGGGTTGGATAGGTCTAGCTTTTCATCAACTGTTTCCATCTGAACAGGATCAGCTGATGACTGACCCTTCATTATTCTACTTATGACCTTTGATCCTTGGGTCAGACTCTCCACCATCATGCCTGCCTGGCTGGATAATTCAGACACCCTGTCTTGAAGGGTCTTCTGTGGAAGAAGAGAAATACTTGTTCATCAACCAGTCATATAGCATTAGCCAAAAGTAGCAGTATTCAATATTCAATTAAGAGACCCAAGTGGGACTAACATCATTCATTTGGCTGACATCTGTATAGCTTACAAATGCAAGGTCAGTGGGACAAAAATATGGGTCAGCAGGATGCTTTCTATGGAAATTTATTTCAATGCTGTTGATAGCACTGATTATGAAAACAACTATTTCATGGGATCTCTATCTTTTAAATTTCATCCATATTTGATTCTCTACTGCCAAAAAGTGACTGACATTTATATTCTGGTCCCATCCACAATCCTCTTAGATTTCTATTCTCACCCTGTACCTACAGCCAAGAACTGACTCCTAGATTTCTATTCTAAACCCTGTACCTACAGCCAAGAACTGACTCCTAGATTTCTATTCTCATCCCATCACTACTGACAGGGACTGTGTCCTAGATTTCTATTCTCATCCCATCCCTACTGCCAAGAAAAGTCTCCCAGAATTTATATTCCAATTCCATCCTTACTGCCAGGAACTGCCTCTTAGATTTTTATTCTGATCCTATCACTTCTGCCAGGACACGACTTCCAGATTTTGTTATACTACCAAGATTGGCTTAAACCATAGGACCAACCATCCAATTAGGATACTGAGTGACAAGATTTTCAATATCTTCATTGTAGCAACCATGTTTGAGGTCAGATCAGCACCATTTTCATTCAGGACCAAATAAGTATCATGGTTCTGTGCTGCAAGTAGGATCTGTTATGCATATTTAATTTCATTGTCTGTTAGTTAAAAAAATTTTATTTCATTATATATTATTGTAATGTAACATTGTTTGATGGACTTGACCTTGTCCAAAATTGAATTTGTTTCTGCTTGACCTGATTGACACTTTTTTAAAAATTTATTTCATTTATGTAAACAACTAATAATAGCTTCATTATTCTCTATGTGTATGAGCTTATTATCAGGATTATTATTCAGGTAAACAAGAAGGCGTAAATATGTTGATCAGAGTCTGGGATTTGGAGATTCTTAAGTGAATTTTATAGGCTATTGTGTTGTAAATAAACAAGGCTCATTAGTTCATTCTAGATGGTTATTTTCCATTAGGCATAGCTGCCAATCTTCCAGGCTCACAATTAGTGAAAATAGGGATAAAAAGTCGTGAATTTGGACAAGAATTTGTGAAAAATACCATGACAATAACTCCATCCACTCTGACCAATCCGACCGTCAATACTACACTATATCAAGTTTGCAATATAAAACTAAAACACTACATATATGCAGAAATATTTATTTATCAAGACATGATACTGTGGCAGACTTGAACTTCCTCAACTGTTTGATCGTAAATTTGTTTTCTAAACAGTTCAGACTTCTTGCCGGCTGGTTGATCTTGGTGACTAAAATTACTGACAAAATGTTCTGCAGCTAAAGAGGCCCTAAAGTCTCATTTTTCCTCACAAGAGAAAATACACTTTCGCTTGCACTGTTGCTGTGAGGAATGCACAGGAGCTGCAGCACTTTTGGTCCTTTCACAGAAAAATTTGGAATCAATTTTCGAGTCCAGAAACATTTGACTGAACAAATGTTTAGCATGGTCTCCAGCTGATAAAGGTAGATTGTGTTCGACAAGAAAACTCACAAATAATGCTTCAGCGTTGTTAGCCTGCATTTCTTCCGCCAATTGTTTAAAATATTCCGGAGCTGAAATCTGTGAATTCTTAATTTTCCCAACTTCTACATGTTTTTTTGCAACTGACGTGCTTCCTCACATCGTCTCTGCGATGGCATACTGAGTGCAAAAAGCATGATGAATATCAATGTTTAATGTCAGAATGCACGGCCAATTTTTTATATATTCCAAATTAAACTTCACTTTTTGAGTAATAAAGTTCTTTTTTCTTAGTGGTGAAGACGTTTTCAAAATCGTACATGCGATGCTGAACCGTAACTCAAATCAGTGTTGGTGACGCATGTGCGGAGCAAAATTCCAGTTTAGGCCCCAGTTTCTCTCAACTCTTATACATACAGATTAAAATAGGCTAAAATGCTTGCTACCGGGCCAACTGTACTAATCGGCTGTAGATCTACTAATATCACGACCTGCAGTACCGGGCCGTTTCAGCAACTGCGAATATCACGACTAGCGCTTAACGGGAAATCGGTTATTTTATTAAAGATTTAAATTAATTGAGGATTGGAGAATTCGTGAATTTTTGGCTTGCAGCGTGAATCCGTGAATCGCTGAAAAGTCGTGAAATTCACACCAAATTCGTGAGGGTTGGCAGCTATGCATTAGGTATTGTTTTTATAAAATGCTAACTGTGACATGAAGTCAAGCAGAAAACTATATTATCTTGTGACTGGAGGATTTTACCAGTTGTGCTTTAACATCTAGCACTTTAAGTTGTATTATGTTGTCACCAGTTTGGGCTGAATTTTATTGTCTTCAAATTATTGAATTCAAGTGATTATTTTCTCTGGAAATACAAAAGTGCTCTGACAAAATTCTTGGATAAAGACATTCATTGGAATTTATACTGAATTCAAATGTAGAATAATATTTCTGTGATCCAACAAGAGACTGCTGACACATCAGTACTTCATAGGCTATAATAGACGCATCATCACCTTCAATTTTGGATCTCTTCGGGACTTGAACTGAGTTTCATTCAGGACATTTTATTACTAGGACTTGTGTCTTTAATTCTTGGATTATTTTTGAATTTAATTCCCCATACCATAAGCTCTTTTTTCTCACTTTTCACTTTGTATTCTAGGGAAATAAATTATTTGTTAAATTTTACAAAACTTGTTGTCTTTCCTCTATTCTGTTACTTATTTTAAGTGCATAGGCTCATAACAGATCCCAAATGCAGGGGCCACTGTGTCCCCAACTCTCTAAATTTGGGGTAAAAACAACATTTTAAAGGGATAAAGGAAAATAGAGGTACATAATGCACTAGTAGTACTAACATAATGAGGATGTGTTTTGCTTCAAGAGCTTTGCTAACTAAACTTTGTTGTTTGCACTATACTATTATATTTTCCTTGGATTTATATTATTGTGATAAATGTTTTAGCATGTGCTCAAGTAACTAATGAAAACATTAACATTTAACTTGAAGCAGCACCATGGATCATGCCCTCATTTAACTTTAGTGTTCACTCATTATCTACCAGCATTTATAAATAATTTTTCTAAATTACTTTTCTTTTGCAAGTATTAAATCATCAATTACATACATGCAATATCTTTTGCCATTAATTCAACCTTTATATGAACAAACTCGTCAATGCTGCAGGTTGGACTTTAACCTTTCAAATATTTTATACTAGTGACTGTCAAAAACTTAACACTGCAACTCAGTCAAGTACCATAAAGCCTTTAATGTCTTACTTGCTAGATATATGGTCTTAAAATGGATACAAATTGCCATCTTACAGTTTTGATCACCTTTAATGACACTGGCCACTACTAGTGCCAACACAGACATGGATGAATGTCCACTAAAGAAAGGTTTATGGTATATTTTTTTCCTGATGAAAAATCATGGCAGAAGGACACACAGTGGTAAATATTTGGGAGATATGGAACAAAAATTGTGGAAAACCTGTGATTCCATGATAATTAATATTCTGGTGAAAACCACATGTTGATAGTAATTTCCATTTAGGAGTAGCAATAACAAGATTTTTAAGACGAATTGCAAGGTGGCCATACTGGATGTAAAATATGTGTCACTTTCATTTTCATCTAGTACTTTATTAATTTACAGCTTAGATGGCTTATGACTATTCTAGTTTACAACAGCTTAGATGGCATGTAACTCTATTGTAGTTTACAGCTCAGATGGCTTTGGACTCTATTCAAATTTACATCTTTACTAGATGTCTTATGACTCTATACTAGTTTACAGCTTAGATGGCTTAAGATGCTATACTAGTTTACTAGTTTACAGCTTATATGGCTTAGGACTCTTTACAAGTTTACAGCTTTAATAGATGTCTTATTACTCTATACTAGTTTACAGCTTAGATGGCTTATGACAATACTAATTTTCTAGTTTACAGTTTAGATGGTTCAAGACTCTATACTAGTTTACAGCTTAGATGGCTTAAGACTCTATACTAGTTTACAGCTTAGATTGCTTAAGACTCTATACTAGTTTACAGCTTAGATGGCTTAAGACTCTATACTAGTTTACAGCTTAGATGGCTTAGGAGTCTTTTCAAGTTTACAGCTTTAATAGATGTCTTATGACTATACTAGTTTACAGCTTAGATGGCTTATGACTATACTAGTTTACCAGTTTACAGCTCAGATTGCTTAGGAGTCTTTTCAAGTTTACAGCTTTAATAGATGTCTTATGACTCTATACTAGTTTACAGCTTAGATGGCTTAAGACTCTATACTAGTTTACAGCTCAGATAGTTTAGGAGTCTTTTCAAGTTTACAGCTTTAATAGATGTCTTATGACTATATTAGTTTACAACTTAGATGGCTTATGACTCTATACTAGTTTACAGCTTAGATGGCATAAGACTATACTAGTTTACAGCTTAGATGGCTTAAGACTCTATACTAGCTTACTAGTTTACAGCTCAGATGACTTAGGAGTCTTTTCAAGTTTACAGCTTTAATAGATGTCTTATGACTCTATACTAGTTTACAGCTTAGATGGCTCAAGACTCTATACTAGTTTACACCTTAGATGGCTTATGACTCTATACTAGTTCACTAGTTTACAGCTTTGATGGCTTAAGACTCTATACTAGTTTACAGCTTAGATGGATTAAGAAACTATACTAGTTTGCAGCTTAGATGGATTATGACTATACTAGTTTACAGCTTAGATGGATTATGACTCTATACTAGTTTACAGCTTAGATAAATTAAGACTCTATACTAGTTTACAGCTTAGATGGCTTATGAATCTATCATAGTTTACAGCTTAGATGGCTTAGGACTCTATTGCGTTATGTATATTTGATTTAATTATATCTGATTTAATATATCTATTTTAATTTAATTGTTTGTTTGTAAATTGTATTTCTAAAAATTCATTACATGCTATTGTAATGTAAATGTATTCACTGGAGATGATACTTTTTCCTGAAAATAGTTTCACCTTTTCTGTTCATTTTCGTAAACATCAAATGTTGACCTAGATCCTGACCTTGATTCAAAATTAGTAGCAACCATGTAAATAAGTTCTATTTTTATTTTAAAATGATTGGTTGTCAAGGTCATGACGAGACTATGTGATTAAGAAGTAAACAATTTTTTTTTATTTCTTAGAGTAAAATGATTGGTTTTCATCAGGGTCATGTTAGGTGTATGTGATATAAAGATGATCATATGACCCCCCTTTTTGATTTTGCAACTTGGGGATTTTTGAAACTGCATTTTAGAATATGATATAACCTTTGTTTTCGAGAAATATTCTCAGATGTGCTTTTTTCTTTACACTGGAAAATGTTGTCATTTGGAGTTATTTCAAATAACTTGGATTCAAAAGGATTAATTCTTTTTTTTCCTGGAAAATATGTCTGCTCATATGAAATTCTTCAACAAAGACAGTTCTGATAAAAGATTTATTTGGATTTCCAAAAACCGGAGTGATATTTCTTGTTTCTACAAGGAACTGTAGACTTCAACACACTACAGGTTACAGGATATGTCATCATCTTCCATCTTGGATTCTTCATCAGGACTTGAATTTGAAATCATTAGAACATTTTATTATTAGGACTTCTAAAAAATTTTCGTGGATTATTCTTTGATTAATTTTGGATTTGATTCTTAAAACTGTAAGTGCATATTTTTTCATTTTTACAGTATTTTTCCAGGGAAATAAATTATTTTTTAAAAGCTTGTTGTTTTCACTCTTTCTTGTGTTACTGTTTATTCAAGCCTAAACATGTAACAATTGTACTTTACAGCTTAGATGTCTTATGACTATACTAGTTTACTAGTTTACAGCTTAGATGGCTTACGACTCTATATTAGTTTACTAGTTAACAGCTCAGATGGCTTATGACTCTATACTAGTTTACAGCTTAAATGGCTTTTGACTATATTCATTTACTGCTTAGATGGCTTAGGACTTTATACTAGTTTACAGCTTAGTTAGATGGCTTAGGACTTTATATTAGTTTACAGCTTAGATGGCTTAGGACTTTATACTAATTTACAGCTTAGATGGCTTGGGACTTTATACTAGTTTACAGCTTAGATGGCTTAGGACTTTATACTAGTTTACAGCGTAGATGGCTTAGGACTTTATATTAGTTTACAGCTTAGATGGCTTAGGATTTTATACTAGTTTACAGCATAGATGGCTTAGGACTTTATATTAGTTTACAGCTTAGATGGATTAGGACTTTATACTAGTTTACAGCTTAGATGGCTTAGGACTTTATATTAGTTTACAGCTTAGATGGCTTAGGATTTTATACTAGTTTACAGCTTAGATGGCTTGGGACTTTATACTAGTTTACAGCTTAGATGGCTTAGGATTTTATACTAGTTTACAGCGTAGATGGCTTGGGACTTTATACTAGTTTACAGCTTAGATGGCTTAGGATTTTATATTAGTTTACAGCTTAGATGGCTAAGGATTTTATACTAGTTTACAGCATAGATGGCTTAGGACTTTATATTAGTATACAGCTTAGATGGCTTAGGATTTTATACTAGTTTACAGTGTAGATGGCTTAGGATTTTATACTAGTTTACAGCTTAGATGGCTTAGGATTTTATACTAGTTTACAGCTTAGATGGTTTAGGACTTTATACTAGATTACAGTTTCTCACTGTTCATGCCTAAAGCAATCTAGAGTTTTAAGTAAACAAGGTGCTACCAAAATTTCAGAACTCTTGAAAGTGTGTAACCCCATGTCCTGGATTCAATTTCTGGGCGAGTTCCTTAATTGCTAAAGAATAGGCACCCCATGGATTTTTGGTCAAATCATAAGCTTTGTCAATGAGTGGACACTATCTAACTTTAGCTGTTTTTTAATTGGAGCAGAATTTTACACCTTTCCAATACTAGTGTATTTGTTTTCCCTAAAGTGAATGTGATGAAACAAAATCTTTTCCAAACTCTTTCAGACATCTTTAATCCTTAAGAAAAGACACTTACCAAGAACATTATCTATTAAAATATAACACTAACAGGAGTCCGTAGAGGGGACTGATGCTCCACATGCTGAAAAAAGTTTCCAGGAATTCAAGATAAGACAATTTCTTCATTTTAACTAAGTGTTGAAACTATTTTTGATATTCTTCAGCAATGACAAGATTTTCAAAATAGCTGCTGTGGTGTATATACTGAATGGTATCTTCACAGCATTTTTATATAAGTCAAAGTAGACTATATCATTATAAGTCTGGGTGAAAAACCCATGCCATAACGATCATTAATTCATGGGGAATAGTGACAACAAAATGTTAAAGACAGTCACTGTAGCAGCCATACTGGATGTACCACTGGCACCATTTTCACATATAGGGAACATATGCTCTAGGCAAATGGGATCCTTTATAGGTTATATAGCTAAAATATTTACTTATATCCAGACTTCAGTTGCATTAATTTTGAACTAATGAACTAAACAGGGAAAAGCCCTCAAAATGATACAAGAATACCACATTTTCTGTCTGTCATCAGACACTGTTTGTTTAAGAACACCTGTTTTTTTATGCCTACATATTTTCTCACGTTGTAATCTTCAGACATCACTATCACTATAAAATTGCATTCAAGTACTTATGGTTTGGGACATAAACACACCTATATGGCGATAAGACATGACTGATAAATAATGCTTATAGAGAGTTGGGGAATTGCTTGCTTGTAACTGGAAATTGCCTTGACAAGATACATGTGTGATGCATATTGTTCAAAATTTGCTGTTTGAAGACATGCTAGATATGGTACTGGGTTTTTTCTTACTTGTTTTGGATAAACAGTTCTTTTATTTTCTACATACATTCTCTTTTTTGTCTCCTGCATACCGACTTTTTTCTAGATAGGCCTTCAGTTTATTATGGTATAAATAACATACAACTCTGAATTGGTTTACTAGGAAATAATGCCTTGTGTTTGAATGTCGTAAATCATAGTTCCATGTATGCAGGGATCACAACTGTAAAATGGCTTCATATGTTGTATACCTGTACCTCTCCTGGCTTTGTTACCACATTGCTTATGGTTTCTTCAAGCTTGTAGCCTATACCCTCAGTGGCAGACTTTATGCTGGAGTTATTCCATCCCCGTTGTAGTTCCTTCCCCTGGAGATCTATAAGAGCTCTTGTGATAGACTGAAGGCCACGAAGAAAACCTGCTAGATCACCACGAGACATTGTTCCCCTGTAGCCAGTCAAAATACCTGCAATAAAATGATATACAGAATATTAGAAAGCTGTTGTTGTGGAAGAGGAAATAATAAATTGGGCATAGTACAATGACTTGGTGAAGGCCTGAGGACCGAGATTGAGACTGAATGGAAGGGCACATAATTTGTACACTATCAGGTGGTAGCTGAAGTGAAGGTATCTGCTTGAATACTTAGTTTAAATATACTTAAATGACACTGCCATAAACATACATGTAACAGCCCACCTCACTGCTGATGATTGCGTTGTGTATGAATATTAAACTATGGTGATCACTGATCACCCATTTCAACAGAAAGATCTCAACATGTTGGTAAAATCACACATGGCAAATGGAGTTTACCATCAATAAATGTGCCATCATGCAGGTCTGTAGTAAAATGTCCAAGCAGCAGTTTACCAGCACCATGAAGGATAGCGATTTTTATTTCGTGCAGCACCATGAATACCTTGGAGTAGAACTGAGAGACAAGTAGAAGTAGCACCTACATAATATCATCACTACCGCTTCAAGTGTGCTGTGATTTCTTAAACCTAACTGAAAGGAATGTCCATCCAAATAAAAGAGAGGGCCTACTTCAGTGTAGCAAGACCAAAACTGGAATATCTATTCACCATTCTGGAACCCTCAACACATAATCCTGATTAAGCAGGTTAGACAAATATAGAGGAATGCAGCCTGTTTTATTTCATTTTAAAAATTAATTAACCAAACTGCATGCACATTTACCATCTTTGATGTTAATGATCTGTATTTCCTTCCAGAGCACACCAAATTAAGTATGGTCTGAGTAATATACAGAAGAATGCTTGATAATACTAACAGAATTTTTATTAATACAAGTAAACATCTTTATTATATATAGAGAATTATAATGGTCGTGTTGGTATAAGAGTCTGTGCTTACAGGCATTATGATTCACATCTCCAAAAAGTATGAAGTATGATTTAAATTCTCTAAACTGTATGATAATTCTTTTTATTTGCATGTATCTACATCCATTTATACAAACATTTTTACTCTGTCTGGTTATCAGGGATCAAAGAATAGTACTCATCCATACTGATAAAAATTTAAATTTGCTAGGCCAAGTAAAATGTTTCAACATATTTGTCTCTAAGCCAAGTAGACACAAAATCGAACCTTGAGATAAAGCTGAATGCATTGTCTACCCTGAACAAGTGCCAAAGTTTAACATCACTTAACATTTGGCATGCAGCAGTTATAAATAACTTGTGCTTAATCTGTCTCCTTGTCACTCTAGAAGATTTGTACACAGGTGCATGATAAGCATGATACAATAATGGGTAAGTACCAACATATTATGTAGCAGTTTTACTCCTAGCCCTTACTTACCATGACAATGGCTATATACCAGACAGACAAATGCCTGACAATGACTATATCCCCAGTCAGATATCTTACAATAGCTATGCATGTGACAGTCAGATGCCAGACAATGGTTATATACCAGAGAGTCAGATGTGTTATAATAGCTATATACCAGGCAGTTGGATACCTGTCAATGGCTATGTATCAGGTAAATAGATGCCATACAATGGGTATATACCAAACAGTCAGATGCCTGACAATAGCTATATGCCAGACAATCTGATGCCTGACAATGGCTATATATCAAGTAAATGGATGCCATACAATGGGTATATAACAAACAGTCGGATGACTGACAATAGCTATATACCAAACAGTCTGATGCCTGACAGTGGCTATATAATTATAAGAGACAACTGGATGCCTGAAAATGGCAGTATACCATATAGCCGGCATTCGCTAGCCATGGTTCCAATATGATAGCCCTATCTACACCTTGATGGACCGAACAGATATACTGGTGTTTTGTCCTAGTGACATCTATTGGATTTCAGGAGTTGCCTCCCTTACTATAAAATGCCAACTAACCAAAAGCGTTGTTCATTGTACATCGGCTGAAAATGGTGGAGGCAATTGACCAAAGGATACTTTGTAAGTTTAACATCGAATGTATGACAATGTACCAGAGGGAAGCCATTACAGGTGTGTTTGAGTGAAAGTTGTTTGTACAAACATGTAGCAGGAGTGGAAAATTGCTTATTTATCAGTCCATTCAAGTTGTGTACTCTCTTGTCTCGATCATGTAGGAAGAGTGTTCAAATTTTATTAACTTAATTTTGATTGGCTGTGGTGGTTACATCCAATGAAATTCACAGACCCGAAACACAGAAATATCTGCTCAGTATGTTAAGGTGTAGATAGGGTTATCACATCAGAACCTTGGCCAGCAAAGACGGACAACAGGATTCCTTACAACTGCTATATACCTGACAGTTGGATGCCTTATAACGGTAATATACCAGACAGTTCATGCCTGACAATGGCTATATGCCTGATAATCAGATGCCTTACAATGGCTATATACCAGTCGGATGCTTTACAATTGCTATATACCTGACAGACAGATGCACAACAATGACTATATACCAGTCAGATGCTTTACAATTGCTATATACCTGACAGACAGATGCCCAACAATGGCTATATACCAGTTGGATGCTTTACAATTGCTATATACCTGACAGACAGATGCCCAACAATGACTATATACCAGAGTCAGATGCCTGACAATGGCTATATACCAAACAGTCATTTGCCTGACAATGTATATATTGCAGACAGTCACATATAATAACTCGGTCCAAGTCGTAGTATAGTATTCTAAATAAGAGCAACTTAGAATTTGTGAACATCCCTGCCGGATAATATATTCAGCTACATTATGCAGATTTTTCTATGAGAGTATTTTAATAAGATTACGTGTTTCTACTGTATTCTTAGCACATGCTCACTGCTAACGAACCCAATAAGCTTGCCATCGCATCAGTCAGAAAGATGTTGGGTCATTGCCGAGGTCACGCCAAGGGCAGTATCGTGAAGACCCCGGTTTCATTCGCTCTGATAATTAACACAAGTACAGCTTATAAATACTATGACATTTTAACACATGTCTATTAAACGGCCCAACTCTTTACTGATTGTATATGTTCTGCTTACCAAACCCGAATATCATAAATATTGGACTAAATTCAGCGCAATATAACATCATTGTCAAAAGTCACACATCCTAGTCACGCATCCCTAAGTTGAATAATTTGTTGCGACTCTGTACAATTTTTTAAGTCTTTTTGCATAAAATTACCGGTCTTACGATTCTTACCAGATCACACCTCACTGCAATTTTTCACACAACATCAACAAGCGGCATCTTCGAAATTTCGTAAGCTACATATTGCATAAGCTTTCCACATGTTGAATTCAGAAGGATATTTATTGAAATATTCCGAATGGAGTCTTTTTAGTTGGGTATGAATTTAGTCACTACACAGTACATAAAGGGAGAAGCCTGAGAAGAAAGCCACGGTACACAGATTTGTATAATTAGTCTATGCAATAATTGTTGGTAATAACAATATAAGCACTACGTCTATTTTCATTATCCTATCTTTAATTTTATTTTGAGAGTTACAGTTTGCGTGATTAAATCGGAAACGGTCATAACAATGTATTACCAATGTAAACGGTTGATGGGTAAAATCATTACTATCAGTATCAGTAGCAACAGAGGATGATTTTTTCAGAACTATAGAATATATCAGATTGAAATGGGTTTTCTTGTTGCACAATTTCAGTGTTCATTTATCAAAAGTGAGCCCATCTTTGTAATATATATTTGAAATACACAGGAAGCTTTCAAACACCGTCCACCATTTTTAACATTGATCTTGTGCACAGTTGCACGTTACATAGAAAATTAGGAGTTTCCGTCATTGAGTCGGGGGCTGGGAGTCTAACCTCTAACAGTGTTATATTGTTACAAGGTAGACCCCCAGCTCTCGATTCATTGACGGAAACTCCTAATTTTCTTTGTAACGAGCCTTGTGGTCTTGGTGGTTACGTGCAACACCCAAATCCCCCACCAAATCTATCCAAATCCACCACCAACTCCATCCAAATCCACCCAAATATAGATCTTATAGTATTCATATGCAAAGAATTTGTTCTTTAGGCATATATTACACGAAAATATCAGAAGAGTAGTTAAGTTGCAATAGATGGTAGCAGAATGTCTGTTTTTTTAATTTACACAAGATGGTTCTTTATTCTTTCTGTCCGAAATGAGTACTTAAAAAATATAGATATGAGCTGTCATCTTTAGAATTGTTTATAAAAGTACAAAACATGTTTACAATAATGAAAATGTAATATATATCTTTCAAAAACATTTGGAAACTGTTCATAAATCAGGTCTGTATGGCACACTATTTAAACAGTAATGTATTTTAGCTGACCTGAGACTTGTATAGATTTTTCATGCAATTCATATTATCTTTGCATTATAATATTTAAACATAATAAATAGTGTAAAGATTTACTGATGAGTAACATGATATTAAAACTTAATTTATTGTTAATCATTGAATTTTCAAATTGTGAGTAAAATCATTAACCACTATTGCATTAACACATATATGATACCTCCAAGTAAACTAAGATCACAAAGTTACTTAGCATTATATTTTGTTTTCTAGAATGGTAAATTCAGTAAATTGGACATAGGACAACAAAAGTGCCTTAATTATAAGAGCATTGATAAATTCAGTGGTAGTAATTTGCAGGGACAGTAATTCATTCAATCCGTTGATAGAAGACAGTTATCTTTTCAAGCACATATACATAGAATTTATGACAATGTTATTATCTTACTCACAATTGTCAGTTTTAGTAGACTGAACTGCCTTTGGCATAAGACTGTTTAGAAGTTGAGCAATTCTGAGATTAGCCATAATTAGATGTAACCTTTAACTTTGATGTTTAACTATAATGGGGAACATACAAACTGCCAAAATATTTTAATGAGATAATTAGCAACAATTTTATTGATCAGAGAAAATAAGTATGCCTTTGATAACGAACACAAGTATATCAGAAATTGTTCTCCATGACTGACACATCTGTTGCTTAAAAGCTCTAATTAGGTATCATTAAGTTCTCATAGTGGATAAAAACAACAGCTAATAAGTGTTTTTAGGTTTCATGTGGAGATTGGAAATTAGGTTGCATCTCTGATTGTATTGTGTGTGTAATGTTTCAAAATGGTTTCATGGTTTGTGTCAAACTATTAGCTCTGTTGAACTTGTTGAATGGTCTGCTCTTGAACTGGTTTATGTTTGTGTTTCATGTCATTCGATAAGTGGTGATGGAACGGACGACTGTCTGTTGGGTATGAACCATTTGAAGCAGGTAAGCATTCAAAAGCAGGATATTTTAAACCTCTGCAAAAAGTTATTGACCTATATCAATTTTTTTCTTCCACATCACAAGATTTCTCACTCCTTGATTGTGTGCAGTAGAAAGTCCCATCTGTGAAATCATTTCAGATCCCTCACATAAGTGTTTTAGTTATAGAGCATTTTAATTATAGAGTAAACTATGTTAAAGCAAATTTGACATATAAATCTTTCAGCATGGATTGGTGCATTATTTTCTTTTGAAGGAAGTCACAAATAATTATAAATTATACTTTTTTTCTTAAATTATAATTAAGACATCAGTTAAGTACAAATTAGTGTGAAACTAATAAAATTCATCTTGTTAAATCAACGTCAGTGTGGTGATTTATAAATGAATCGCATGACAACCATGATTGACATTTTCTGTTCTGAAGTTCCTTTGATAGATATTTGGAATAATAATTTGGAGTTAATGAAATGAAATGTATGCATTTAAATTGTATTGAAGCAGAAATTCATAGATTATAATAACAAGAATACACTTAAAAACATTTATATTCAAATGCCATATGGGCCTTAGATTATATAAATACATTGTATATAACTGTGCAATTTTATTCATTTTTAAAATTAATAAAAAAGAATATTTTGGTTATTGGTACCACCAGTTTTAACCATTAAACCAACATATGATTATATAACTATAGCAGCATGAAACTGCAGAGTAATAGTTTTATAAAATAACCTGCATGTGTCACAATCAGTGTCAATTTACTTACCTGGACCATGACCCTTGCCCTATAAGCCTTATCCAGTATCATTTAACTTCAATTGATTCCTTTAATTAAATTGTATGAAATTGGATATGCAAATCCTCAGAGTTAGAAGTGACATTCATAAAAAGTTCAACCAGAATTGGTAACACTCATTAAAATATGTTTATGTTTAAACTTTCAAGATCAGTTGGCCTTTAATACAGATAAGCTAGAAATGAATCACATACATTATCTATTAAAAATACCATGTCAGTCACTATATAGGCTGTTGACAAGAAGAGCACTGCACATGCCAGAGAGTAATTGTTCAAGGCTAGTTATGACCTGATTTCACATGCAGAGTTGGCTTTTCCATCACGCAAGATCAATGAAACCACAAGGCATCTGCTGGAAGTGTATGTTCACAACATTTGTCATGATCCATTTATTACCACAGGCAATGCATCCTCACTTCTCCTATTTGTTAAGATACTATACTTGTTTGAAAATGGTAGGTAACTTGTCAAGGTAAATGGACCACCCACAGTGCAGACGGATCCAGTGTTTATCACTGAGCTTTGAACAGTCGAGCAACAACTGTGCAGCCACTGGGGGGATTCTCGTCAGCCAGGACAATCATAGTATTGAGCGATGTCATTCAGTGATCTGTAAAGATAATATATCCTTCATTCAGCAGCATGAAAGACATGGCCTACACTTCATTAAATACTACATTTCACCCATTGAAAACAGCTCCAGTGAGTTATTCATCCATACAAATACTGTGGTGTAGCCAATGTCAAGTACCAAAAGATGGAATGTGGTATTCGGTGAACCACTTTGCATACGTTGTCGACATAGCTACACCAAGTACAAAGCACCCAGTACCAGAATATGAAAATGAATTTGAAATGCCTAAAAAGAGAAATGATGTACACTCAAATGACAAAGTTTTGGACATTATATTAAATACAGAACAGCTGGAGAAGTTTGTCCCTTCTGGAAAAGAACATTTCTGTGCTGACTGAAAGCAGGCCCAAAAGAATGGAAAGCTTGACTTCCTGAATGACTGCAGCATGGGAAATTGGAAGTCAGCTGTGATTTTATATCAAAAATTTTATCATAGAAGACAGAGGAAACACTATGGGGCATTTATCGAAAAAACAAACAAGATTGTATTATAATAAAAGTCCAAAATAAAGTTACCTACAAACCTCTGTCACCACAACTACAGCCAACATGAATGTTGACACCGCACAAATACTGCACAAAACTGATGGCAGATGATTCTTAAAAAAATGCATTACAACTATTGTTGTTGTTGTTCTAGGGTTTGATGCCATTTTTCAGCACAAGATAGGCTATACATGGTGGCCAGTGTAACTGGTGGAGGAAGAACCCTGGAAAACCCAGGAAAGAACCACCAACCCACAAGAAGCTACTGGCAGGCTTTCCCACATACCTGCGCTAGTCAAGCCTTGGACTCAAACCCACGCAGACAGAGGTGAGATGGCAGTGATCCGGAACGGTGAGCGCTTTAGACCACTCGGCCACTCAGGGCCCCTTACAACTATTGTCCCCATTGCAGAGTTTATGATGCATAAAAATCTTTGCAATAGTGGAGTTTTGCGGTAGCATGCCAGCCATTGGTAAACCCCATGGTAACTCAAATGCCCCAGACAAAGAACCATAGAGACTGATGAATCTAGTCATTAAGAAAAGCTGCCAAGATGGCAAAAACTGATAATATTGCCAATGTATGTACCCAATTCAGAGAAGAAGTTTTTCTGCACCAGTACAGCAAGACAAATACAGGACAAAATGCGTAATGATGATAAAAAGATAACAAACATTAAAGGACAAAGCCCCAGATTTAACATAACAAATGATGTAATTGCAGTAATTAGTGGGCTTCACACTTATGTGTGCATCAATAAGATCATTTTAGGGGAAAACAAAAGTCCTTTTGTTATTATTTACATAGATGACCAGATGACAAACATTAGATGTAACAGGAGTGTTTTAGGTATAGATAGAACATTTAATTTAGGTCTTTTTATGTTACAGTCTTTTCTTATGAAAACAGGAGTGTACTACTAGCAGACGAACCCATCAGTTCCCCCATATGATGGGATCTTGTACGATACATTTGACATGGAGATACATAAATTATGGGAAGTTTTGCTCCTAAGATTGGAAAGGGGGAATTCACCATCGGCATTGATGAAGTAAAAGGCATAACAACTGAGCTTAAGTCAACATTCCAAAACATTTAGTTTATTCTTTGTTCCAAATATTAAGGACAGTATTTATTATGAGACATTTGGAACATTTAAAGACAGAGAAAAGGTTATTAATATTATTTTTAATGATGATTCAGGGATTTTATTTGCCAGTGACGATGTTGAATTTTTATACCAGATCTTTGAACTTAGATATTTATTTCACTTGTAACAATCATTTCAAAACTTATTGGGAAAGATATCTTTGTCAAAAATAAAAAATTACATTTGTGTACCATTAAGGGATTCTACAGTAACTCACCTTTGGACTAATAGCAATAGTCAACAATGAACCACAAACTCAAATCAGCAAATAACTAGAAATTGTCTGTGTCCCCAGAACTAATCAGTAATATAGGAAAAATTATGAAAAAAATCAACTTATACACCTACATTGACTATGGCTGAAAAAATGAAACATACTCATTGAACATCTTTATGGTTTGAAATTGCTAGCATTTATTGCTTTTCTTCTACATGTGAATCCTTTTTTTAAAAAAATGTGTACATGTACTATGATTGCATGTTATGGGTATAAAGCTATATTTATTTATTTTCCTTTATAGATTATTTTTCATTTGTTCAAATTTTTTTTACAATATGTTATTTTATGTTATATACACACACACCTGTATTAAACTTAACAGGTGCAAATCTTGTTAGCATTTGGTGATGCACACCTGCCCTAGATAATAAATCTGGTCGTTCAAAATGAAATGGTATTTTTATTTAGAACTAATCATTCACAGAATTAATAGGTAAGGAAATAGACCCCCTAAAAATAGTCTTTTCACTTTTTTTAGTTTGGCTTTTACAGTAAATAAACAAAGAGGCTGGTGAATTTATTAAACATCAAAATAAGCTTTAGACACACCTCCACATGGTACCAGTTGGAAACATCAGTACATGATATGACAGCGATTTTGTGTATTTGGTTACCTAGTTATAGATCAACTTGTATGATATCTTTGTCACATAAATGTCACCCTGAAAATATACATTTGTATATAATGCAATTTGTGGTAATTTTAGTATATTTGTTCAAACATAAATGCACAGTTACATGTATAACTTTAATACCTGTGACATGCAATATAAACAACATTTGGAAAGTATCAAACAACAGTGAAAAAAGAAGAAATTCTAAATATTGAAAACTTGCATTAGTATAAACAAATTTTAAAAAATTGAAAAAGAAATTTATGATAGTTATAAGTTATACACATCAGTGTATTAAAATGACAAAAACTACATGCTATGCTGTTCAAAGAAAGTTTTAACGATATAGTGTAACTTACCTACTTTTGTTAATTTGTGTAATATATTACACCTAAAGAACATATACTTTGTATATTATAAGTATCAAAGGTAGATTTGGGTGAACTGGGAGCATTAGCATATGTGAATTTTCAATGGGAGTATCGTCACTTAAGATGTGAGAGATTATCCACCTCTTTGTTGATTTAATGGTTATTTGTACCTGTTCAATTACATCTTAATGTATGATACTCCTACTGAAAATTCGCCTATGATAAAGCTCAAATATGTAAGTGAACTTCCATGCCTAATCTAGAACTAATTATTAATATGTGAATGTTTATAGTCTGATTACAAATTAGGGTAAAAAAAATTACTTCATTTTTCACCCTATAAAAGTAATAAAAGAGGACTTGTACCTCAATACCTGCTTCCCATTTTTTATTGTAACCTTTTTCAGGATTGCAGTCTTGTACAAGAACAAGGTCATATTGGAATTTGGCTGAATCAAGCTAAAAAAAATTGCTATTTTGATCAAGTTACACTTGTATTAGTTTGAACATTCTAAATTTTGACTTCTCTACACACATTCTTTTCCCTATTTTTCCACCACTGCATCCTATTCAGGTTGTAGAGAAAAATTACTTCATCTAAGTATTGCAGTCCAGCATAATCTCTTTATATGAATATGTGTGATTTCACATTTTTTTGTTTAGAAAAGTTTCCATATAGTAAAAATACCACAAGATGTAATAGCTGCAATTTTTTTAATAATTTGTTATTGTAATGCTTTATAGTAAATTGTTTGTACTGTACGTTATTGTAATACATATTAATATATTAGTTCTGTAAGTTATTGTAATGCATAGTAATGTATTATTACTGTGAGTTATTATAATGCCCTATAGTAATGTTTTAGTGCTGTAAGTTGTTATTACAATGCCTTAAAGTAATGTATTAGTACCGTAAGTTGTTATTGTAATGCCTTGTAGTAATGTATTAGTACTGTTAGTTGTTATTGTAATGCCTTAAAGTAATGTATTAGTACTGTTAGTTGTTATTGTAATGCCCTATTATAATGTATTAGTACTTACTACTGTATGTTGTTATTATAATGCCTTAAAGTAATGTATTAGTACTGTAAGTTGTTATTGCAATGCCTTATAGTAATGTATTAGTACTGTAAGTTGTTATTATAATGCCTTAAAGTAATGTATTAGTACTGTAAGTTGTTATTATAATACCTTAAAGTAATGTATTAGTACTGTAAGTTGTTATTGTAATGCCTTATAGTAATGTATTAATACTGTAAGTTGTTATAATGCATAGCAGTGTATTAGTACATTAAGTTCTAACTATCTAACTTGTCATTTCAGTAACAATGGGAAAAGAGGAAAATTACAGAGAAGGTGAAGTATATATTTCTGTATAAAAAGTTAGCCTTCTTCAGTCGGTAAACAAGCCTGTTTTGCAGGAAGCAATGTGTATTATATTTTGACATTTATTGAGACTTCAAGAAACTGGGATGACATAAATACATTTATAACTACATAAAGATAAAGATTACTGATCTTTGTGGCTTTTTTCTTTCTTTTCTGACTAAATGTAGAAGTTTTCGTTCTCCGTAAAATCTTAAGATAACTTTTGGTTCCTTAAAACTCAGAATGCCGCTGAAATGTGTGGAATTTATTTTTGTTGCTGAAATGTGTGGAATTTTTGCAGATTGTAGATGTTGTCATGCAAGTAATTATCTTGGCTGTCCTTGTTCTTTTAACACCTGTCTTAATTTGGGTATATTGTGTTGTGGTGCAGTCTGTCTGTCCATTGACATTAGTTTGTCAGGACTATCATTGTTAGAAAGATTTTTGTTTATCCATATATATCATAACAAGACAATGTAGCATACCATATCCATCCACCATAAAGTCAAAGTCGCTGCAAGGAAAAATGTAATGTTCAGCATTGTCCTGGGTATAACTTTTGAAGACATTTAATGAAATTTTAGACACATACTGAAGCCAAGGTCTAGGTCACAGCAAGAGAAAATGTAATTTTGTGACTTAAATCATTATCCAGAGGATCACTTTAGAACCACTGAAGATGTTTTAATGAAGCTTTGCCAGTTGTGTAATGACATTATGTCACTTGTCAAAGCCATGCCCTCTGTAAGAGTCATGCAGCAGGTAAAGTGTGCAGCTAATTCGCCTTAAAAACATAAACTATGTCTTCTGTTAGGAAAGTGAAAAGGACTTCACCAAATGATTTTTCAGATGTACACGAGTGACAGTACTTTATGATTTTTAAAGTGCTCCCTCCACATATGCAGGAATAATTCAGAGAGTGTTTTAGAAAGTGAAATGTATGTGGTGTTGATAATAGATGCACCAACAAACAAACTCTTGCACAGTCACAGGTGTCTGTTTTAACAGCTGACTGACCATGAACCCTTTTTCCAAGTAAGTTATCTGTGTCCAAGTTATGTCTACTGTTTGATTTGGTGATGAAAACTAATGACAACTTCTGTTATGAAACTTAAATACCAGCAAGTAAATAGTAATTTGTGTTTCAAAAATAGAATCAATGAAGTAATTTGTTTCAAAAATAGAATCAGTGTAGAACAATTTCTAATTTAAACCACAAAAGATAGAAGATTTTAACTGTTGTGTTTGCATTATTTTCTTTATAAAATTAGTTTAAAATTTAAGAGAACCTGTCACAGTGTCTAGGAAATACCACTTCATTTTATTGTCTGTTTTCATAAATCATTGGGCAGATAGTTTAAGGAAAATAAATAATTCATACAAAGCAAAGTCTACATATTATATGGTATAAATATTTAGCCCAAAAATGTACTCATGTTGGCCAGAAATATATGGAACAGTACTGTGTTGTGGAATTCGAAAAACACTAAGGTCAAGGTTGTTTTCTGACATCACCCATTCTTGTGAAAATATGATAAATGCAGTGAAGCAAATTCTATTTAACCAATGCATAATGTTGCTACAAGTGCATAGGCAAATAATAAAACCATAAAATGCAATCCTGTTGATGGATTTGTAATGAAGTTTTAAAGTGAGTGGTTATTTTACGAAAATCCCTCTCTCTAAAAATCAGTACACTCACATGTTATGCATGTCACTATACAAGTTTTGGGTGTGTTGATTCAGTTGGAAAGAAGTGTCTAGTTCATTCATATATCGATTTTAATGCTTCATTGAGTTATCTGTGAATAGTTACAGTAATGTTTAATCTGCAACAGAAATTAGAATGTACAGTATGGTATGAAGACACTTGTGCATTTGCTCTCATGTGCATGTTACATGGGTTGTTTCAAGGCAGCTTTGAAAGCTTTTTGAATGCCATTTTATTGAAAACTTTCAGAAACTAAAATAAAATTGTTTATTTGATTGATCAAGCATTTTACCAACTTGCAGTTACAATACTGTATTGTTGTTGCACTAGTCTGTTAAAATTAATTACAGTGTATAGTTTTCTGCTGCACTCTTTTCAAGTCATATGGCCAAATTACACTGTATGTTTCCCAAGATTAAAACAAACACACTTTCAGGTGTGAATACAATGTGTGTGAATATGAAAATTTTTATACTCGAATAAACTTTGTTCGTAAGATACAACACAGAAAATTTTCAACTTGAAAAAAAAAAGATAGAGAACATAATTCAAATAAGAAAATAGAGAACACACACACACACACACACACACATATATATATATATATATATATATATATATATATATATATATATATATATATATATATATATATATATATATTGCATTTCTTGCTTTGCTCCTGTTTTTCCCATTTCAGCTCACCCCCACCCCCTTATCTGTCCAAAGGAGTCTCTTCTTCCTAAAATTAAAATCTAGCTTGACCCCTGCTGCTGCTGCAGGCTGAATGTCACCTCAAGAGAAAATGTAATTCTGACTTGTATCTTTGTTTGGAGAATAACCTTTGAACCGCTTTAGATATTTTATTGACATTGTAACCAGTTATATATCATAAATATACAGCATATCACATACCATGGCTATGTCCACTTCCTCAAGGTCAAGGTTGCATAAAGGGATCATGGAAGTCAGCAGCCTGCTTCCTTATTCTGGCTTTAACTTTTTACCCCTAAAGTTAGTTTGATAGTCATTTCTAAGGTTAGAGGTCAAGTTCATTAGTTGGAACAATGCCAGGAGATGGGCATATCATGTCCGATATGCATTATTCTTAGTAAAATGTTTATTTCATCAACCTGTTCAAATATATGTTTTCTTTTGTTTTAAGTTGTATTTCATGCAGTTTTAAAGATTCAGAATCTCAGTGGGTACTTGAAATTGAGTCAGACTTTCTCATACAATGTACCAATTTTTAAAGTATTTTCTTTTACTTATTTCAGAGTCATTGGAAAGAGCAAAGAAAAAAAGGAAAGAGAGACATGAGGGCAGCAGCAGCGATTCTTCTGATACTACATCCTCTTCATCAGTTGACTCCGAGGAGCACAGTAATCTTCATATACTATTCTGTGTACCCCAGTGTGACAAAATGATCATTTTGTTCTCCTCTCCTTCTGTCTGTCTATATGTCTGTCCTTTCTAAGAACGTGGCTGAGTGATCTACATCTTGGACTTGAAATAAATGGGCTTTGCCTAGATCAACCAAGGCATGGTACTGTGGTGTGTCCCTGACCAAGGCATGGTACTGTGGTGTGTTCCTGACCAAGGCATGGTACTGTGCTGTGTCCCTGACCAAGACATGTTACTGTGCTTTGTCCCTGACCAAGACATGTTACTGTGCAGTGTCCCTGACCAAGACATGTTACTGTGCTGTGTCCCTGACCAATACATGTTACTGTGCTGTGTCCCTGACCAAGACGTGTTACTGTGGTGTTTCGCTGACCAAGACATGGTACTGTGGTGTGTCCCTGACCAAGGCATGGTACTGTGGTGTGTCCCTGACCAAGGCATGGTACTGTGGTGTGTCCCTGGCCAAGGCATGGTACTGTGTTGTGTTCCTGACCAATACATGTTACTATGCTGTGTCCCTGACCAAGACATGTTACTGTGGTGTGTCCCTGACCAAGACATGTTACTATGGTGTGTCGCTGACCAAGACATGGTACTGTGGTGCATCCCTGACCAAGGCACGGTACTGTGGTGTGTCCCTGGCCAAGGCATGGTACTTTGTTGTGTTCCTGACCAAGACATGTTACTGATATTGCCACAGCTCAAAATGCAACTTCACATCCTGATATGTCATTAAACAGCCACAAATTTAACTGGACACCTGAAGAATGAGATTTGGTGGATGCAAAGAAATCTACTGACTTGGATGTCACACTTTGGGCTGATTTTGATAGAGTTATGCCCCTTTTAAGATAGAAACTGCTTGACTGCATTCAGTAAGGCTAGCATTAGGTGGCATGAAGCAACTGCAAGGCTAAAAATCCCACTGTTCATTCTTCCAGATAATGGTTATGGGAGGTAGCTCACAGCAAGCAATTCATCAAAATAATACTGACTTGGAGAGCTAAGATAGTGACAGTGTACTTTGACATGAAGCACGCCATGTTATGTAACATATTGTGCAAAATTAATGCAAGTCAGTTAATGGAAGAAAATCTTGTATGTGTACTCTAGGCTATAAAAGAAGAATTGTGGTTAGACACAAAACTATGGGACTTAAGTGATGCAATTGCCAGCTTATATTGGGAAATAGGGAAGACACTGCAATTACTTGTTTAATATTTATTTCTCTGTGAAAACACTGTAATTACTTAATATTTGATTTTCTGTGAAAATGCTGCAGTTATTTGTTTAATATTTAATTTTCTGTGAAAATGCTGCAATTATTTATTTAGTATTTAATGTTCTATGAAAGCACTGCAGTTATATAATATATTATTTTCTGCAAAGATCCATGCTTTGGTATATAAATGTTGAAGGCAATCTGCAACTTAATAGTATGAAGTTCCAATGCATGTGTACTCAGCAACCAGTCTAATTATAACTTGTAACTGTGAATCCATATAGCTATTATTGTGCTGATGTGCTATAAAACATACATACATACTTACATACAGACAGACATACTGAACCTAACCAGCATGGACTCATCATCAAACACTTGTAATTGTGTTTTATTGATAGCTAATCTAATCAGCAGAGTCAAACACTGTTAATTGGGACTGACATTATTATACCATAACAATGTTAATTGAGACTGACATTAGTATATCATAACATTGTTAATTGAGACTGACATTAGTGTATCATAACATTGTTAACTGAGACTGACATTAGTATATCATAACATTGTTAATTGAGACTGACATTATTATATCATAACATTGTTAATTGAGACTGACATTAGTATATCATAACATTGTTAATTGAGACTGACATTAGTATATCATAACATTGTTAATTGAGACATTATACCATAGCAATGTTAATTGAGACTGACATTATTATACCATAATAATGTTAACTGAGACAACATTATACCGTAACAATGCTGTGGTTTTTTTATATAGCTAATCTGATCAAAGTTACTCGTAATCTAGCCATGTTAATTGAGATTGTCATTATTTTACCATAACAGAGCCCAAGTTGAAAAAGAGGAGACACCATCAGGATAGAAGCAGCAGTTCTTCATCCTCATCTTCCTCATTATCAGGTATGTTGTTCCAAAACAGTCTCAGCTTGAACTACAATAGACATCTGCAGAACAGTAACCATATTACCATGCTTTCCTAAGTTATCATTAAACCCTTAGGTCCAATTTGCATCTAACCCCATCCCACCCATCCACCTGCAACATCTGACCAATGGCTGGATTGATATTCTTAAACCTTTGTTTATCATATCTAGTTGTTTGGAGTCTCCCTCTCATGAATGTTTTACGTCATGTTGCATTGCATTACTTCGGCATCAATGCATGCATGTTTGAACAGGCATCGTTACGTAATCCCACCTTTTATTAAAAAATAATGAGGATTATAAAATTCACAATTTATTACTGTTTATTTGTTAGTGACCTTTAAGTCTTTTCCTTACCCTGGTGAAGGGTTATATTTTTTTTTCTTGTGCAAAGTGTAAGGTTGATGACATAAGTTTTACAAAATAAAATTTCAAAGCATACCTGTGAAAATTATTTCCAAAGACCATGGAAATTGTTTATATTAGCTTTTGGCAGGATTACAGATCAATTCCATGTTATGGATTGGTGATATATGTCTGTATGTTCATCTGGTGTGAATACTAAAGTTAGGGTTTGTATTTAGGTAACTTTGTCCTATAATTGTTTTTGCAGAGTCACATTGAGTAATGTTTAGATCAGGAGTCTCAAACACGCAGCCCATAGGCCACATGCGGCCTGCCAAGCAATATCCTGTGGCCCGAAAAATTATTTGCATCACAAGGTGTCATGAGAGATAACAAATGTGATGTGGTCCTTGGGCCATCGAAAATGCCCTCATGTGGCCCTCAGGGCATTTTGAGTTTGAGACCCCTGGTTTAGATGCATGGTTTGGAGTACTATACCTTTCAGCAAAGAATTGGGTCTTTGTGACCTATTTTACACTGTCCATCTACTTTGGTTAGCCTTTGCTTTTAGCTCATTTCATAGGCATTATTACTGTAGTATTTAAGTGCATTATGAGTACTACAGCTGTCAGTAAGAACTATGTCACTGTGACCTATATTTCATATGTTAGTGATTTGTTTTGCACTGTTGTATTATGCAAGGTTTCAGTAAGTTAGGGTTCATTTTATTAAATTTCTCTTACACTGTTGCTTGTAGAGTCATCTACCTAAATTGAGTCAAAATTTGCCATTTCTCAGACTATTGCCTGCATAGTCATGTAACATGGTTTGTAGGTGCATTATAAGTAACATAAATCTCTTAATTCAAAACTAAAAAAATAAGTCATTGCGTCTGAGCACATTCCAGTGACTAATATTTCACACTCAAGTGACCTGCATTAACTTTTGTGTCAGCTAAGTTTTTTAGACACTGTTCCCTCCAGAGTCATGTAACATGGTATATGGATTCTTCATGAGATGTAACTCTTCAACCAATTTGTTGTTATTGTGAGTGAAACACATTTTTCAACACATGATAGGCTATATATTGTGGCCAGCATAAACAGTGGACAAAGAACCCAGTGAAACCGCGTGGGAAGAACCACCAACCCACCCAAAGCTACTGGCATGTTTTCTCACTTACCAACATTGACCAAGCTTGAGACTCGAACCCATGTGGACAGGTGAGTTGGCAGTGATTGGTAAGGGAGAGCACTTTAGACCACTGCCATCTGGGGCCCCTCAAAGTTAAGTCATTTTGACCTGTATTTCATGGTTGATTGATTTCCATTAACAAACATTCAGCTTAGTTTCTTGAAATTATTGCAACACATTTTAGCTTGATACATAGAGTTTATTAAAAGAAGTTCCACATGATTTAGATTTGAGCTTGGTCATAAAACTACCACATGATTTAGATGTAAGTTTGGTCATTAAACAGTACCACATGATTTAGATTTAAGCAAAAGTATACAGTCTGGTCATTAATGTACCACATGATTTAGATTTAAGCAAGCAGAGGTATACAATCTGGTCATTAAAGTACCACATGATTTAGATTTAAGCAAGCAAAGGTATCAGTCTGGTCATTAAAGTACCACATGATTTAGTTTTAAGCTTGGTCATAAAAAGTACTACACGATTAGATTTAAGCAAGCAAACTACAGTCTAGTCATAAAAAGTGCCACACGATTTAGGTTTAAGCAAGCAAAGCTGTACAGTCTGGTCATAAAAAGTAGTATTCGATTTAGATTTGAGCAAGCAAAGCCGTACAGTCGGGGTCATAAAATTATTACACGATTTAAATTTAAGCAAACAAATCAGTACAGTCTTGTCATAACAAGTACTACATAATTTAGATTTAAGAAAAGCAAGCTGTCTGGTCCTAAAAGAATTACATGATTTAGATTTTAGCAAGCAAAGCTGTACAGTCTGGTTATAAAACATTACTCAAACAAGCATAAAAGTACTTTACAGTTTAGACTTAAGCAAAGGCGTGCAGTTTTGGTCATGCAGCTGTTGACCATTTTCTTGTTACATAATGTTCTTCATTTATATTTTTATATCTCAGAAACTACTTTCTACAAATTCATGTTTCCTTTTCATACAGATAAACCACATCAGTACAAATTCATGTTTTTCCTTTTCATACAGATAAACCACATCAGTACAAATTCATGTTTTTCCTTTTCATACAGACAAACCACATCAATACAAATGCATGTTTTTCCTTTTCATACAGATAAACCACATCAGTACAAATTTGTTTTTCCTTTTCATACAGACAAACCACATCAGTACAAATTCATGTTTTTCCTTTTCATACAGACAAACCACATCAGTACAAATTTGTTTTTCCTTTTCATACAGACAAACCACATCAGCACAAATACATGTTTTTCCTTTTCATACAGACAAACCACATCAGTACAAATTCATGTTTTTCTTTCTTATACAGACAAACCACATCAGTACAAATTCATGTTTCCTTTTCATACAGACAAACCACATCAGTACAAATGCATGTTTTTCCTTTTCATACAGATAAACCACATAAGTACAAATTTGTTTTTCCTTTTCATACAGACAAACCACATCAGCACAAATTCATGTTTTTCCTTTTCATACAGACAAACCACATCAGTACAAATGCATGTTTTTCCTTTTCATACAGATACACCACATCAGTACCAATGCATGTTTTTCCTTTTCATACAGATGAACCACATCCGTACAAATGCATGTTTTTCCTTTTCATACAGACAAACCACATTAGTACAAATTCATGTTTTTCCTTTTCATACAGACAAACCACATCAGTACAAATGCATGTTTTTCCTTTTCATACAGACAAACCACATCAGTACAAATTCATGTTTTCCTTTCTCATACAGACAAACCACATCAGTACAAATTCATGTTTTTCCTTTTCATACAGATAAACCACATCAGTACAGATTTGTTTTTCCTTTTCATGCAGACAAACCACATCAGTACAAATGTATGTTTTTCCTTTTCATGCAGACAAACCACATCAGTACAAATGTATGTTTTTCCTTTTCATACAGACAAACCACATCAGTACAAATGTATGTTTTTCCTTTTCATACAGACAAACCACATCAGTACAAATTCATGTTTTTCCTTTTCATACAGACAAACCACATCAGTATAAATTCATGTTTTTTCCTTTTCATACAGACAAACCACATCAGCACAAATTCATGTTTTTCCTTTTCATACAGATAAACCACATCAGCACAAATTCATGTTTTTCCTTTTCATACAAACCACATCAGTACAAATTCATGTTTTTCCTTTTCATACAGATGAACCACATCAGTACAAATGCATGTTTTTCCTTTTCATACAGATGAACCACATCAGTACAAATGCATGTTTTTCCTTTTCATACAGATAAACCACATCAGTACAAATTCATGTTTTTCCTTTTCATACAGATGAACCACATCAGTACAAATTCATGTTTTTCCTTTTCATACAGACAAGCCACATCAGTACAAATGCATGTTTTTCCTTTTCATACAGATGAACCACATCAGAGCAAGAAACAGCATAAACATAAGGTATGCTAACGTATCTATTTTTACTTTTCTTTAATAATACTTGTTGTGCTTCTTTTGGGAGTCACAGTAACTCGTTTGGTAAAGTGTTGGACTCTTAATCCAAGGAACATGAGATTGATACCTGCCCAGATCAGCCTGAGTCTAGGTGTGTCCTTTGAAAAGACTCTTAGCTCACATTTCAGTGGCTTAAAGTGTCACTGAAAACCATCCAACACCTTTCTATTTGTATGTTTGTTCTTCATTTGACTAAATTTGCCAGTCATGAACTTAAGGTAAATAATGTCTGTTCACACCGAAGGGTACCTATTTACAGTACAACATTTGCCATTTGATGTGATTCATTGCAGTCTTCATTTGTATATGTTTATTCATAGTGCACATGGTTTGAATCAAGATGAAATTCAAATACAAGATATTATAATAAGAGATTATGATGTTGCACTAATCTTCCAATTTGACTCCATTTAAATCTTATGTTTGATATAAGCATTTGAAGTCTTATTAGCCCCCTCATCTTTGTATTTTTTCTATATTATATGTATTTCATCAACACCTGGCCAACTTCCAAATGGTGACTGCTGCCAACAACTGTTCACACATTGGACCAACTTTAAAATGTTGGCAACTGCATCAACTATGCCAACTTGCTCCTGGTGACTGGTGTGGATGTCCAACCATCTGTTTCCTGAACTTTGAATCTGACTGGACGGATTACTTCATATTATATTGTGAAACACATTGCCTCTTACTCTGATAATATCAACTACAGAAGAAGAAGAAAAAACATAAGAAGCACAAGGAAAGTGGACCAGTCAAACTGTCTGAGGTACAGTATATTTAAAAGTTACTAATGATTCATGATTTAAATAAGAAAATCAGATCTCTGCTCATGGACATTTAAAACTTAATTTATATAATTTGTGGTGAATTTTAAAAACCTGGCATGAGATTAGAATACTTTGAATCGTGTATTTTTCAGGATAACAGTTTTCATTGTTTTTGTAAACTAGGACATTTTCATGAGTATTGAATTATGTATTCATGGGTTGGAGAAGGATCATTTAGTCTTTAAATCTGCAATTTGTAGTTACCAAAAAATCAACAAAAATTGGTACCCTATGTAAAAAGTGTATTCACAGTAGTAAAATAGCTACCAATATATTTTAGACATAAAAAATATCTATCATGAATCAAAAGTCAAAGTAAATTTTTAAATACAACTGCACTTTTTATTTTGTGATTTGGCCATACCATTAATCATATACTAGAAAACAATTTGTGAACTGTTACTTTGGTGGCTAAATTTTTGTATATGGATTTGTGAGATTCTTTCTTTGACGGAAGATCTTTAAATGTTATAAAATTACATAAGTTATGCTTGATTTGTAACATTTGTTACACAGTTCATGGAAGAGAAAAGAGGTAAAGATAAAGATATGCTAAGAAGTGCCATTTCGGGCAAGAAGATTCATAGAAAAATTAAACGTTCCAAGAAGGACAAAGCAGTAAGTATTCATTTGTGTCATTTTCTTTTCTTTTTATTTGCCACCAGTGTCAGCAGTTTACATGTATGCACATAGTTCAGAAGAATTAAATATCCTAATTAAATGTAAATTTGAAACCTGTACTACTTTGTATCCTATTAATAACAACTAAGTGAATCATTGCTTCATTGGAAAAACCACGGTGAAGTAATACCTTGAAAGTACTTTAGAAATAAAGACAGTCAAAATAACCTGTATAAAAGAAATGTATTGTCAGTAATCTTTCTCATATTTTTGAGGATGTTACATTAAAATGCCTGCAGATTAGCTCATAGGAGTTGTTGGTAAAATCCAAGTCTGATTTAAAACATGTTTTTTTGTTTTGTTTAACTTTCATTATATTGAGTCAGAACATTTCCAATGGGAACCAAAATTCACAACATTGTTACAGTAGGTAAACACAAATTGCATACGAGTGATTATTTGAAAAGGTTTTGCATGTATGATTTAAAAAAACCACCACCTGATTCTGCTTTGAGAAATAGTGGCCTTTAGAACATGTAAATTAGAAGTTTTGCCTGCCCCCACTTGGGGGTGGAGGCTGAAACTTTTAGGAGCTTATACAATTGTTTTTTGACCAGCCATATACCCTTGTGGCTGGTCAGAAACACTGTTTACACAGCCAGCTGTTTCATCCTGGAAGTCAACATTGACTTACTTCATAGTATTTAGCCTTCCCGTTCTTTATCAACATGGAATGGCAGAAAATAAAGTGTATGTACACAAATTGGAAATGGCCCAAAGACTCTAAACTATGACCAAGATGCTTTTTATCCGCAGAATATTTTAAGTTACAGCTCATTGGTCAGTTAGCAACAATTTATAGTTCTAACGGTCAATTAGCAACAATTTATAGACCTAATGGTCAGTTACTGAGTTAGCAATATGTTCTAGTCCTAATGGTAAGTGTGTGGGATTTATATTTATGTAACTTTAACAGTTTTAGTCATATCGCTATGACGTCTACAGTATGGCAGATTATAATGATATCTAGCACTGGTACATCATTCCACAGACATTCAGCATCATTTCCCACCCAGTCACGTTATTTTTACACCAGGCCAACTAGTCCAAACACTAACCTCTTGATGATGGATGATGATGTTAGTCCATCGGTGTCACTGAGGACCATTCAGTGTCATTGTTTCACTGGGGGATGGTCCAGAGATGGCTGATCAGTCCGATCTGGGCCCGAAAGAGTCTGTTGCAGTGGGGACATGGATGTACAGGTTGCTGACTGGGAGACTGCTGTTCCTGGATTTGTGCAGATCACGTTTCTCAGCTACATCCATCAGTCTTGCTGTTGCACATACATTGACTTGTCTGTGCCACGCCGCTTTGGTGGCCTAGTGGTTAGAGTGTCCGCCACGGATGTGGGAGGTCATGGGTTTGATTCCCGGCCGAGTCATACCAAAGACTTACAAAAATGGTACTAAAAGCTGCCTCGCTTAGCATTCAGCATTAAGAGGTTAATGTTAGGACTGGTCTGCCCAGTGTCGGGATAATGTGACTGGGTGGGATATCATGCTACATGTCTGCGGCATGATGCCCCAGTGCTAGACATCACTATAAACTGCCACATTGCAGACATCATAGCAGTATGACTGAAGAATTGTTAAAGCTATGTTAAAAATCCAAATCACACTTGTCTGCGCCAAGCAGATTGATCAGCAGTGACGCTTTACCAGCTGTCAGGGTCAATGCCTACGTTCTTAAGGGTGTCTTTGTACCTCTTTTTTTTTACCACCATGAGATCTCTTGCCTTGTTGTAGCTCTCCATAGAAGACCTTAGGTAGGCGTTCTACTGGCATGCGGACAACGTGGCAAGCCCATCAGAGTTTTGCCTTGCACCGCATGGTGTGGATGCTTGTCATGCCGGCCTTAGTGAGCGCCTCTGTGTTTGGTATCTTGTCCTGCCATCTGATTTTCAGTAGTTTCCTCAGGGAGCTCATATGGAAGTGGTTCAGTTTTTTGACATGGCGGCTATACACTGTCCATGTCTCGCAAGCATAGAGGAGGGTGGGGAGAACAACCGCTGCATAGACTTTGAGTTTGGTGGCAAGCTTGATGCCTCTTCTATCCCAGACATTTGAGCGGTCTCTGCCAAAGGCTATGCTAGCTTTGGCATTCAAGGTGTTGACCTCATCGTTTATGTGGACTGCTTGTGAAAGGGTGCTGCTGAGATATGTGAACCTGTCTACATTTTTGAGCTTTTGGCCATTGACAGTGATGGATGGTTCCAGGTACTCTTCTTCAGGAGCTGGCTGATGCAGAACCTTGGTCTTTGCTGATAGAGATGGTGAGTCCAAAGTTGGTACACGCTGTGGAAAAAAGGTCCATGCTCTGTTGCATGCCTGCCTCTGTGTTGGAGTTGAGGGCACAGTCATCGGCAAACAGGAGGTTGCGAATGTTCTCAATTTCGACTTTGGTTTTGGTTTAGAGCCTCCTCAGGTTAAACAATTTCTCATCCAGATGGTACTGGAGACCTACTTCCACATCATTGTCCTTGAAAGCATCCATCAGCATTGCTGAGAACATGAGGCTGAAGAGATTGGGGGCTAAGACGCATCCTTGTTTCATACCATTCATAACTGCAAAGGGTTTGGAATAGCTACCCTGGTCCTGGACTCTGGCAAGCATGCCATCATGAAAATGCCTCACCATTTCAATGAAGACTTCAGGACATCCAAATTTGGCCATGATCTTCCAAAGGCCTTCCCGGCTGACGGTGTCCAATGCCTTAGTCAGGTCCACAAAGGTGGGGTATAGCTAGACATTTTGTTCAAGACACTTTTCTTGCATCTGCCTGGCAGCAAAGATCATGTCAATGGTGCCTTTCTTCTTTCTAAAAATACACTAACTTTCTGGCAGTAGGCCATGATCAAGGTCTTCTGTGAGTCTGTTCAGCAGTAGCCTGGCGAGGGCCTTGTCTGGGATACAGAGTAGAGAGATTCCTCTATGGTTGTCACAGGGTTGGTGATTGCCTTTGCATTTGTAAATGTCGATGATGTATGCATCTTTGAATTCCTGGGGTATGCGTTTCTGCTTCCACATCCACAGAACATCTTTGTTAGTCTTTCCACCAGACTTACAGATCTCAGCTGGGATGGAGTCTGCTCCTGGAGCTTTCCCACTAGACATGAGCTCAGTGGCCTTATGAATTTCCAGCACCTCTTAATGCTGAGCGACAAGCAAGTTTGCTGCTAGTACCATTTTTTGTAAGTCTGTGGTTTGACTCAGTCAGGGTTTGAAATTGTGACCTCTTGCATCTGAGACAGATGCTCTAACCACTTAGGGAACTCGAGTGGTCCCTAATGGTCAGTTAGCAATAAGTTAGCAGCAGTACAAACCAGCACCATGCAGGCCTAGGTAGGATGTGCAGCCAACTTGGCTTCTCTGTCACCCTGCTCTAGCTTTCTCTCTTGGATACACAGCAAGAGTGAAGAATTGCAAAGACCACAGCTGCTATTATGACCACAAGTACCACAAGTTTTCCTGACAGCTGTTAATAGTCTCTGCTCTTAAAATAAGTAACAGAAAAGAGTGAAAGACAACAAGCTTTGTAAAATTAAACAGATAAATTATTTCCCTTGAATACCAAGATAAAATGAGAAAAAAGAACTTAAGGTATTGTGAATTAAATCCCAAAATAATCCAAGAATTACAGACACAAGTTCTAATAATTTAAAGTCCTGAATAAAACTCAGTACAAGTCCCAAAGAAATCCAAAAACTGAAGGTGATGATGTGTCTGTTATAGCTTATAGAGTGTTGATGTGTCAACAATCTTTTATTGAATCACAGTAATATAATTTCAGGTTTTAATTCAGTGTAGATTCCAGTGAATGTCTTGATCCAAGAATTTTATCAGAGCAAGTTTGTATTTCCAGAGAAAATAATCACATGAATTCAATAATTTGAACATAAATGATTCCAGCCCATAACTTCGGGTCACAGCATGTAACATACAACTTGAAAGTGTTAAATGTTAAAGCACAAAATGACCAAGTCCTCACAATTACAGTATATATATTTCTCTACTTGACCTCAGGTCACAATTAACATTTTCTATTTAAAAAAATTACCTAGTGGAAAATAACATTCTAGAATGATCTCATGTTTGCAAAACAATAACCTGTATAATTCACTTAGGAAATTCCAAAACTTTGTCCCCAAAAAAACATATATACTTCTTATATTAATAACGATCCTGATATTAAGCCCATACACAGAGAATAATTTAGCTATGTATTAGTGTTTACACAGAATGAAATTAAATAAAGTCAAAAAGGTCAAGCAGAAATGAACTCAGTTTTGGATAAGGTTAAGTCCAGCATACAATGTTACATTACAAACGCATGTAATCAAATAAAAATTTTTCATATAAAACTAACAAAACAAACAATTAAATTAAATATCCAAAACACAGCCAATCAATGGCATTGCCAGCATTCCTCAGCAAGAACAACATGATTGACCTAATAAGTCTGAGCTGAGCAATTCTTTTTTTTGCCAGCCTTTGCAGCATTCCAGCCAGCTGCCTCAGGTTCTTTTTATTACCCATTCTTAGACACCACCAGAGTCTGGTTTAGGTGCAGAGGCTAGATGTGGCATTGGTCCATTTGTGATTATGATAATACATTGCATTGAGAATGAAGTCAGTCATGATGCCTGCTCATGAAACAGGGTCCACAGTTGTTTCTAGAGAGTAAGAGTAAGAATCCTCATGGATAACTTGGATGATAACTTCCTGGATAGTAGTGAGGCAGTTGCAAAGTTTCCCTTGGAAATCATTGGTCAGCAGCTGGCAATCAGGTTGTCCCCCTTAGCTAGCTGCATGTTGTGTTTGTTGCTGCTCATGCTGTATTTCATCTTGAGATTATTATTCTTTCTTTTTTTAATGTATCTGTGTCATTTTTTATTTCTGTGATTTTGATGGTAGTATTTGGAAGCACACCTTTATACATTTGATGTGCCCTGTCTTGATGAAGAAGCCCCTGCAAAGAGATAATTCAAGGCCATTTTGTTGCAACTTCCTTGACAACAGTTTCCATGGACCCATCCACAGAGTAGCTCAGTGTCTGTGAGTTGACTTGTGTCTGCTGGAATTTCATCTCACATTTTCTTGCAATCTTATTGCTTTGTATGCTTATTGTTTCATATATACCATGGCTATGCTTATTTACTTACTGTGGAAAGACTGTAACCACTCTCCATGAATATTCATGATCTATAGTGTACCTCCAAAGCCTTAGTACACTGTTTTCAACAACATAGCAAAGTTATACCTATAAAAAACACATTGACCTTTTATTGTTGATTTTATTTGTAGCCATTATTACCTCCTTGAAGGTTTTGTAGCTGGTTTTCCTGGGATTCCCTGTTAATAGTCGCTGGAAGGGTTGGTACAAAAAAGTTCATTTTGTGTATCCTCATTTTTCATAAAATTTGAGTGCTAATAATAGTAGCACATTATCAAAGAAAGGACATATCTGCTTCAATAGCACCAGTGGAACAGTATGTCTCAATATGGAAACAAACTCGATCAATTTGGTGTAAATGGAGCCTGGAGCACCATCAGACATTACAAAACCAGATTCTTACTCTCAGAATTCCCTCCCTTAGGAGCAGTAATGGCTTTATGCCTGGCACTACCAGGCTGGCATTCACAATTGCTTTGAACAGCAGCAGAGCAGATCTGGTTGACGACTAACAATATGACTGTGAAAAACCTTGGCTACATCAGCGCCAAAGAAATCAGGGTAAAACTTGAATTAAACACATTGGCCAGCGTCAGCACTCATATTTGGGGCATCAACAAATATCTGGTGGGTGGCAAAAGATAGGATCAACATATTCTACCAGGGTATCCAGAATGCCAACACTGCCACACTGATGATGCAATTATCATCATCCAGCTTTATGCCTTTATTGCAGGCATATTAGAGAAACACTTTTTTTTTTTACCACTCAACTTTGACATGCAAAATGAAAACATACCATACTAACACAGTCCAGTATTTCAAATGCCTGAACTTGGAGCTGATGTTTAATGTCTATACAAACAAAGGGGGGTGCACTACACCATCAGCAGTATCTATCAGAAGCTCAGTGTTATGACCCACTCACAGCTCACATCCATTTTTCTGCAGTAGTATAACATTATCTAGTATTCTGAGAGTTATTCCATCACAGGATAATGCTGAACATATATGGAACAATAACAAGGCAATAGTCATGCTTTTTGAGGATGCTGCAACTAGTTTGTGTCAGCTGTCTACTAGCCTCTAGACAAGTCCTGCACAGGGAGCATGCACAAGTTATTTGGTTGTCAGCTGATAGAGCTGCAGCAAGAGCATATTTGGCTGCAAACTGCTGAAATCAGCATTTAAGGGCAACTTTGATCTTATTGTTGTCATCTACCCTGCTATACATCTCAACATGTGTATGATAGGACATCGGCCCATGGCCAAAATGACCCTGGAACATTTTTGGCCAACCTAGAGAGCATTTATTGGGATGCTGCTATGTGAGCACTGCTTTGTTTGTGGAAGGCACCACTTCATTTCTGCTTGACAGTTTTACCTTTCTGGCATTCAGCTTAAGGAAATAGCTCTCACTATGCTTTGGATAAATTTATATAATTTGAATGGATTTCATATCAATTTCTTTTCAAATAGAATCTGCAAAACGTGTTTAATTGGTTACTGTAGAATGATTTTGGATACAACTCAGCTGTTCTGTTTTTTTTATATAAACTGTTTAGCCTTTTTAGACATTTTGGTTTGGATTGGTAATAGTGATACAGTTCAATAATTTGTAACAAATTTTTTTTCTACCACTTAATTTAAAAATGAGAATAAGATTAGCTTTTTCTTTAATAAATCGGGAAAAGTACCAGACTTTAAAGACAAGTTAAGAAGTTTATATATATATATATATATATATATATATATATATATATATATATATATATATATATATATATATATATATATATTATATAATTCATCAGCTTATGATTTTACATAATACCAATGTCAGAAGATTATGTAGAAGTAGAAACTCTGTATGTAATTTAAAAGGATTGAATGTTCCTGCTTGTGACCTTTTACAAAATAATTGTTGTAGGGATTGAGTCTTGTTGCTTGTGGCATTTTACAAAAGTCTATCAGTAATTTTAAATGGATTGAACTTTCTCCTTCCTGCTCATTACATTTTACAAAACTCCAAAAACATTTAGTGTTACAATATGTGGAAAATTCATTGTTCATGATATAATCTTTGCATTTGTTCTTTTGAAGTATCTTAAGCTCTGTTTATTCTAGAGAAAAAATATGTTACTGTTCAGAGTCTTTAAAATGTCCACAGTTCACTTGCTCTCACCATGCATTTAAATTTTTTCTCACTGCAGCAATCAGATTTTTATAATACCAGACTATAAACTATCTCTTCAACTTTTTCATAAAAAGCATGAAGAGCTTCATTTACATTATCAGATAACTCTAATGTACCAAATGCAAAAGACACTTGATATGACTAAAATTAGATTTAAAGGAGTTCTGTCTATCTGAGGTTGATACAAAATTAACTCAGGTTAATGCCACTTACAATCAAGGACACTTTAGTCAAATGTACTTGTATATGGTCCAGTGAACGCATAATCCAACTCAGTCAAATCTACTTGTACTTTGTCTACAAAACTTATAATTCATTTCAGTGAAACCTTCTTGTACTTGGTCTGTTGAATTAATAATCCAGTTCAGTCACATCTGCCTGTCTAATGAACTTAAAACCAATTCTAACACTTTGCTTGTTATGGTAAGATTGCTGTTGGTTTTATGTAAGCATTGTTCAGTCAGCATGTTTAAAATTGTGTTGCATTGGATATTGTCCAAAATACGGTGAGGAACTAAGTTGGGTTCACTGTCATCATTTGTATAAATTATTAAAGATAAATTTAAATCAACAAGATATAAAATGATTGAAAGCTACTTCAAGTTTTGTGTCACTAGATCAGATTTTGACATTTTTGGGATGGAAATATCTGGTAAAAGTTATACTTTTGCAATGTACAACATTCTCTCTGGAAAGCTGATTTTAACCAGTACACATTCACAAACACTTAAAGGTCAGGCCTACATCTAGGAGTGACCATTTTTCACAGCTAATAAAGAACTACTGCCTTGTCAAAAGAAAACTTAACCTAATCTATTCATTCAAAATGACGGGTTGGTATTGGTTCAGACAACCCATCCTCCTGCGAATATGTGGTCATATGATTAAGATCCAAATAGAGTTATGCCCCTTTGAATGAAAAAGGTGCTTTGCAAAGTCTTCCGTCTCTTTATAGGTCTCACAAAACTAGCTCAGCTCACTATGTTAAAAAGATTTTTTAAAAATTAAAGGATTTAATTACTATATCTAAGTCTGTGCAATTATTGAAGATATATAAAATGACAGAGAAAATAATTGTAGATTGTCCAGTACAAAATGTGTTTACAGCCACTTAAAATGATCTGCTTCAAAACTTGGTTGTTCTTGTTTTGGGTTTAACACCATTTTTCAGTGCATGATAGACATGGTGGCCAGTATAACTGATGGAGGAAGAACACAAGAAAACCCCATTAAGAACCAATGACCCACAAACTAGTATCAGTCTCTTAAACAGTTATGAACACTATTTTCATGTTAAAATTTTGGTTTGAGAAGGAAATGCAGCATAAATCCATGTTAGAAAAATTATATTATTGAGAAAAATGAAAAATATTACCTCATAAGGTACATGTAACCTGATTTACCTGCAAAATAACAATCTAATATCATCAATTCAACCTTAAAAACCCAAACTGATTACACAGCCTCATTACTGTAACTTTCATGGATACATAATATAATAATTATTGTTGATGTTGTTCTTCATTTTTTTTTTTACAGAGAGAAAAGAACAGAGCAGAGGTTTTGAAGTTCCTGAATGCGACAATGTAGACGAACAAGGACTGAATCCTGTCTGTTTACTTTAACAAGTTGTTAGTTGTCTTTACACAGACCAACTTTCAATAAGCTGGTTGTATGATTTTGCCTAAACATAAACCTAATAATAAACTTTTCACACTTTTATTTTCCTGTCTTAGGTTTTTCCACAACTTCCTTCCTATTTCCGAATTATAGATTTTTGTAACATAAAGCATTTTTCAACTCCCCAGATATCATGATTATTGGGATTGTTTTAAATGGACATGTAGTTGTCTAGATGGACCCATCTTAATCTCAAGGAATAAAACATCTTGTCCAGAAGCACCCATCTTAGTCTCAAGGAATAAGACTTGTTGTCCAGAACACCCATCTTAAGCACAAGAAGACTATAAAATGTCTGATATATGGATGCCTGTTTTAAATAAACCAGTATCAATAAAGGAAGATGCTTGTTTTGAAAAACTGCAGCATTTGTGCAGATCTAGAAAGTCATGATAAGCTTGCAGGTTTGGCTTTCAGGACTGAGAGCATCATGGAAATTCAAGCTGTTCTGGGAAGTTAAAGATGAATTCTGGAATTTGATCATGGTGACCATGTCAAACCATGGTTTTATTATCGAGACCACATTAGTGAGAAGCAAGATATAACCGTCACTTTGCTGGCAGCATTCTCAAGAGTTTCTTAAGGTTTTGGTTAAAGACTTTTGTTGGTATACATTTCCTAAACTCATGATATCACACTTGGCATTAATCATTATGAAGCTAAGGCAGTTCCTTCTCTGACATGCATATTTGCCCCTTTGATCTTGGAATCAAGGTCACACAAAAAATTGCATTTAGATATTGGCTGTAGATTTTTTTAATTTGTTCTTATTTCATAAACCTCTTGCTGGATTTTCCTCATACTTTGGATGATTCATTGTGTAACTAAAACAATTCTGCAGCATTTGGTTTCACCCCAGTGATGCTGGGGTCAGGGACACAATGAAAGAAAATTAATATTAAGATTAATTTGTTTTATTTGCTTATTTTTCCTAAACCCCTTGATAGATTTTGTTCATACTTAGAATTCATCATTGTAAATCTAAGACAATTCATCTTGTGACATGCTTGCACAACGTTTTTTCCCAGTGCAGTCAAGGTCACATGTTTTAGAGCAATGCTTGACATGCAGGCCTTGACCATGTTTTTTTTGGGGGGGGGGTCAGCCTACTAAACAATTGATGTGTATACAAATATGTTTGCAAGTGCAATATGTTACAGTTTAATGATTTCTTGATAACTACATCCTGCCAGCTGAAGGACATAAATGAGCTGGCATATCTTCTGTCTCCTCCTTTCCCCCTTCAACCACATTAAAAGCACCTATAGCCCCTATTTATGTAAGGTTCTTTGCTAATAAAAGCACCCATGTAAGGTTCTATGCTAATACAGAAAACTTAAAAATATTACCATAGAAACATCAAATCATGTCCCCAAAATACTGTAGAAATACAGTTGCGAAGAAAGGATGATAGCATAAAAGTAGAATGATGGCTGAATGACTCATATACATGTAGTAGTAATTGACTTGTATAGGCCCTGAAAATTTAGGAGAAATTGAAGCGCGAGTCAGGAACTAACAGTATGTGAATAAGGATGACACGATTACATTTCTTGTGAGTGGTTTTCTTTCTCAAATGGAATTTGATATGTGTTTACTAAGAAAAACCACATTCCAAGCCCATTATACATTGTCTACATACACACACATACAAACACACACTTGCACATGGCCAGATATGCTGCCAGGTCATGGGAGTATAGGTTTCTTGTAAAATTTATTCAGAGCCACACAACTTTTAAACCCTATGGGCAAAATGTTGTGCAAGTCACCTGTGATTCCATGGAATTATTGTTTTTCAATAGGTAGATAAGAGCATGTTTTTTTTAAATTTTCTCCATGATCTCAAATAATCCTTTATCTATGGAGAATATTGTTTAAATACAAGCACCTTTACGATGGAGATCTGTTGAAGTATTACAGAAACTATGGAGGTATTCCAATTGATTTTTGTCTTGGAGGGGTATAGTAATTTGATCCATCAATCAGCCATTAAGGAAATGTCTAAAGCACAACAGCAGTGTGTCATTTTGAAGCAAAGTCAGGGAGGCAGAAGGATAATCTGTGACAGTCAGAGATACAGAAGGATAATCTGTGAAGGTCAACACTAGAGAGGATGAAATATCTGATGATTTGCTGCTAATTAAACATGGGACAGAAAGTGGTGATACTGAAATAACCAGCATGATGATGTTTACTTTGGTTTAGGCCAAACATAGGACAGAAAGTGGTGATACTGAAAGAACCTGCATGAGGATATTTTCTTTGGTTTAGACCAAACATAGGACAGATAGCAGTGACACTGAAAAAACTGGCATGATGATGTTTACTTTGGTTTAGGCCAAACATAGGACAGAAAGTAGTAATACTGAAATAACCCCATGAGGATGTTTACTTTCGTTTATGCCAAACATAGGACATATAGCAGTGACACTGAAAAAAACTGGCATGATGATGTTTACTTTGGTTTAGGCCAAACATAGGACAGAAAGCGGTGATACTGAAAAAAACAGCATGATGATGTTTACTTTGGTTTAGACCAAACATAGGACAGAAAGTGGTGATACTGAAAAAACCGGCATGATGATGTTTACTTTGGTTTAGACTAAACATAGGACAGATAGCCCTGATATTGAAATAACTTACATGATGTTTACTTTGGTTTAGGCCAAACATAGGACAGAAAGCAGCGATACTGAAAGAACCGGCATGATGATGTTTACTTTGATTTAGGCCAAACATAGGACAGAAAGTGGTGACATTGAAAGAACCGGCATGATGATGTTTACTTTGGTTTAGGCCAAACAGGACAGAAAGCAGCGATACTGAAAGAACCGGCATGATGATGTTTACTTTGATTTAGGCCAAACATAGGACAGAAAGCGGTGATACTGAAATAACCGGCATGAGGATGTTTACTTTGGTTTAGGCCAAACATAGGACAGAAAACATTAATACTGAAATAACTGGCATGAGGATGTTTACTTTGGTTTAGGCCAAACATAGGACAGAAAGCAGTAATACTGAAATAACCGGCATGAGGATGTTTACTTTGGTTTAGGCCAAACATAGGACAGAAAGCGGTGACATTGAAAGAACCGGCATGATGATGTTTACTTTGATTTAGGCCAAACATAGGACAGAAAGCGGTGACATTGAAAAAACCGGCATGGTGATGTTTACTTTGATTTAGGCCAAACATAGGACAGAAAGTGGTGACATTGAAAGAACCAGCATGATGATGTTTACTTTGAGTTAGGCCAAACATAGGACAGAAAGCGGTGACATTGAAAAAACCGGCATGATGATGTTTACTTTGATTTAGGACAGAAAGCAGTGATACTGAAATAACCGGCATGAGGATGTTCACTTTGGTTTAGACCTTGCAGAACATTGATACATTGACAGAAATATCTAAGGAACACCATGCAAGAATTGTGGAAAATTGTGTTTTGGATATACATGGCCATGTTTGCAGTGGTTCAGCCTTTATAAAAAGCTGATTATAAAAGGGGATTGATTCTTTTTTCAAAGCAAAATTCAAACTACTCCAAGGAATTGGCTAACCACGGACCTGTAATAAAACTCTATCACTATATCATTACGGTAAGAAAATGTCGGAATATTAGAGAAAAAATTCTTACATTCCTATCTAGATAAGTAATTTTATGTAATTTGGATATATATATATATATATATATATATATATATATATATATATATATATATATATATATATATATATGGAAAGAATTTATTTTCCGTTTTATTTGAAGACTATCTGACATATTATTACCACATTGATAGAGTTTAAAAGGCCTGTGGGCCAACATCTGGAACAGTAAAAAAAAAGCTGATGATTGTACCAGTGTGTGGTCCAATAAATGATTTTCAGTTTGCAAAGACTGTTTAGAAGGGGAGTGATAAGAACAAAGAATATTTACCATCTACGCAACAATTAGATGTGCAGATTCCTTGTTCATTTATTGTCAAAGAAGTGATAAAAAAAAAGTCGTTAAATTATTGTTTTAAATTTGGTGTTTCAACACCTTGTATTAATATTTTCACCCATCAGTGAAACAAGTAACATTAGGCATTGTTCATCCACCCTGCTTCCCCTTCTCCCACACCTCCCAAAGTTTTTTATAGATAGGAAAATTTCTGGCAGTACCTCTGCATCACCTGACATTTCATTCCTTAAAAAGCCCAAAGAAGAGAGTTGGTGTTCTAACAGTTCATAAAGGATGAACTTGTTTTTGTATTATGTTTCATGTACATAATTGGTTGATATAGTGTGTTTTTGTATTATGTTTCATGTACATGATTGGTTGATATAGTGTGTTTTTGCATTATGTTTCATGTACATGATTGGTTGATATAGTGTGTTTTGTATTATGTTTCATGTGCTTGATTGGTTGATATAGTGTGTTTTGTATTATGTTTCATGTACATGATTGGTTGAAATAGTGTTTTTGTATTGTTTCATGTGCTTGATTGGTTGATATAGTGTGTTTTGTATTATGTTTCATGTACATGATTGGTTGATATAGTTTTGTTCTTGTATTTTTTTGATGTACATGATTGGTTGATATTGTGTTTTTGTAATATGTTTCATGTACATGATTGGTTGATATAGTCTGTTTTTGTATTATGTTTCATGTACATGATTGGTTGATGTAGTCTGTTTTTGCATTATGTTTCATGTACATGATTGGTTGATGTCTGTTTTTGTATTATGTTTCATGTACATGATTGGTTGATATAGTGTTTTTTGTATTATGTTTCATGTACATGATTGGTTGATGTCTGCTTTTGTATTATGTTTCATGTACATGATTGGATGATATAGTGTGTTTTGTATTATGTTTCATGTACATGATTGGTTGATATAGTGTGTTTTTTGTATTATGTTTCATGTACATGATTGGTTGATGTCTGCTTTTGTATTATGTTTCATGTACATGATTGGATGATATAGTGTGTTTTTGTATTGTTTCATGTACATGATTGGTTGATATAGTGTTTTTGTATTATGTTTCATGTACATGATTGGTTGATGTCTGCTTTTGTATTATGTTTCATGTACATGATTGGTTGATACAGTCTGTTTTTGTATTATGTTTCATGTACATGATTGGTTGATATTGTCTGTTTTTGTATTATGTTTCATGTACATGACTGGTTGATAAAGTTTGTTTTTGTATTATGTTTCATGTACATGATTGGTTGATGTCTGTTTTTGTATTATGTTTCATGTACATGATTGGTTGATGTCTGTTTTTGTATTATGTTTCATGTACATGATTGGTTGATAAAGTTTGTTTTTGTATTATGTTTCATGTACATGATTGGTTGATGTCTGTTTTTGTATTATGTTTAATGTACATCATTGGTTGATAAAGTTTGTTTTTGTATTATGTTTCATGTACATGATTGGTTGATGTCTGTTTTTGTATTATGTTTCATGTACATGATTGGTTGATATAGTCTGTTTTTGTATTATGTTTCATGTACATGATTGGTTGATAAAGTTTGTTTTGTATTATGTTTCATGTTCATGATTGGTTGATATAGTCTGTTTTTGTATTGTTTCATGTACTTGATTGGTTGATATAGTGTTTTTGAATTATGTTTTATCTACATGATTGGTTGATATAGTCTGTTTTTGTATTATGTTTCATGTACATGATTGGTTGATAAAGTTTGTTTTTGTATTATGTTTCATGTACATGATTGGTTGATATAGTGGTTTTGTATTGTTTCATGTGCTTGATTGGCTGATATAGTCTGTTTCTGTTTTTGTATTATGTTTCATGTACATGATTGGTTGATAAAGTTTGTTTTTGTATTATGTTTCATGTTCATGATTGGTTGATGTAAGTCTGTTTTTGTATTATGTTCATGTACATGATTAGTTGATACAGTGTGTTTTTGTATTGTTTCATGTACATGATTGGTTGATATAGTGTTTTTGAATTATGTTTTATGTACATGATTATTTGATATAGTTTATTTTTGTATTGTGCTTCATGTACGTGACTGGTTGATATAGTGTTTTTGTATATGTTTCATGTACATGATTGGTTGATATAGTGTTTTTGTATTGTTTCATGTGCTTGATTGGTTGATATAGTGTTTTTGTGTTATGTTTTATGTACATGATTGATCGATATAGTTTATTTTTGTATTATGTTTTATATACATGATTGGTTGATATAGTGTGTTTATAGAACAAGGCATGCCATCTTTGGGGAATTTCAGAAAGGGGACTGAAACGTGCAACATGAAGGCAAATGATCATTTCAGTAGTGTAGATATGGGAGTGGAATTTTATTTCCAGTTGCCTCCTGTGATATTGCCATGTACATAACAAACAGAAAAATAGTTTCTTATGGGTGTAACAGACATTACTTTTGATTCCATTGCATATCATACTATAATTGAATATTTTGAATTTGTATCCTTTATGAACAGAAATTTTATAAAATCTTTAATTTTTTGTACATACAACATGACTTGAATAGACATTACTTATGAGATGCACGGTACTTATTACATACATGCCACATTCCCAGACTGTTTTGGAGGAGGGGGGATTAAAACTCACAAAGTGTCTTTTGAGGTCCCAAAGATAGTAAGTGCATGGTACTTATTGCATACATGCCACATTCCCAGAGACTGTTTTGGAGGAGGGGGGATTAAAACTCACAAAGTGTCTTTTGAGGTCCCAAAGATAGTAAGTGCATGGTACTTATTGCATACATGCCACATTCCCAGAGACTGTTTTGGAGGAGGGGGGATTAAAACTCACAAAGTGTCTTTTGAGGTCCCAAAGATAGTAAGTGCATGGTACTTATTGCATACATGCCACATTCCCAGAGACTGTTTTGGAGGAGGGGGGATTAAAACTCACAAAGTGTCTTTTGAGGTCCCAAAGATAGTAAGTGCATGGTACTTATTGCATACATGCCACATTCCCAGAGACTGTTTTGGAGGAGGGGGGATTAAAACTCACAAAGTGTCTTTTGAGGTCCCAAAGATAGTAAGTGCATGGTACTTATTGCATACATGCCACATTCCCAGAGACTGTTTTGGAGGAGGGGGGATTAAAACTCACAAAGTGTCTTTTGAGGTCCCAAAGATAGTAAGTGCATGGTACTTATTGCATACATGCCACATTCCCAGAGACTGTTTTGGAGGAGGGGGGATTAAAACTCACAAAGTGTCTTTTGAGGTCCCAAAGATAGTAAGTGCATGGTACTTATTGCATACATGCCACATTCCCAGAGACTGTTTTGGAGGAGGGGGGATTAAAACTCAAAAAGTGTCTTTTGAGGTCCCCAGAAAGTACCATTGTCCAATTGAAAGTAAACTATCTTTTCATATGATCATCTTGAAAATTATGTGAATTTCAAATTTGAATGAAAGAAGATAGCAAATGTATTCTTCAAAGCATTTATTACACTTACATAAATATGTGCACACACATACATAATCCCAACCATGCAGACATTAAATAAAATAAACAAGTGGACAGTGGAATATAGTCTTAATTAGATGGGTTCTTTGCTGCTGTCACTAGTTTAGTAGGGGTTTGAAGGCAGTGCAAGAGTCGTGTGTTTCATTTGTTTGCACTCATTAGAGACTGGCTGGTACTGTTGTTCAGACTTCCACAAAGATCTTTTTGAGTTGCTCTCAGGATAAAATTGATTTTTCTGTATCTGCATTGCCCTGAGGGAGTGTCAAACATGCAATATCCACCCTTGTTTGATTATCAAATCTATGATAGATTATAAACTTTCTTCCAGGCACAGTCATCACCCAGATCAAAATAGTGATAGCCTTGTCATTTCCTATGTCATTAGATTCATCGGTGAGGACTGAGAATTTGTTATTTTGACATGACTCTGTCACTTTTTGTCCAGCATTGGTGCTATTGCATTGTGTATTGTATTCGTTGTTTTGTCCATCTGTCTTTGGAGAAATATTGCCACTGATTACAAATTTACCATTAATCAATAATAAAGATGGTTTAAATATTTTGATTCAAGACAATCATGTGTAATAACTTGTCTTCTTCAACATATATCTCTTCATTTACCTAACTTAAAACAAATTGCTTTATTTGACATGGTGTACCTGTGCAAACAAACCTAATTGGCTTTCCCACTGCAGTGTTTGAACATGACATCACCCTAGCTGTTGTCAGATAATTAAGTAATCTGTGAGATGGTAGTGGTTTATCTGGGATGCCCTAACCTTTTAATCACCCCTAAGGCAATTCAGGGTATGAACTACCCTGAGGAGAGGATTGCATGAGCCATAATCTGGCCTATTTACAGGTTATACATACTATAAGTTGCAGGCTTACATCATCATGGTAAAGAAACTCAGTCTTTCTCTCTTTATCTCTCTGTCTCTCTGAAAATCGTGTTTTTCAAAAAACAACCATGTTGGGTGGTTGGGTTTGGAGTCCATACTAATGTTTTTCATGTTATGGCAGCTGTGTTATCGGTATGTTAAGATTATGTACTCAGAAGACATATGCATCACACTATATATAGCAATCAGTCTTGTTTTATACCATACAAAATGACCAAAATAATAAGTTGTCTGGTAATTAATGCAGTCACCGACATTTTGCGTCTACCATTGTTTTCAAGCAGTAAGCATTAGGTTGTAAAGACATACATGAAAGAATAATGTTTATTTGCATGTATCTAATATGCTATCAGTAAGTATAAACATGTGCTACAGAAGTTGATAGTGGCATGCTTGACACGTACATACATACATACATACATACATACATGCATATATACATACATAGATTCATACAAATATACATATATATACACATACATGCATACAAATAAATGCATGCATGCATGCATGAACTCACATAAATGTACATGTCTGCATGCATACATATGTATGGCATGTGATATAAGTATGCAACATGTTAGTGTGTGATTTTACTAGAATATGCTCAAGCTCATGTACCGGTATTAAATCCCATCTCTTTCGGGAGGAGACACAAAAAGTGTCATTGGTTTTTAGTAGTAGTCCAGTGATGTGGAAACCACCTGGGAGGTATAAGTTGAACCAATGGAAGAACAAAGTTGCTGTCAACTAACTTTTTATTGGGAGTTTTTTTTACATGCTACTAAATATTCAAAATTCACGTTGTAGTATCGTATGAACATCATACATAAATTATCATAGATATACATGTGTTATGCAGTGAAATGGAGATGAGATGAAGTAAGAGCAAATATAAGAACAATTTATCTTATAATAAGTAATAAATCATTTAGTAACATTTATCTTATTAATACATTCATTTATAGAATATGTATATAATTTCCCAGATTTCTGTCTTATGCTGGTTTTTTGGAATCAGTAATTTAATAAATTTCAACATACTGGGGCCTTTGCAAAATAATAGTCTACAGTTGAACCTCTCTTGAAAAACCACCCCTTCTTCCTAAGAAAATATGGTTTCTCAAGACAGGTGGTCGCATAACAGGTCATATTACAATATAATCAATACATGTTTGCATTGAGAATATGGTCTCTCAAGACAGGTGGTCTTGCATAACAGTGGCCTTTCAATACAGGTTTTACTTCTTTCTTAGTGGCAAATAACAGTGGCATCCTGATACAAAGTGATACCAGTATTCATCTTCACCACATAGCACAAAATACAAGTCCTTTGATCAAGTGGGGTGGATTGTGATCTCTTTCATCTTCTTGATTCATTTAAACTAGGGTTACGTGTCCTTATTTTTTAAAGGGATTTTCTACATTTATTTATGTTACAGTATCCAAAATATTCTGTGCAAGGTTATAGTTTTCCTTCTGACTTTGTGTAAAATAGATTCCCTTGGTTGATGAGCCAAAAGCTTGTTTCTTCAGAAGATACCAAACAGGATAAGGGCGTGAACACAATTCTGCTTGACTCAACTGCATATCTCAAAAGCCTATGAGGCTGACCCATCATACTGGACCATTCCATTCATGCTTTCATGGAATGACTGGATCGTGCTGAGGGAACATCCAGTCTATTCTAGCAGCTTGAAATCAGCTTATGTAGTCAAGGTCAGATGCCTTTGTGCTGTCAGAGGTTTTGTAGAGAGGTTGTCTCTGTTCTCAATATTTCTCTTGCTATTATCTCAGTGGAAAAATTATGTCCATGGTGGATCTCTGTGCTTTAAAGTTTATTCAGGATGATTGAAGCAAACACTTTGCATATGGTACTCAGCAGGAGATGGTACAATATTTGTTACAATGTTTCTTATAACCTTTGTTTTTGTAGAGAGTGATTGGTTGACATCTCATATCTTGTGGTACTAAATCCATTCTCCAGCATTGGCAGAAGAGCTCTTGGAGGTGTTGGAGTAGGGTGGTTTTTCCACATTTCACAGCTTGTGCCATCTTTTCTGAGAGACTTTCCATTTGCTTGGCACAGGTAATTTTATTTCAGGATTTTGTTTATGGTAGCCTTGAATTCATCGTAAAACTGGTCGTTTGTTTAGGATGATGAGAAGAGTGTTGGAGTGTCACAAGGTTAATGAGGCCCACATAAGATATGAGGTGTAGTACCAGTACTCGCCCTGAATTGTTTGTGCTCAGTTCAATCATCCCCAGGATTATGTTTTTTTACTGCAAGGTCCACTCTACACCAGTTTGTTTCTGCTATACCTTTTTCCTTGCCAGCTGAATGTGTAATCTTTTCTGTCTGTGCAGTCTAGTTGATATGAGCAGTATGTCTTCCAGCATGTAGTCCTTTCTGCTTGTCATTTATCACAGCAGTTTTGCATGCATGGTTGATCTATAAAAAACCAATTGACCTCCCTTTCACTGCCTCACTGGTAGAGTGCAAAAGAAATGGAGGAACCAATATAGTTTGGAACCAGTTAAGTTACAGGAGTTTCTGAAAGGATGCCAAAATTTATATCAGACCGCCTTGGAGACTTCACTCTGGATTTTCTTGTTATGCTTTACTGCCATAGATCGAGGTTATTACAAGGTGCAGATATACAGGTATTATCCATTGATGTGCAACTCTGATTAGTGCATTTAAATAACATGAATATAATCCATGGCCATGAAATGACCTCTGGAATTGTCTATTTTATATCTATCTTTCCTTGTATAAGTCAAATTTTTCTTGGCAGTTCTTCTTACCCAATAATACATTGAAATAATTGTTAACATCAGTAGAAACATTTTAGTTTGCTTGTTTTGATTTTGAGTGACCTGACTACAAGTGCAATTGATTGACCAACATTGATCCAAACTTTTATCTCAAGTACTGACCATATCAAATGAATACAATTTTCATCCTGCTTCGTCCTTGAATTCCTTAGTTTTCTAACTTGTAGATATAAATAGCCTTTCAAGTTTGATTGTTTGATACTAAAGTAAACAAATTTTTTAATTACGTTCCTATTTAAAATGTTTTATGCAAAATAATTTGTGTTAAAAGTAATACGTCCGTTCCATCCTGTAGTGACAGATATTTGGCTGAGGCACTGATAGATAAATTTGTAGTGGCACTACTTGTCATATATGGCACGTATCCCTTTCCCCTCCCCCTTTAACTGATTCATTTAAAAAAAAAATTAACATTTCACATGTATATCTCTTAGGAGGAATTTAAATACAAACATTTTGATTTAATTCCAGTAGTCAATGAATTGCTTTGCTGCTTCAGATTACTATCAATTCTGCAATATTGACCGATTACAAGTCACATTCCACATAACATGGATTAGTTTATCATTAGGTATAAAACTGTTTTGTTGGCAAGTATTTGGAACTGGAACTCCCTCTTTCTCAACTACAATAAGAATGCTGCTTGTTGTCAGTATGTCTGTCATTGTTTGTGAATGTGTCACATCGAAACATCTCCTGTTTTAGTCCTTTTTATGAAACATAATGGATTTTAACAACTAAGAAAGAAATAAAATATATCCAAGGCACTGCCCAATTTACGTCCCAATCCATCTTCACTACCCAAGATTCCGATACAATAACCCTATCTACACCTTGGCAGATCGAGCAGATATTTTAGTGCTTTGTCCTTGCAACAGCTATTGGATTTCATGAGTTGCCTCCCTTGGTATGTAATGCCATCTAACCAATAACATGTAACAGCGGTGCATTGGGAATCTGGTCACAATTATCAATTAGTACTTCCAGTTCAGTTCCCATGAATGTAGTTCTAGTTATTTTTAGAATATTTTTTCCTCTCTCATTTTGGTGGTGATAGAAGAGTTATATTTATGCATTTTTGGTAGGGATTTAAAGGTAATTGTTTATTCTTGAAAATATTAGCTCAGGGTGTGGTTTTCCATGTGTACTTCGGCAACAGTGCACAGTGAGTAATAATGCCTTGGTGATGATATGGAAGTGAAATCTGTGTTCAGTTTACATGCTGCTCTGTTGACAGTCCAGCCTCTCAAAAAAATGCAGGTCAACCTTTGACAAGAACTTCACCGTGAAGTCATCTTTAAAGGTGTTTTTTGATTAACATATGATTTGTATTGATTGTCACACAGTGGAAAGGTCAGTATTGAGAAACAAATGTAGAGAACACATAGTAAAATTGTGTTCTATGTCCTGTCAGTGCAGTATTGAGTTAAGTTTAAATTGGTATAAAATCTTTATTATTAATGATAGACACATACAATTAGAATATGTTATGTATATTACTTTGAAAATATCAAAATGAAAAAAAAAATTAATTTTTATTTTAAAAATTTAAATGAACATAAAAATATTAAATAAATCCCCCCAAAATGCACATATAATAATATTTTTGGGAATGATATCAGCATGTATATATTCCTACACCATATACAAGCTCCAATGTTGGATATTTGTCAAATTTTGTCAGAGAAATTAAAATGAGACCTTCATTTAAAATACACGAAGACAAAATTCTATTTTGTCTTGGTCATTCAAACTATTTATTAGGGGTCCAAGCAGTTAATTTATGTGTTTATGATGGGGTCACTTCCTGAGTAACACATATCTGCTTGTATAGCCTTCAGTAATTGTTTATAAACATAGTTATAAGGTATTTAGTGAGAGGACAAAGATGAAAACTTTATACTGGAACCTACTCAAGTTCTCACCTAAATCATATTAAACTGTCAGAGAATGAATTACAGGTCAAAGGGATAACATATACATTCCCCAGGTATATTTACCTTTGGATGTAAGAAAACAGCAAAATGATGTAAGTTGAACACAAAATGCATTCCATTTTATTGTTCAGTTTGGTTAAGATATTGAATGGTGTAGTGTGGCATTGTTGCCTATATGATGTTATAGGAATTCTAATGATCCATCTTGCTTTATGCATTATTAATTACTAATAATATTTGTTAACTGACACTTTAAAGATTACATAAGAAATATTCAAACAGATTATTTGAATTTAATTTTGTACAACTGATCTTAACATGGTTACATATCCCACATGAACAAATATCCATATATTTGAGAATGTTTGGGATCAAAAGTTCACATTCAGTACATCATATAGACTGACATTGTACCGATAGTGAAACTGTAAGGCATATTTCTGTCTGTGTGCACTGAAAATATCCCAAAATTTTATTTTCATCATGAATATGCCTATGTATGGTAACATATTTAAATTTAGTACGTTGACAGAATGTGGTATTGTAGCATCTGATTCCATTTAATCATTGAGCTTAATAATTGGTAACCAACACTCTTAAAAATACACTACAAAACTATAAATGTTCAAACAGATCATTTGAATTATGTTTGCACATTTGATCTTAACAAGTACATTGTATATGTCCCACATATGCAAATTTCCATCCTTGTTTACAAGTTTTGGGGATCAGAATTTCACATTTAGTTGATGATATAGGATTTATTGGTACCTATCGTTGATCTGTGTGGCCACATTTAGCTATATTCACTTGCAATAACCAAAATTGTTATTTCCCTTACAAATAAGATTGCTTATAGTAATATATTTTAATTTAGTACATTGTCCCTTGACTTTCCTGTACACAGGTATGTACTAATGTTTGCACCAATGATCAAACCTCACTGCTCCAACATTGCCTTAAACTTTATTAACCTGTAAATGGCTAAATATGCTTCTAGAAATCTAATATTGTTAGCATGCATTATCACTTTAATACATGGCCATTACTTCACATTTCTGAGTGTCACTCTGTTAATTTTAATATTTTTCCAATGCTTGCAACCTTAATGTTATTTTGAATCACCATAACTAACACATTTTAACTTCATTTACCTACTTCTTACTGTTTTCTAGAATTAAGTGAAACATGTTACATCTTTTCAGGTCTAGCCTGGTATCTGGAACAAAGTGTTAGAGTTGGATCAGCTTGGAAGCTCTCCAGTAGTCCAGTGGTGATAGCAATGTTTCATGAATATATGTGCAGTGTACTGCCATAAGTGACCAAGATTAGTTCACATCACCACACTGAGATATAGTACCTCAAAGACATGGCTTAGGTCTTCATGAGAGAGATTAGCACCATTTTTTAGTTAGGTAGAGCCTCCCTAGAAACTGTATTTTCCTATCCCATTGTCGCCTTTTGTAGTTATTGACATTGAAATGGAATGAATTTTTGCTATAAAACATGGTAGTGGTCCCATCAGAACTTCAAATCTTAGTGCGCTATTAGTTTTACAAAGAGCTGCCTAAGTACCTGACACAATAAATGTGGAACATAGCACCTGTCATTGTTTCTTTGGTGTGTACACCTATATGCATCTGGACAGGTATATTGTGATTTGCTGCCAAAATCACTATGAGTTATTTTGCTTCACTACCCCTGGGGAAAATGTTATCAGCTGTACAGACCCAAACTACCATTTGTTTTAAATGCCATTCATTAGTAAACTTTGCTGTCTAAAATTTGTCAAACTGAGTTTTAAAACTTGTATGAAAACTTAATTTTTCAATAAAATTTAGTTTTTAAAATTTAAATGTTTATTTAAATTAACATTTAAATTTAATTTATTAATAGTTTTAAATTTCAAACATATTTTCAGACTGGCCTTATCTTGTATTACAATTAGGTTTTTACTGCATTGAAAAATTCCTATAATTAAGGAAGATATAGCAGATTTAGTTTTGGTTTCTCAAGAGCACTTGGACCAAAACTTGCACCCTGTGGAACACCAGCACTACACACTGTCTGATAGGTGTCACATGTCTTGTTTGCAAGGAAATTCAAAAAGACTAAAATCGGCCATAACAAAATGAGCCTGTCAGAAATCGGGTCACAATTAGTACTTCCAGCACTTTTTAACTCACGACTCAGACAAAATGCCCATATTTATTGATGATAATTTGCAACATAAACTAGTAATAAAAACAGAAAAAGGAAAGGAAAATATATATACAATTAAAATCACTATAAACTATTGTGAAAAATCATGTTCAAACTCATAGACTTGATATATTACTGTATTTTACTTTATTGCTAGCATCTGAATTAATGGATTTTTTAAAGCAGAAATTTGATAATTCATTTGAGTGAATTGGGAGAAATATTTTTTTACTGCACTTAATAGATCTTAATTATATCTTGGAATCAAACATGTAGTGGCCAGCTATTAAGTTTTACAGATGTAGGCCAAAACATTTTGCAATTTATGTTGTGGCAAAGGTGGTATTGATGCCACAAGCAAATGTGTTAAAAAGCTGTCAATAAAAAATACACCTGAAGAAAGCAGGGGCAGATTAAGGTCCTTGTTGGCCCTATGCTCTTCTTTAAAAAAAAAAGACTGACATTTACATGACTGCCTCTTTTTGTATACAAGTTTCAATAACATGGTGTTTTCATATACCCTAGTCACACCTGGCACAATGCCTACTGTGTGTACTAGGTAATATGGATAAGAACGCCAGCAGTAAAGTATCCATGACACAATGCGGCCATCTGAAGAGAGTAGTTGAAGTATCAATGACAATGCGGCCTTCAGAATGAGTTGTGGAAAGTATCCATGACACAATGAGGCCATTAGAAGAAAGTAGTGGAAAGTATCTTTGACATTGTAGCCATCAGAAGAGAGTAGTGGAAAGTATCCATGACATAATGAGGCCATCATCAGAGAGTAGTGGAATGTATCTATGACAATGTAGCCATCAGAAGGAGTAGCAGAAAGTATTCATGACACAATGAGGCCATCAGAAGAGAGTAGTGGAAAGTATCTATGACAAAGTAGCCATCAGAAGGAGTAGTGGAAAGTATTCATGACACAACAAAGCCATCAAAAAGAGAGTAGTGAAAAGTATTTATGACACAATGAGGCCATCAAAAGAGAGTAGTGGAAAGTATCTATGACAATGTAGCCATCAGAAGAGAGTATTGGAAAGTATTCGTGACATAATGTAGCCGTCAGAAGAGTAATGGAAAGTATTCATGACACAATGAGGCCATCAGAAGAGAGTAGTGGAAAGTATTCATGAGATAATGTGGCGATCAGAAGAGACTAGTGGAAAGTATCCATGAGACAATGAGGCCATTAAAAGAAAGCAGTGGAAATTACCAATGACACAATGTGGCCGTTAGAAGAGAGTAATGGAAAGTATTCACGACACAATGTGACCATCAAAAGAGAATAGTGGAAAGTAGCCATGACACAATGGGGCAATCAGAAGAGAGTAGAGGAAAGTATTTATGACACAATGAGGCCATCAGAAGAGACTGGTGGACAGTACCAATGACACAATGTGGCATTAGAAGAGAGTAGTCGGAAGTATCCATGACACAATGAGGCCATATCAGAAGAGGCCAGCGAAAAATATCAAACAAGAGAGATGATAAATGCTCAATCTTGCATTTTAAAAACAGTTGTTATGCTAACTAATGATTCTATCATTCAGCGTCTTGTTGATGTTAGCATATTTACCAAGTTTAATTAAGTCAGTCAGAAATAGCATCTCGAATGGTACGATCATCCAGTCAGATGCAAGATCACTTCGTAAGCATGAGTAGATCTGGTTAATAACAAAACTCGTTGGATAACTTGATATGTTGACGTTCTTACGTTGATGCTTATTTCCAATGAAATTCGAGAAAGAACTCGAATATTTCTATAGTTTGCGAGTCTCGACAAGTTTCAAGAAGCACATATATAAAGTTATATTTATCGTAGGTAAAATAACTAGTGATCAAGTCTAAGAAACCTTAAAAAAAAGTGTAGTGAAAAGGATAAGTATACATTCGGATACCTCGGTCGTTACTATGCTTTTACATGAAGTTTATGACGTAATTTGCGACGTCACGATGGGTTACGCGTGTTACATGTATTAAAGTTATGATATGGGTATATTAATGTAAATAACTAGTCTTGATATAAAAGCCCTTTTACAAAGTTTGAAAAAATCGAGATAAATTGTAGACAAGTTTAATCATGTACAAGATCGCTTCAATAATGTAGCTTATCTAGTTCCTAATTAAATTAAACCCAGATCTTGTTTTTAAGTATATAAAATTATGTATTGTGTTGAGTTTAATCATTATACAATTAGAAATGTGGCCTGTAGAGTGGTAACAGGTGCAATACATCAGATGCAAGATCACGACATTAATATTCGTGGATCGAGCTCGTTGTATCATGGGAACTGTTGATGATATATGCCCATATTCAAAGTTTGGTAAAAATCGTAATCGAAATATAACATCTTGAATGATACCAGGCTCAGCAAAATAGATGCAAGATGGCCCCATTAATATGCATGGATTCAAGCTCGTCTGAAATCTTGACGATGCAAACCAATATTCCAAGTATATGAGCAAAATTGAGGAAGGAATATGACCTGGTAACCATTCAGTCAAACAGATACTAGATCGTCACAGTTGTCTGCAAGACTCGTTCACTATCGAACTTAGAAATAATGTGGGTCACTTGAGGGCAGAAAGGGAATTCAACATTGATAATGCATTGTTACATATTTAGAAGTGGTTTACCTCAAAAATGGGACTGCCTTGTAACATTGTTAGAAGCTGTTGACATCAACAATATGGGCAGAGTTAAGGGGTACACATGGAATCACTTCTGTATGCTGATAAATGTATAGGAATCTACTATTATGTTATCAGCGTAACAGTACTTAGTATTCTACTCTTCAGCACCCACGTTTTGAGTACTATCCTACACCCAATTTTGAGTAGTTTCGAACACAATTTTTTTAAATTACTGTCCAACACGCCACTTCTGGAGTACTATACAGCACCCAACTTTTTTAGTACTATTCAATACAAAACTCTTTGTTTACTATCCATCAACTCTTACATATTTTTACAATACCACACTCATTAAAATCCAATAAGTCTTGTGTTGCAACCAACACCCTTACTTAATCCCTAGCGAAATGGGTAGACTGCAAAAGAAGGTGGATTAAATCAAATACTGGCACACCACGTCAAACCAAATGGTACTAGTTCTTATATATACACTGTTATTACACAAAAAAGTATTTTTAAGTTTTCGAAGTTTGGGTTGGGGGTCATCTTGCAAACACAAAAATATTTGTCATTATTTTGAGTAGTGTCTCTTTTCAAGAGGTCTGGGTCGATCTGAAAAGGACTGTTTGAACTATTTTAAACACCAAGCCACTACTCCCGGGCTGGGTTCCTCTAGCAGCACATCTACTACATATGTCCCCACACCAGGGATTGGTGGAGACGAGTAACGAAGAGAGAGGAAAATTTGCCTCACTTTCCCAATCCACTACTTCACGGACCTATATCCGCGTGTTCTTATCTTCTATGTCCAGTGGACGATGTTTTGCAAAAGTGAATGAATGATAATCTTGGATCTGAGACGTGTTCTGCCATGTACGAAGGCGCCAATTGGACGCTTTAATTGTGTGCACCGCACATTACTCGGTTGTTTATCCAATGGGAGGATCCTACTCGAAATCTTGAGTGATTCTCATGGGATCAGCGCTAGGGGAGTTGGGTACTCGCTATACACCCCCCATCCCCCCACCCCCGTTTTCTGATGTTAGCCCCTGGCTTTATGAAGGTGAATTTCATTATTCTGTGGAGCCGACCCTCACTTTTTAGTATCTCCCGCTGTTGTGCCTGCGGTCTTCCTCCCTGGTTAGGTCTTCTGGGATTGGGGGCTGCTTCTCTGGTTGATGGAATTCTTTTGTATTAGCAGAAGCATAGTTCATCTTGCTTGGTCCTTTAGGTTCCACTCTAATGCACTACTAAGGCTTGAACCTTTAATTGCATTCAGGACCTTGTCAGGTATCATCACTTCTATTTTTGTCTCTATTCTTGTTATGTCTTGATCGCTGCTGTGTTAGTCGACGACTATCATGAGTGCTTACTTAACCTAACTTTCATTAAATATGCTTATCAGCCATTCGGACATGCACGGATGTACTCTGAATGCGTGCAAAGCACATTACTAGGATATAACTCATTGTGTCACTATTTGATTGTTCGTGGAATGGGTTCCAAGTACTCACTCGACACATTAATGTTATGTACAGCATACTATCGAGTTGGCATATCCAGACGAGTGAAAGGCATTGCCGGAGTCACAAAGCGGCAGCGGAAATGTTTTGAAACGCAATAGATGTACTATTAATTAAATTATGTCAAGTTTTAGCTAAATTCGGCGTCCTAGCAACAAGTAAAGTGTTAGCCACATATATTAATTGTGACAATAGTACAAATTACACATATCATTATTTAATAATATTAGAATTTGAATTTTGTTTTTATAGTGTAAATCGATTTTCCAAAACGTGTAACAAATCCATGAGTAGAAGTTGAGTCTAATTTAGTAACACGCACTAAAATATTACCAGATTTGAAGGATATGTTTAAGACGGTAGCTCGAATTTGGTCAAATTTGTAACCAAAGAGTATAATCAAAACTGTTGTAAAAATCTAAATGGAAAAATTCATAGGCAAATTTGTTTAGCAAACGACTGGAGAAACCCATCTCCAGGTATCTTCTCTGAAGTCCTCGGGTAGACAGATTATAATGCAGTCAATTTATATGCTGCAGTCTCACGAAGCATTTTTTCAGCTTTACATCTGTCTTTTTTACTGGCTTGCTGCACGCCTTGGACTGTTGTTACTCGCAGTCCCAGGATACTTTTTTCACATTTCATCGGTCTTCCTGCCTGGACTGGTACTCTCTCCGTCGAGGTTTTTCACGTACCCAATAGTTTCCCTTGTATTCTGGCCTTTAGTTTGTACTCGTCGACCACACTGGGGGAGGGGGGGGGGGGCGGGTATATATCTTCCGTTAACGTTCTGCAACATATTTCCTGCTACGCCTCCGACTTCCTTATGTTCAAGTATTACGTTTATCGTTAGCTGTACGTGCAGCCCGTGGAACTACCATAAGTGGCCTCCTCCCATTTCCCTGTCATAACAGGTGTGGCATGATGTTGATGGTTACACGGCTAGAATCTGAGATGACTTTCAGTGCTTACTTAGAAATCTTTATGTTACGACCTGTTCGGCCAGTTGAACATGTACGTCGGCTCCTCAAGTTGGTATGGAGCCACCACTCAAGATTTCTTGCGTGAAAACGCGCATTTTTTAAATTAAATTTGTGTGCACCGAGCGCTACTGTCGAATGTTGGACATGTTCCCAATGAGAAAAGACCAAATTCGAAGCATTAGAACGGGCGTCGAGTAGGAAAGTAGCCATAACTGTCGTGGAGAATAGCCACATTTCACATAACGACACCCTGGCTGCGTGAAAGCAGACAGCACTGGGATTTGTTATTCGTTAAGTGGGTAAGAGCCACCATTCGACGTTTTATTTATTCTGTATTCCCCGGGATGGCAACTCGAGATGCAGAAAAGGAGGCGAAGGCCGGCTGAAGTCCTCGAGCGTCATCAGAGTTTACTGAGAAGCCATATAGGTACTATTGATCAAAATTCTGCCCAGTTACCTAAATCGGGCTCTTCCTATTACTAATTGTGCGTAAGACATATATTTGTAATGAGGATCACGCTATTCAATTAAAAAATTTATACCCTGTGCTGTTTAAGAATTTTGTGTACATAGTGTATATACATTTTCCGGACAACATTGATAAATACCAGGTCTAAGTGACCCAATTAAAGTTTGCAATCCTCGTCTGATAAAATTAAAGTACAGTGTTTGAACGGTGGACTATGGATTTATATTCGAATGTTCAAATCAGTGATATGAAAATGGGTTTTCAAGCCAAACTGAGAGTCCAATATATAACGCAATTTTGATCAGCAGCCCTTCCCTGCCTGGCCCCTTTGTGATGTGGTTGCGAGGACACGCGTGGTTCCTTCCTCTGTGCTACCGTTGTTGGAATTGTTGATGTTGAACTGGGGTAGGGATTACTTCCTGGATACCTCGTTACGGGTACACTGTATCAGTAGAGGCTGCGGTGAACTTCGTCGCTCCTGCCGTCGTACCAGCTCTTTCCCTCCTTGTCCCTGTTTTGTGGAGCTCATTCGCTGATTTCTATCGTCGTTTGAATCCTTCCAGATAAGTAGATTTCTATCGTCGTTGGATTCCTTCCATATAAGTAGATTTCTATCGTCGTTGGATTCCTTCCAGATAAGTAGATTTCTATCGTCGTTGGATTCCTTCCAGATAAGTAAGCTCTACCCTGATGCAATAGTAAGGCCTAGGCTTGTTTGCATTCAAGGCTCTAGCTGTCTCCTTTCTGCGTGTTGCTTCTTGCTCTCTCAGCTGAGGACTTTAATGAAACAGTTCTTATCTTATCTTGGGTTTTAGGTCGCATTCGCTCCTTCGGGGATGCGCGACAGCTTAATACCCAAATCATGTGTTATATAATTTATCATGTGAGTGGGAATTAGAACGTCACTCCTACGTCATTTTATGTGTGTACTGCACACTTCTTAATTGACATTATGCGAGATAATAGATCTCTCCGCGTACCAAATCACGTGACATGACGCCCTGCTAATCTATGACAAACATGCGTTGTCACGTTTGCTAAGACCCAGCTTATAGAGTCATGTATCAGCTATAATCTACCTGTCTTGGGAATATTACCGCGGCCTTGTGTTTGATCTCTAAACATTTCCACGGAGTTAGTGTTGAACTCTTACGCAAGGTTACCATGACCAGCCAGAGACCGGAAACTTGAGTCTCGTCACTTAACAAAGGCTTGCCGTTATCACACCTGTATGCTAATGGTTTGTTCATATATCAAAAGGAAGTCCACTGGGTGAACGGGGCGTGTTCTCACCCGTCCCCACGTTAACAGACAGCGAGAGGTACATTGTCCATTTAGTTTCATCGGATCGGTCTACAGCGAATCCAGTGAAAAATTGAGATAGATGGCGTGATTCCAAGTCATATCCGAACGATACTTTCCGAACTCGTACGATTAATTCAGTATTTGCCTGAAAGGATTGCAGATCAATAGGGTTTATTCCGAGAACAGAAGTCACTCGTAATCTGGCGGCAGAACTTAAAGGTAGATTCTAAGGAAAGACAAAGCTTGGAAAAGGTCAGCAAGTTATTTGCTTGATTTTTTGCAGTATATTACGGCTTCATAATTATAATTATTTGTAGTATGTACACTCAATTACTAGGATCATTTAGTAGTGTAGTGTTTCATTTACACGCGTATTTGAGAAATGGGCATGAGCTGTACATAGAGAATCATGTAGATTGTTAGCTTGTAGTCGGAATTAATTTTTGTAATTCGCTATTAGGTTACTTCATAGTAAACCAGTGCATTTATTAATGCGTTATTTGAGAATTTACACGTGCTTAATTGTGAATTTGGAAAATGTTCAAGAATGTAGGATTAGTTACTATGGATGTATGCATATATCAGAGCATGAATATTTGAATATTTGCGTACTTTTTATGAGTTGTAAGGTAAAGAAATGCGTCTGATTATTGGGAAATTGTTCAGTATAACGAGATTAGGAATATGTACTGATGTAACGGAATTTATTGATGTATGTTTATGAAGTAATTGATACCGTGTGAACGAATGCGTGACAGGAAATTTTATAGCCGTTATCTGATGATAGACTGTGTGTAGTTTGAGATGAGAGGGTTAAGGAAAAAGATTATGCCGTCTTGTGTTTTCGCAGGAAGCTTTTTATGGGACAGAGAACTTCCGGTTCCATTGGGTCCCAAGTCTTCAAGAGTTGGAGACGGAATTTAGACTGTAGCCGAGACAGTCGAAGTTGACAGATGTGTAGTCGTGAGGGAGAAAGTGGAGGAGGAGGAGAAGGAGTCTAGAGAAAGTCGAGGAGGAAGAGGAAACGGAATTGGGAGAAATAAGAGAGAGAAAGGATACACCAGATGAGTATAAATACAAGGACAGGTGGAAATCACTCTCACGCTGCTAATCAAGTGATGCAGTATGCTTATTAAAGGGTCGAGCGGAAGGTGTGTAATTGGAAATTTGAGTAATTTGGTTATTGAATTGTTATTCATTCAATTTCAACCGTTTTTGTATATTTAACCATTTAACCATCGGCATTGCTGACTGGGGGCAAGGAGCTTTACATCTATCTTTCACTAAATTTAACTTCCAACAAAATAGAGCCTGGGTGGAACTTCTATAATACTTTAAATAAAATACTGAGAGCACCCAGCCCCAACCATATACTTCGTCACATGCAGTATTTGACAAAGAAATCTGTTTCGGCTTAAGATATAGATTTATTGAAAATGATTTGTATTCTTAAAAATGTAAAAATTTCAAATTTGCATAAATTATACTGCATTAGACAATATTTATATTTTCAGTTCAATTTCTCATAGTAATAGTCTAAGTTTGATGTGTTATTTCAGCAAATAATAAAACTCAATTTTAAAGCTGCTCGAGAACTTATTCATGTACAAGGAAATTCGCGCCAAAAGATAATAATGTATTTAGTATATAATCTTATCCTTATTAATTTTATCTGGCTTATGTTTATGCTACCTTGGAAGTAAATGAATTAAAAATTAATAACAAAATTGTAAATAATTACTGTTTAGATGTATACTGTTGTACACAATAATTTTAAAGTTCTGCTATGTTCGTCAGATGGAATTTTGATCAATGATGTATGTTGATGGAAACATGTAAATGCATGCTTAACATATATGTTTCTGTATTTCTTTATTATTAGATTTTTTATCCCCACCCTCCTTCAGCCTAGTGAGAAAGTAAAGAGTCACTTAAGTGTCTGAAAAATCGAGACGATAAATCTTTGTTTTGGGACAAACCAGCATTAAAGTGTAAATTTTCAAACCTTACAATAAAGCAGCCAGGGGTTCAGTGCTTCCTATACAAGAAAAAAAAATATGCATCAAAGCCCGAAAGTTGGTGGGGGGGGGGTCTCCACCCATATTCTATAAATGTTTATAATATATATATATATATATATATATATATATATATATATATATATATATATATATATATATATATATATATATATATAAATTTGAATTCTTTTATTTTTCTTCAAGCCATCGATGGGACATGCTTTTATATATACTTTTATGGAAATAACCATGTTGTAATTGCCATCATTTGTTTCCATATTCAGCTGATCGTTAACGCGACCACAATTTTTTTTATATCCATCAACGTTTATCTGTTTAACGTAAGGAATGAATCGAATTCTTCCATTTAGACTATCTGGATATCGACGGTCAGAATTACATGGCTTCCATCGCCTTCTTTTCACTTTATCGATCGAGAAATCAACAAATCATTGCAAAAATTGCAAATACTTATCATAATCAATTCATTACCGAAGGAAAATAGCGGACGTAAGCAATGCCCGGAGGATTATCTGACTTACGCTCGCTAATTTATGATTGACAACTGGCGATAGGTCAATTATCATGTCCGGCCCAGGCAAGGGAGGAAAGGGGGTAGGAAATTTCACCGACCGCTGCCCCGAAGGCATTCACTCACGAGGGTGTAATTTTTCTCCGAATGTTGTCAAAAAGTAAATATGTCGTCTTGCCGAAATTTAGAATACTGGAATCTCTGTGGTATGGGATTTAGTAGGTGAAGGTTGAGACGAACATTCGCGGGTCACTTAGAATTAGTTATATTAAAATTTTAACCATGACTTCTGCTGCCACTTGAGCTTTAATTGGATCAAATTTTAGCTCACGTGTGGCCGGGCTGGCTTGATGGATTTGGGTTGTAACAACCTCATAATATGATAGTTGATGAGTCAGATAAAGATATACTAATGGTTTGTAGCCATGATTATGTTATATATAGATAATCTATTTTCTATTCCGTCATGTGCGGGGAAGGTGGGTGCTAATGGGCGGCTGATGGTATTGGGCGTTACCACCTTATATTGTATTAATTTTTAGTGGCCTATTCTCTGTCAACTACCTATGGCCTGATTGTATTGGGCTTTGGACCACCTTACATTAATACTGTTCGAGAGCCTATATTATTATACTGAGGGTTATAATGTCGATATTTACATGTATATCGACTGTGCCTAATGATTGGAAGGTAACCACTGTGTGATTCGGTAAATATATGCAATTGCTCTAATAACATTTGTTTTTTGGGGAAAGCACCGTTTTCTAAAGATATTAAAGGCTGCAGAGTGATAGCGTTTGGTGGTTATTAGGCACTGAGTTCTAAAAATGATGTTTTGTTGTGTGCTGATCCATGACCAGTATACGAGAAGCAGGGATTTTTTCTCTCCATCGAGAATGAATTCGATATGTGCACAGCGTCGCCATGTCCGAAGGACACACTCTCAGTTCGGTCCTTCAGCCGATACGTTCCGCCTGCCTCACGCCTTGGTCATGGTTTGTAAATGTGTAAAGTCTGCATAGTGGTCCATAAAAAATGAGGGACAGATGTCGGTGTTCGTGTAAATGTGTATTCTAAATGTCTATATCTTACCTATTTATTCAATCTCTGATACGAAGTTTAGAATGTTCTTAAAAATCCGATCGATGTTATTAAAACTAAGCTTCAAGAAGTCAGGGTACGTGCCGTGTGCTCCTGTTTCTTTAAGGCTGGTTTATAATTTATTCCTTGGTACCAGGTATTAAAGATATGATCGGTACTTTAAGGCATTGGACAGTAAGGTCAGTTTGATCCCCATTTTATATTGTATGGTAAATATTTTTTAAAACACCATGCTAGCATTGTAATTTCTGTTTTGACTATCTTCAGTTCCTTTGGGTTAGTTTGGGTTACCTGACTTGTGGTGTTGGATCGTGTGCAGCTTTCTGCCGTTAGTGATGCTGTCCCATTCTCATTGCCATTGATCATTGATGTTTTTGTCTGATAAAGCTGTAAAGTTTTTGTATAATATATTCCAGATCAGTGGGGCTATTATCGTATAATTTGGCTTTCGCTTCCTTGTCTGCCCTTTCATTGCCAGAGATATCTATATGCGAAGGCACCCGGATAAATTCTACTGTGCATTGCTTATCTTCTAAATTTCTAAGTTCATAATTGACCTCCTTTAAAAAGTTTTCCCTGCGTGTGGTATTATCTGATTCAATGGATTTTAACACGCTGAGGAAGTCGTTGACTATGTTTCAGCACATTGTTGAATCGAATCCAGTTGAGGGCTTCTTTTTTGCCCAAAATTCTGCTGAAAAGATGGAGCAGCCATCCGGCAGTATCGTCTCCAGCACCGTATCCCCACCCGAACCACCACTGCATCAGCAGTTTTGATTGCTTCTGTTGATTTCGATCCATCTGTGTAAATATTTCTATTTGTGTGATATCCCTGGCCTATTTCCGAGAGACTGTTTGCTCTTTATTTTCAGATGCTGGTCTTCTTTGCTTTCATAATTAATAGCTTCTAAGTTGATTGTTGGTTTCTTACACATCCATTGGGGCCGAATATGGGTATTTTATCTGTTCGGCTTGAATTCTTCCTAACCCTAGTTTGGTTGAGAATTCGTGGATCTTCTTTCCTCCAGATGTGTTTGATACTAATTTTAGGCAGAATGTCTTCTTGCATCTCTTCAACATAGACCTTGTAGGATACGCATGTCATGTATAGATATCTAATGAACAATTCTTTTCTTCTTATATCAAGTGGTGGTTCGTCCACTAAAATTTTGGAGTTCTTCCATAGAAATGCCTCTCAAAGTTCCGGTACAGATGGTTAGAGCCTTATATTGGATGCTATCAAGTTCTTTTAAAAGGCTAGTGCTTGCTGAAGCATATACCTGGCATCCATAGTCAGTTTTTTGGTATAATGTCAGCAAGATGTCTTGATCTGCTCCCCAAATAGATTTGTTAGGTTCCTGAAGATATTCCTGACTAATTCTGCTGTATGTTTGTTCCTAGAAATTTAGGTACCTTTTAAAATCGAATTTGTGTATTATTTAAATATGGTTTTGGGCATACCCGAGATTGTCTCCTTCTTGGCGAAAAAGGACCCCTATGGTTATATCTGGTGCGATTTAAAAACACCACTTGTCAGCCCAGCGACCATTTCTGTCTAGACTCATTTGGAGTTGGCCCACAACAGATTCACTGGTTGGGCTTTCTGCTCTCTAGATGCTGCTGTCGTTGGCGATCTGTGATAGGTCTCTTTTGACATAGTTGACACACTGTTCCATGTCATTAATTATGATGACTCAGAATGCTTCCTTGTGGAGTACCATTTTCCAATTCGGTTTTGATTTTGCGACCGATCAGAAAGTTTATTATTCATTTATTGATGCGTCATGTAAGTCCATAATAGTTTAAATTCGCAATAAGGCCCTTGGTCTATATTAGTTAATTAGCCTTGTCGAGGTCAAGGAAGCTAGCGATTAGGTTTCTATCACATTTCCTCTTTGCAGAAAAAGCCAATTTGATAGTTGATTCCAGCCTAGTTAGTTGATCATTTGTTGAACTTCTGTTGCGAAATCAGCGTTTATCTTTGAGATATCAATTTCTTGCTATCAAGATGGTTTTTAAATCGATTGTTAATCATAATGTCCATAATTATGCAAATATTGTTGTTAGCGAGATAGGTCTGTATGAATTTCTGGATCCTTGACTGGTTTTGGAATAGCTATGATTGCTTGATTCCATAAGTTTGGGATTGCCCCTGTTCTACTGATGGCGTTGATTAGATTTAATATGGCACTTTTCATTTTTGCTGGTAATGACTTTTAAAAGTACAGTATCCAAGCAAAGCTGTGGGAAACGTGTATTCATCTTTGCTATGTAATTCTTGATGAATTTGTTGTGATTGTATCCAGCATGGTTTGAGAGTACATTGTTGAAATCCATAGAGTGGCACATGAACGGAATCGCAGGGTACTGAATCACTCTGGTAGCAAATTACAGAGTATTCACGAAGAACTTGAAAGTATACACTTAACGTATAAAAAGATCTTGACATGTCTTGGAACGTTTTGTATTTTAGAAATTCCACAACCGATCTTTATGGAAATACCTCCTTGTTGTAAAATGAACACTGCTTCTCTCCGTTATTTTTATTTCTGTTTCTGTTCGATTCTCAAATTCTCATCCATAATCTTTTCAATTCGGCTCTATCACTTTTCTAGGGATGTGTTCGAGCAACTACAACCATACCGCTACACAAATATGGTCCTGGCCGTTGGTAGTCTGGGTGATACTTCGTTTGGTACTGCGAAGCTGGTCCACTGATAAAAACATTGTGTCCTCCGCTACCTCCTGGAAATGAAACATATATCAGGTGAACGGTGGCTTTTCCATCGGTCATGTCAAACTAATGAATGTTGGGCGTGTTGAATGTTGTCCAAGATTTTGGAAGAAGTTAATTATGCAGGTGTATTAAACTAGAAAAACACAGAAGATTTTAAACTGTCGATAGTGATTAATAGTCTCAAAAATTTTCATGATGAACATGGCATTTTCGTTTCAATTTATTGAACATTGGCTTAAATCAATCCGTAATGAATATAGCTGCTTCTCTGCTGTAACTTGAGGCTTTAACTCTTTAAGTTTAATAATGGTAATCCATGATTCTAAGTCTTCTTGACATCTCCATTAGGTAGGTATGATGAAAAATAATAATCTTCACGAGGTACCGAACGAGTTTCTTTCTTGGTTGTTCTTTACTCTTTAGGTCTTTCAGTGCAAGTAGATGGTGTTGGTTCGGGATCTTTCATAACGTGTTGAAAATCGTTCGGCAGCATATCTGCCATACTTCCCTGATCGTATGGAGCGACACTGAATGGCACGTCGTCTCTTAGCTTCTTATGGGTTTTAGTCTGATCCATTCATGCTGATTCAAAATTTGATTCGATTAGGGTGCACACTTTCTGCATACACAGAGACTAATTATCCTAATAGAATACGCTCATTCGGTTTTCAATCAGTAAATCTGGAAGAGACAACAGATCACTCTTCTCGTAGGAGATTTATAGAGTCATTTAAAAGGGCACGTCTAACAAGACTTCTGACTATTCCATTCGAGATTCCAGTCAAGATACATGATATGTCTGTCAAGAAAAGGACATTAATGTCAATGTCCACAACATCTAAAGAAGAGTAACCTCGAAGAAATGTGAAATGATAGACAAAAGTAAACATACCATATATCAATGTCGAGTAAAAATAAATCGGTCTTCTGAATGTCCAAGAAAAAATAGAACTATACGAGCAGCGTTGAAAAGTAGAAACAACAAAACAAACTGAAGTAGAACCTACACCAGTCATGAATTAAAGAAAGGAAGACAGAAAATACAGCAGAAGAACAATCCATGACAGTGAAGAAATTCATAAGAAAAAGACGGGAACAAAAGTGGACTTTAGTTATGTGTTATGAAATTCCCTTGTGATTCTTATTGAAAGGAGTATACAAAAATAATCGTAATTGAATTTATGTCTTTATTTATATTTTCTTATGGATTTGATCTTAGCGCACTCACGCACCCGTTCCTTTTATAATGTAGAGATTTAAGTTTTGTTTGATTTGGCAATCAACTCAGCGATTGCCGGTCCCATGCCCGGATATAAAAGGAGATGGGTTGGGCGTGGGGCTAGCAACCCAACCCTGTAAAACCCAACTTGCTACAAAAACTCCAACAGTAGAAAAACCAAACACAGAAAGCCTGAGGGAGGAAGAGTCTTCTTCTGGAAAACTTATGATGGTATGTAGTGAAAGCTGCAAGCCCACGGAAGCCATAAAGCAGACCACCCTTGTATCAAACAGGAGAATTAACATCACAGCATGGAAGGTGAAGACAATGTATGAGGCAGGAAACGTATCACAGGTAGCAGCAAAGATGAGGAACTACAACCTATCCCTACTGGGCATTAGCGATACAAGATGGATTCAATCTGGACAAAGAAGAATGATGACAGGTGAGATGCTGTTGTATTCAGGACATGAGGAAGATAACACGCCTCGTTCACAGGGGGTGGGACTCATGCTGTCGAAGCAAACATATAATGCACTGATAGGATGGGAACCACACGGACTCAGCATCCTCACGGCAACGTTTACGACCAAGAAGAAGAAGCAAATGACGGCGAGAAAAAGATAAGGACCAGTTTTACAACAGATTGCAGAGCATAATAGAGAACTTCCCAGACAAAGATATCAACGTCCTCATGGGTGACTTCAATCCCAAAGTTTGGTCAGACAGCACAGGGTATGAACAAGCCATTGGTATCCACAGTCTGGGCGAGATGAACAAAAATGGAGAGAGATTCACAGACCTTTGTGCACTGAACAACCTGGCCATCGGGGGTACCATCTTTCCCCACAAGAGAATCCACAAGAACACATGGATATCACCAGACAGTGTGACAGAAAATCAGATTGACCACATCTGCATAGCCAAGAAGTTCAGAAGATCCCTGCAAGAGGTGAGGACGAAGAGGGGAGCAGATGTGGCATCTGACCACCACTTAGTTGTCGCAAGGCTGAAACTTAAGCTGAAGAAGAACTGGATGTGCACAAAAGAGACGAAAACAAGGCATAACAGCAGCCTGTTGAAAGATGCAAAAACTAAAGAAGAATACATACTGACGCTTAACAACAAGTACCAAGTGCTACAAGATCTTCTTGTAGATGGCTAAGACAGTGCGACCGACAGATGGCAGAAAGTTAAAGAGGCAGTAAATTCAACATGCCAAGAAGTATTAGGCCCCATGAAGCACCAGCAGAAAGAATGGATTTCAGCCGAAACATTGCGCAAAATCGAGGAGCGGAAAACAGAAGAAATCAGCAGTAAATATGAGTAGGACAAGAACTAAATAATTAAAGGTACAAAAAGAGTACGCTAACGCTCACAGAGAAGTGAAAAATGCATTAATATATACAAGAGAAACTACGATGAAGGACTGTCAGCAGAGGCAGAAGAAGAGGCCGGAAGTGGAAACATGAAGAAGCTGTACGATATCACCAAGAAGCTGTCCGGCTAGTACAGCAAAACAGAGAGACCCGTAAAGGACAAGCATTGAAAGACCATAGCAAGTACTGAACACCAAATGAATAGATGGGCAGAATATTTTGAAGAACTGTTGAACAGGCCAGCACTACTAAATCTCCCAGAAATCTACCCAGCCAACGCAGATCTCCCCATAAACTGTAACAATCTCGCCAGAGACGAGGTCAGGAAAGCCATCACCCAGCTGAAGAACGGGAAGGCAGCTGGACTTGATGACCTCCCAGCAGAAGCCCTCAGCGCGGACCTCCAGGCTTCAGTGAAAATGCTATATCCCGTCTTTGAGAAGATCTGGGAGGAAGAAGAAATATCGACTGACTGGAAGAAGGGACACCTCATCAAGATCCTGAAGAAAGGCGACCTCAGCAACTGCTCAAACTACAGAGGAATCAAACTCTTGTCAGTACCAGGGAAAGTCTTCAACCGGATCCTCTTGGAGAGGATGAAGGAGGTCATCGACCCACAGTTACAAGATGAGCAAGCGGGCTTCCAGCAGAACAGATCGTGTACGGACTAAATAGCTACTCTTCGCATCATAGTCGAGCAATCGTTGGAGTGGAATTCTTCGCTATTCGACAACGTGGACCGAGAGACACTCTGTAAACTTCCTCGCCACTACGGCATCCCAGCCATGGTGGTAAACCTGATCAAGAACGCTTATAACGGAATGTCCTGCATAATCATTCATGCAAGACAGCACACAGACAGCTTTCTAGTGCGGACTGGCTTGAGGAAAGGCTGCTTGCTCTCGCCGTTTCTCTTCCTTCTTGCCATCGACTGGATTATGAAGACGTCCACCAATGGGCGGAGAAATGGGATCCAGTCGACATTGTGGAGTCAGTGTCTTGTCCCATTGTCAGCATCAAATGCAGGGCAAGACCAACGTACTGGCAGCCACATCAGCACAGGTTGGCCTTAACATCCACAAAGACAAGACCAAGATAGAATTTCAAGATCAATTATGTCAGTAACAATCCAGTCACTATGCAGGGAAGTACCCTGGAAGAGGTGAGGTCCTTCACATACCAGGATAGCATTATCAACCATCAGTGTGGCACAGACGCAGACGTCAAGGCAGGGATTGGAAAGACGAGAGCAGCTTTCATGCAGCTCAAGAACAGCTGGATCTCCAAAGAAATTTCCTTGACTACCAAGATCAGACTGTTCAACTCTAACGTGAAGTCAGTCCTACTGTATTGATCAGAGATCTGGAAAACCACCAAGTCGACCGTAAAGAGAGTTCAGACCGTCATCAACAGCTGTCTAAGAAGAATTCCCCAGATCCGCTGGCGAGACACCATCAGCAACACCAACCTGTGGCAGAGAGCCTCTCAGCTTCCGGTATTGGACGAGATCAAGAAGAGAAGGTGGGGTTGGAAAGGACACACCCTACGTAAGCCGCCAACCAACATTACCAGACAGGCATTGAGGTGGGGCCCTCAAGACAAGCGGAGAAGGGACCGATCAATAAACACCTGGCGATGCGACCTTGAGGCGGACATCACTACGATGGATCACACCTGGAGTCAGCTCGAGTGGATGGCACAGGACAGAAGCCACTGGCGATCTTTTGTGGGCGGCCTATACTCCGACAGGGGTGACAGGCAAAACTAACTTGATTTGGCAATCATTGAGTTGTATCTATATTCTCAATGATGGCACTGGAATGAGCCCTTGGATTTTAAAATGTATGGACTTTACATCATCTGTTGAAACTGTCTTAAGCCTTTTCCACCTCCAAGTACACGTGTTGTTGCTGTAGTTGAAGTACTAGTGACTACAGCTTTTTCAGCTGGCGCCTTAGTAGTAGCTATATAAAGTTTAGAACCCATGGATCGTGAAGGTTGCATTTTCTTCTGTTTAGTTATAGAAGTTTTATATGTTTCTCTCAGATTTTTTAACCCCGCCAAAATGTATATAGCAGAGTGGCAGTTTTGTTTTCATTCTCTTCCTTCTCACTGTTCAAATATTTCCTCTTTCCTCTTGCTTTCTTTTTTTCCCTCTTCTTGTTGTTGTTACTTAACAAATGCTTCTTTTTTTGACGTTCCAGATAAACCACCAACTCTTCCGTTTGTTTCTTTCTAACATAATCATAAACTGGTAATGATGGAAAAGGAAGTGAAGGTGGCACAACAGGCAGCAAACTTTCTTTCAGAGAACTTAAGAAATCGCGCAAAGCTAGGTTGAAGTCATTCTCTTCTGGAATAATAATTGCTTCAGACCAGTAGTCGTCGTACTGTCACTCCAGGTATAAGAAATATTCACTGCAGGCGCACTCCAATATGTCGTCTTTATTCGGCCATATGTATTGAACTTGAACTCTTAAGCATATGGGTGTTTAGAAAGTTACGTTGCACATCCGCTATCTTCTTATTGGAAAATAGACAACATGCCCTGACTGAATTGTGTTACACGCGTTTTGAGTGGTGGAACATCCCAGTCCGATTTGATTTGGTCCTATACTATATACAGAGGTGTATTCACCTGTTGTGTCACCTGTTCTCAAGATAACACAAACAAGCTGTTGACCAGTGTTGAATTCTAAGGAAGTTTCCGGCATGATGTTTAGTCCGGACTACCCCATATGCGGCACTGCACCGTGGGTCATTACCAACATTGCATACAGAACTATTTGAAAAAAGAAAAATCCATGTAGAGTTGTAAGAATGTATGAACCGTGTCATATTATACTGACAAGTAATGAAAAGAAGCTTACGCCAGAGTAGAGTAAAAATGTGCCGCTTATATTAACCTTCTTGGGTTAACAAAGACAAATTGGCCTTTATAGGGCCACCAAATTTTTTACATAAAACTATCATACTCAGAATCATTGCCAATCTGTGTTTTATGCTTATATGTTTATGTCCATGGCTATGTTTCTGCAGCAACTAAACCTTAAACACCCTTGTCTTTGCAATGTTGTGATAGTATGTGATTTCATCTGCTTTCTGTACCGCACCTGTGATCTAGTGGTTAGAGCGTTCGCCTCGGATGCGGAAGGTCGTGGGTTCGATCCGTGGCCGAGTCATACCAAAGACTTACAAAAATGGTACTTAAGCTGCCTCGCTTGTCGCTCAGCATTAAGAGGTTAGTGTTAGGACTTGTCGGCCTGGTGTCAGGATAATGTGACTGGGTGAGTCATCATGCTACATGTCTGCGGCATGATGCGCCAGTGCTAGACATCACTATAAACTGCCACACTGCAGACATCGCAGCGATATGACTGAAAAATTGTTAAATCTACTTTAAAAATCCAAATCACACACACACACACATATCTCCTTTCCTGTACATCATATCCATTCCGTTGGTGAGTAAGTGTACGGGAGTTGTTCACTAAACACGACGTGTTAGATACTATAGTGTGATATTTAATGGTAGATACCAATGGCATACTAAGGAGAAATAACGCCCGGGGCTAGTGGTGTAAATGTCGCCCAATGTAACCACGATGGCCACAATACGAGACCCGAAAGGTCGAAACCAGGAGCGGATTCTTGGGAAGGGATTAATTCCCCTCCAACCAGCGAGCACTGTGAGTTTCCCAAGCGGTTCCCGGGGCGGGGCCCTAGCAGCCAACGATTTTCCTGCAAATTAATGCAAATTGGCATCTAGATTCTGTTTTGTCGCGGGAGGCAACCACGCCGCCTGTCCTTTCCACCGTTAGTACGCTACTGGTATATACCAAGTACGCTACTGGTATATACCAAAGTGATGGATAGTAATCAAACAGGGGATGAAGGATTTTAATCAAAAGTGGTATTTGATAGTACTCAGAAAAGTAGTGTGTTGGATAGTACTCGAGCTATAGAGGTTGAATAGTACTAAACATTGGCTTCTTTGATAGTAATCAAAAAGTGGTGTGTTCGAAACCAATCAAAAAGTGGCGTGGCGGATAACTATCAAACCGTTGGTATTGGATAGTAATAAAAAATGTGATGTATTTAATAGTAATCGAGACGTAGTTACCGGATAATACTAAAGAGTGGACTGGTGTTTATTACCCCCAAAACTGGTGTTGCGAAGTATTCGAAAGTGATTTGCTGGACTGTATATAATTAAATATTGGATAGCAGATAAAGTAATGTTCAACATTTTTCAACATGGCGACGTAATGTTAAATTCCTGTTGTGCACCATTTGCCCATATTTCTGAGATTTTCAGCGCAACAGTGTAGCCCCATTGGAGGTCAACCACTAATAACAACATAAAATATAGCCTCAACTTTATCTGTCCATACCGACCCTCAAAGTAATTTTACGACGTAATTTATCTTCCAAGTAACCAGTATTACTATCTACATGAGATATATTCATTATATAAACCCGTATTCCATCTTTGATTAGAATAGCATAGGAAATGTGGCAGTCATATTTTTAAAATTGAGATCTCTGATATAACTAAGATTTGACGGACATATCCAGTGTAACTAAGATCCAGACATACACCGATACGAGGTAATGTTATAATGACCTTCGAGTTCACTAGTCTATTTACAGTTTTCATATTTACAAAAGTTAAAAGCTTCATTTGGAATATATGAGATTGAATGATTTCTCTGCTTGAGACGAAATGAAAGGCTTATTTTAATAGGGTAATTGAACTAAGTTGACTTGAGACACCAAAAGCCAAGAGAAAACGGACCTTTTATCGATTTATTCTATCTATTTTTATAGGTCGATTTCGATTTTAATCAGATTGACAAATATGGCATCCCGAGTTGTAACACACTCAGCAAATCAGACGCAATGCCTTCTATTTAATATGCATGGATTTTGCTCAGTATCAATGTAAGCTTATATTCCAGGTTGGGTCAAAGTCACACTTGAAATATTGTCTGGAGAATGGTAACAAACTCTGTCAATCAAATGCAAGATAAAGGTAACTCATTAATATGCGTGGATCTTTATAATTTTCGAATTAGGAGGTCTTGCATATATGTTTACATTTCAAGTTGGATTAACATCGAACAGGTAATATTGATTCGAAAGTGGTACCACGATCAGCCAATCCGATACAAAAACACCTCATTAATATGTACAGATCTCGCTCCTTATCAATCTAGTTTGAGATTTGATAATGTAAATTTATGTTCAAAGTCTGATCAAAATTAAAGTGGAAATACAGCCTCCAGCGATGTAACAAGCAATTGTTGATGGACGATTGATGCCGGGCCATACCAGTTCACAAGCTGTTACTGCCAGGTGTTACATTAATTAATAATTGAAATGTCGTTACATTATGTAATCGATCAATAAAAAAAATTATATCCAGTACAACCCTGAATGTAAACATTTTATATGAACTTAAAACTTATACAGTATAAACTGTTTCCCCACAAAACTTTTGGTTTATGCACAATATTTTGGCGATATTCAAAAACAATTTAATGCATACACAAATTTAAATAAACACTCTCTCCTTCACCATGACTGAATATAAGTTCAATATAAACGATGTCATTTATTGCATATTGATGTGTTTGTACAACGAAATTCAAAATTAGAAAAAAAGATCTGTAGATGATATCTCGATCTATCGATCGATCTCTCATCAAAGTCATGTACTGAGTAATCATAAAGATGCATATTGTATGACAACATCGCAAAAAGGTCGATATTTCAAAGAACCTTCGTCTAATAAGTGTATTTGTATTTATTTGTTTATTTATTTATTTATTTATTTATTTATTTATTTACACCTTTAGGAAAAGAGGAATATAATCCCACTTACCATAGGCATTTTTTTCTTCTAGTTTGTAATAGATCAAAAGCGTAAACAATGAAACCATTAAGTGATCCACTGGGTTACTTTCCAGTGATAACTGGCTTTCCGATCTCTATTTAGATGATAATTTATCTATTCTCAAATCGCTTTGCAAGTTTTTAAAGCTCTATTTAAATAACTTTCAAGGTTTCATTTAAATTAATGGGCCAGATGGATTATGTATAATGTCTATTCAGAAATACGGTGGATGAAATTTAATGAACACGAGTTTCATGATCAAATTGTCATGTTCTAATATTTGCGTAAACGCGTTATTCCGCCGAAAGGATTGTCAAGTCTACCACTTCGAAATTTAATCAAACTGACTTGATGCGCAGGCTTTGCAAACGGTATTACGGTAAACTACAATTTTGACTTAGATTTTGGTTCCATAATTGATCACAAACCTCCTGTCTAGCTGACTAATGGCTTTTATATAGGAATCTTTGTTCAAACACCTCTTGAATATCAAAATTAAAGGTGGAAACGACGTATCAATCGGAAACCTCGGCCACGTCCCACAGGAATAGAAGATTGGCTGAAGCTTCAGTGAATTGTTAAAAATTTTATATCAACAATACATGTACTTTAAAATACCAGAAGTTCACAAATCGATATTTTGACGCTTTATCTTTCACAGAGCAATGCTTTTTTTTTTGCCTCAGAAGACAAAGGTTACTGGTACTTTAGAACTCAAATATTCTTTGCACATTGTTCGGTTTTGTTGAAAACTGTCATCCAAAGAACCACTACTTTCTGTAGTCACTTTCACAGTTGTCGAACTAGGCAGCAGGTAAGAAATTCTGGAGTTCAATTTTCCTAGAACCATACCCAACACCATCATAATGACTGATGACTCCATAATAATATGTACGTACTGGAATTGTAACCCAGAATTTCTATCATAACACGAAGGTAATGTCGCAGAGTACGCTTGGGTGGCGTTCACATTTGCCTCAGGATTTTGTTAATTACCAGTGGTCAGCTGGCCAACGTTCCATTTGCACAATATTAATTATCCATAATGCTAACACGCCAGAGACTCTTGGTCACTTTGAATGCTGATCAGCGACCTAAGATGGTGCGTATTTTTAGATCTTAATTGATCTTTGCAACAATGACGTTCTCATATCGAATGTCGTTTTGAGTTTTATTGGAAATTATTAACCCGGCCTTCTAAATATACCATTCCGTGGCGTGGTGTCATATTGTACCAGGGTCACGCAGGGGCTAGTGTTGTTCCGCAGCGAACCAACGTAAAATTGGCAATTAAATGAACCAAGAAAACCATATGTCACCGTGGACAAAATTCCTGCAACCAAATGCGTCCTTTGAAGTTGCCTTCAAGATGGCATCCGTTACTTTTGCCAAGCTAAATGTGTCACATATTTTCAATATTTAAAAACTTTAGATAACTAAAGATAAGGTAAAGGTTGTTTCCACTTTTTTATGTTATTTTACCTTCATCACAATGAATTGTTTTAATTGTGCCGGAAATGAATCTCTATAGTGTTAATTATAAGATTGTCACAAGGAAACAGCTTGGTGAAACCAAATAAATCAGAGATCAAGCAAATCAAACAAGTATAAATAAGATAATTAACATAAGTACAAATAAAATAATTAACATAAATGTAATATTGCTGACAGTCCATGAATACTGAAAAGAAAAGAAAAGAAATGGAGAATATAACAATGAAAATTAGAGAATGTGTAATTATATTATTCAGAACATTCGAATATATTATTAATGTAAGGAATTTAACAATGAAAGTTGAGGAAAATGTAATTATATCATTCAAAACTTTTATTCCATAGAAACAATAATGAATATATTGTTCGCAAATTCTTCGTTAGCGGAATACTCTTTTGGACAATTACGAAAAACTACTTGTCTGCCTTCGTAAGAGATTATGCCGATAGGTACGATGGCTTTTAAAAAAGAAAAGATCTTGCTGTTATTTTTCAACTGCACAAAGTCGAATCAACTTGTCCAAGCTTCATCTTTATATAATGCAATGGGTAACAATAAGCACAAACACCTATCTATAATACAAGGGATACACATTAACTCTAACACCTTTTTATAAAACGATGGATACACAATAAGCACAAATTCGTGTCTAAAATACAATGGATGAACAATAAACACAAATTCATGTCTAAAATATAATGGATGCACAATAAGCACCAAACCGTACTGTTACCACAGTATCATTTATTTATACAATGTAATAAAAAAAACAAATCCCGCAACTTTTTTTTCGTCTTGCCATTGGCGTTGCCCTCTACACCACCAGACGGTGTGTTGTTTGGAGATTATACAAATCGACATTATTTGCCAATCATTGATACTGCCATTGTATTCAAAACAGTCCAGATTTTCTGATACTGGCTATAATTGCATAATATTACTTCCGTAATACCGCCTTAACTTGCATAATATTACATCCGTGATGCCGACAACAATTGCGTAATATTACTCCCGTAATACCTTCAATGTTATGTCAAGGGAGATCAATTCCAATGTAATTAACGCCACCCTATTCCTACCATGCTAAAACACTTGCATTCCGCGCCATTTATCGAAAGTTTGGACCCAAAAGACACAATTTACAAAGTTAATTGAAACTGCTCTTACCCTGAGAATATGATTTAGGGTACACCAACCACAAAAACAAATTGTTGTACCTTCCTAATACGCATGGTTACGCCTAAAAGATGGCATTCGATGCGGCACGGTACGTCAAATTAATGGGCCGTGTGGTCAGTTATGTAACATATTCAGTCACGACTATCAATATTTGATATCTAGGGTCACGTTGTGTATTACTTACATAAGACAGAGATAATGGGATTAATAACATGCCTTGGGTGTAACAATCGAGAGAAAAAGCATGTTATGTATTGGCTCTGGTTATGCGGTACATGTTCCCTTCCCCCAGGCAGAAAGACCCTGTCGCATTTTTAATAATATAATTAGCATTGTTTAGCTATTTTGAAATAATAATAATAATAATAATAATAACACGCAATATTCTGTTGTGAATTATATCATATTTACAAGCTAAATGTGTATTTTAAAAAATGCGACAGTAAAATAATCGACATATTCAATATATCATGACGCCATGACCTATATGTTGCTAGGTGCCAGTGAGAAACATGCATCGAGCTCCATGCCACCAGAAAGCCGATACTTCTCAGACATTATGGATTCAACTGAGCAAATCCGTCTGGTCAATAAGCTTGTTACAATATCATGTCTTAAAAATTTCATTGTTTATTTTTTATCGCATGTTCAGACTTTGTAATAATAGCCACGGATGACAGAGGTTTGGGGGCCACGGAAAACAAGTCTTTGTTTAGGTAACTATTGCTTACTTCCTCTACATATATTTAGTTCTTTTGAGGGAATTACAGGTGAAAGGTGAAATTGATCGCAACATGCACATTGGAGAGAATGTTAGCATACCTCTATACTTCTTTCATGTACTGTGGCTGACATGTCTTTACATATTCTACTTGTGGATATTGTACGTAATCTAAGCACATAGCTGACCAAAATGTTTGCTCCCATGCCCTTAAAATATCAGCCTGAATTAGTCCAAAGAACAACGCTTTTTACAGTTATTAAAATATGATAAATGAATTTTGCCAGAGTAGGCTTATAAAAGTGCAAAGAATGAATGCAAAGTATGTAAAAGTAATTTTTAAAAAGGTTTACGGCTCTTTTTTCTTACAATTTACTTTCAAAGTCCATGAAGCGAAAATGACCAAGAGGAGCGGTCATGTTTTTTTTATACTTCGGAGCACATCTAAAGTAAGGCCAATTGTAAACTCTGTAACCCAAAGTACACCCATCAATGATACACCCAAAGTACACCCATCAATGATACACCCAAAGTACACCCATCAATGATACACCCAAAGTACGCCCATCAATGATATACCCAGATAATGGGAATTGAAAGTCCTTTTATACATACCCAATATTTACACGATGTTTACTAAATACCCAAGATAACTAAAGAGGAAAATTCCTGGGATATTTTTCTTCTTAAAAATCTAACCATTCGCAAGTACGAAACTGTCAAGCCCCACCTTATCCAAAGGAAGAATCATGTGAGAGAGGAATATGTTTAATCAGTACGAGTATTTTATGAAGAAATCATGACTTATATCTGGGACCGATTAAATGTTATTGCTTTTTATAACACTATCTTTGTAAAATACCTAAATACCACAGTTAACTTTATTTATTTATTTATTTATTTATTTATTTATTTATTTACTTATTTATTTATTTCCCGAGTCATAGAGTATCTTTTCTTCCCCGAAATATTGTTTTTACTTGAATGCTCTTCCTAATAGTTGCTGCGTAGTAAGGTCTTGTAATGTAGTTTGTATTGCCTGAAACGGGTGCAGTATAAATGTACACATACGGTTAATTCTAGAAGGGGCGTGCACGGGGGCCGGACTAGAATCTCGAATATTGCTCAATACAACTCATCCTCATTGTTAAACGTGGGAAAACTGGCGCTTTCTTGATGGTCAAAAGTGACAAGAGCCTGAACTATTATTACAACTTTGTGTGGACTTTAAAGTCACCATTAAAAGCCGCAAACAAATTTGCTATAATCAGCTTACGCAAGACTGAAGCCGCTGATACCTTCTTTTTTTGTAAACAAAGGTTTCCGTATTAGAACGCCTTGAAACAGTGGAAAATACATTAAGAACTCTAGCTGGTACTTTTTGAGACCGTAAAAATTGAAGTTATCAAATCTATTTTACTGAATTAGATTCAGTTTAACTTTTGAAAATGTGAAACACTGGTACGACCCAGTTGAAAAGACTTTGCTCACAACTCTCAATAAAAGCAGCAGCCCCCCCCCCCCCATCTTAATGTCATTAATAGGATGGCAAGTGAAACAAATAATTGGTTATTTTTTGCAGTGGTTACATAAAAATATGTTTCTTTATAACTGCAGTTAATGAAAGCAAATTGCTATTTGAGCATTTGAAAGCGTTATTTGAGAATGGATTATACCTTATAGGGTTCGCGTTAAACACAAAGGCTACCGTTATATGACGACACTTTTCTGAAGGCTGGATCTAATAAACTTTAATGCAAGTTGGCTAAAGTTTGTCAAAGATCAGTAGAATTGGTATCGAAGGTCAATGTCAAATACGAATGGAGTATCGATCTGCTTCTGTTGTTTATACTACTCTATATTCAATGGAAGCTCTGGTTTAATTTTGTTGTTTAATTTTTTTCTTTTTATTTTTTTTTTGTTGTTGTTGTTTTTTTCGTTAACATCTCTGTAAATGAAATATTGTAAAGAAAAATATTACTAAACTTTACAATGAACCTGAGGACAACACAGGTATTTATAAGGAAGCAATATTTAATCCAAGTAGGAACATATCAACTGATATGTTAGATAAATGAATAATTGATCATGATATTATTTTGCGAGCATTTTTCTCTTCTATTCTACAAAGTTTTCAGAAAACATTTTGAAGCCAACTTTCAAGTAACACCAATGAAATTCAGATACACAAGCGTCACACTATTCCGGAATTTGAGGAGGATAGCAATACGCCTTTTTAATATATATATATATATATATATATATATATATATATATATATATATATATATATATATATATATATATATATATATATATATATATATATATATATATAACAGGAAACAGCGCAACTCAAAAAGGCTAGAAACATTAAAGAACACAATGATGACATGGATGACTTGGAGATGATCTGAAACCATGATATGGAGACCATTTGTTCCGGCATCTTCTACTGGTAAACGCTGACGTTGAATTGCAATTTTTCATCGTTATCTGATGGCAGTCGTATAGCTGACACGGTGTCAATTAGAGAAGATGATGATAACTGACCACAGATCCTCTTGATCTCCGGCCACTGGTCAATCACAGACAACCTGATCAAAGCCGCTGGACGCTTCTGACCCAATAAAACAAGCAAGATGACTACCGCATGACGGGCAGTTTTCTATACATCCCGTTCGTGTTTAGTAAAAAGCAAGAAAAGAATACAACGAATGCGTGTAATCATTCAACAGTTAAAGGATAGTGTTTACCTGACCCTTACATAAATCAAGTATGGGTATTAATTTACAACCCCCCCAGGATTATCGTATTACACTTTTTACTGAGTAATATTTTTTAGGTTGTCTATATAAATCAATTACGGGTATTAATTTAGTCCTCTCCTAGTTTATATTTTACTGTGTAATTTTTTTTAAGGTATTTAAGGGTCCAAGTTCATTAAAGAAAATTAACGAACAAACAAGGTACGTTTAGCTTAAGGCAAAACAATATACTGGTATTCACGAAAAGTATCTGACCGCTCCGGTGACCTAGTGGTTAGAGCATCCGCCTCGGATGCGGGAGGTCGCGGTTCGAACCCCGGTCGATTCATCACAAAGGCTTATAAAAAAAAAATGGTACCTACAGCTGCATCGCAAGACGCTCAGCATAAAGAGGCTAATATTAGGACTGGTCGGCCTGGTGTCAGCATAATGTGACATGTCTGCGACATCACTATAAACTGCCACACTGCAGACATCGCAGCGATATGACTGAAAAATTGTTAAAGCTGCGTTAAAATTCCAAATCACACACACACACACACACACAAAAACTATCTAAAAGCAAAATTGATATCATTTGCTATTACTGAATTCAAGCAATCGATATCAGCTAACAATTGACAATAAGAATACGAAAAGGCGTTTCTTATGATATATCGGGGAAACTTAAATTTAAACGTGAAATATGGTTTTTCTGACAAAAAGTGCCAATAAACTCTCTAGTAGTGTACATTAAAGTGACGAGTAGAAGCAGAATTCAGTTTACACGAAATTCTGGGGGAACACGGAAACAGTCTGGTAAACTGGAGTTCAGATGAATATGTATGGAGTATACAAAATCAACATATTCCAGGTACACGCAAATGTTTGGGATAAACGAAGTTGTACTGCAGCAGACTTTTTTTTCATCTCACAGATGTGATTTTTTATTATTTTAATTTTCATGTTTAAAAACAAAACAACTGCTAAACATAACATAACATATTTAAGCTATTGCTTTTACTTTTCTTTTTTTTTATTATTATGATTGAATTAGCCTCAGAATAGATACTTTTCGTGATTCGATGTTGAAATCGACATTTCCCACGCCCTGGCCATGCATGTTTGTCAGTGGAGGAAGCATTTGGTCAGCAAGTGTTTTATTAGAATCTAACACGATTGTGATGCTCCATAGTGATTAAAAAGCCAATAATAGAATATGAAATATCAAAACCCATAAGGTAACGCGATAGTTTATTTTCTCTTTCATATTTGTCTATTGATTGATAATAAATGAAATTTGCAAATAAAGACTTTACCATTCACCTGTAGAACTAGATAAAGTTCAAGTCACTGAGCAGAATCAGAGAAAGCTATTTTGAAAATGTGTGTTGTTTTTTAAAATTACTTATTAAGATCGTCCCAGTCCTGAACCTAATGGCAGTGCGGTAAGATCACTTTGTAGCAAGATCACGTCGCCACATTCTGCGGCCCTAAAGTATTACAGATAGATCACGTCTCCTTAGTCTCCAACACGATGGCACTACATTAAGATCACGTCTCCTTAGTCATCAACACGATGTCATTTCAGTAAGATCACGTCGCCTTAGTCTCCAACACGATGGCACTACATTAAGGTCACGTCTCCTTAGTCATCAACACGATGTCATTTCAGTAAGATCACGTCGCTTTAGTCTCCAACACGATGTCACTACATTAAGATCACGTCTCCTTAGTCATCAATACGATGTCATTTCAGTATGATCACGTCGCCTTAGTCCACAACACGATGACACTTCATTGAGATCACCTCTCCTTAGTCCTCAACAGGTTGGCTCTTCAGTAAGATCACGTGGCCAAGGTCCCCAACACGATGGCACTTCAGCAAAATCAAGTCGTCTTTGTCCCCAAAACGATGACGCTACATTTAGAGATCACGTCTCCTTAATTCCCAACACGACGGCACGACATAAAGATCACGTCGCCTCAGTCCCCAACCAAATGGCACTAAGATCTCGTCCTTTTACTCCCAACACCACTGCTCCACACTAAGATCACGTCGCCTCAGTCCCAGCCAATGACACTAGAGCAAGATCACGTCCATTTAGTCCCCAGCCACGATGGCACAACAGCAAGATCACGCTCGCCTCTGTCCCCAGCACAGTGGTACTAAAATCTGGCTTGGTATTGTTGGCACTTCAGACAGATCTTGTTGCCTCAGTCCCCAACACAGTGGTACTGAAGTCTGGCTTAGTGTTGTTGGCACTACAGATAGATCTTGTTGCCCCAGTCCTCAAAACAGTGGTACTACATTCTGGCTTAGTGTTGTTGGTACTACAGACAGATCATTGTGCCTCAGTCCTCAACACAGTGGTATAATGTGTGTGTGTGTGTGTGTGTGTGTGTGATTTGGAATTTTTACTTAGCTGTAACAATTTTTCCGTCATATTGCTACGATGTCTGCAGTGTGACAGTTTGTAGTGATGTCTAGCATTGGGGCATCATGCCGCAGACATGAAGCATCATGTCCCACCCAGTCACATTGTGCTGACACCAGGCCGACTAGTCCTAACACTCAGCTCTTTATGCTGTGCGTCTAGCGAGGCAGCTGCTAGTACCATTTGTATGTCTTTGGTATGACTCGGCCGGGGTTCGAACCCGCGACCTTTCGCATCCAATGCGGACCCTGTAAACACTAGGCCACCAGAGCTCTTGGTAAATAAATTTAGAAATTTTTCAAAAGAAAATCAAAGTTGGCCATTTTTTAAATTAAAGTAATGATATAAAATACAAAATTTAAAATATGTTGAGTAATAGCACCGAACATATGAAATGCCATAAAAGAATACGCAATATAAATGATAAACAATGGCAGCTGTTTCGGACTCCTCCGCATAACAATGCTACGAACGGCCAAACTCAACTCACTAAACATATCAAACTTGCTTAGACAACATTTAAGAATTTAAAGTGTGGAAAAAGGTTAAGAAATAATTCACTGCAAATATATTTCCAAACTGAGACATCGTGTTGAAATGATGTTCTTAATGAAGCGATATGAATATTAGAAAGAAAAATATTTTCCTCGCAAAATGATCTGTGTTTATAAATTCTGATTCTTTATTATAACACTGCGCATAGTATTATGCTAGCTAACATATTACATTTGTTCTATCAATATTTCTGTCTTTGTACGTTTTCTTCAGTTACAAAACAATGATTTATTTCCATCTCTAAAGTATATTTTTGTGATGCTATTTTTGTTTGCAAGAAATTGTTTATGCACCTTGTGTTCTAAAACGTATTTTTTAAATTTGGTTTTGAAAACGTTTTATAAGAGTAATAGCTATGTGTAACCCAAAGCTGTAATTCTCAACAGACAATATCAAGGCATACCTCCATTGCTTTCCTTTAGAAAGAAGTCAAGCATTTGAAAAGGAAATCCTGTCATACTGCATTCCATTTGAGAACTGTTCTGACTTTGCAAAATTTTATTGATATGCGCAGATCCTGTTTATTGTCAAACTCACTGGACATCTTGACGATTTGAATTAGTGCAAAGTTTGCTAAAAAATCAGACCAATAGTGCTCTGTCAAGCTGAGACAGTCAGATGTAAGATCATCTCATTCTTAAACGTGAACGTTGCTCTTTATCGAACCCATGCGAGATATTTGGTCATAAACATATATTCCAAGTTTTATCAAAAATTTGGTCAGAGAGATGTCTTCGAGAGTGGTAACAAGCCTATCCAATCATACATTTGATCAAGTCGTTAATATGCGTGGATCTCGCTAATTATCGAACTCATCAAGAGTGTTATGAGGTAGTCTCATAATCCAACTTTGATTAAAATGGGATAAGAAATATGGCTTACAAAACAGTAACAAGATTTGTCACTCAAATGCAAGATCATTTTATTATTAAGCGTGTATCCCATTCATTTTTAACTCGTGCGAGATCATGATGCAAGCATATATTCCATGTTTCATGAAAATTAGATCAGAAATATGGCTTTCAGAATGGTAATAAGAAATAATGAAATGCACGATAATTTCATAAATATGTTTGGAATTCGCTCATTATCTAACTCGTCCAAGATCTTGAAGATGTGTGCTTAATGAAAATCGGATTTTTTATATATAAAAAATGACCTACTAAACAGTGACAAGCGACAAGCAAATTTTGATGCACGAGCATGCAACGGTTACCGGATACAACGCCATGCCTTCAGTTAACTTGGCCTTACGGCTAGTTGAGCAAAGTCAATCATGCAGTCGTACAATCACTTTCTTTCAGTCAGAAAGGGAGAGAAATTTTCCAGCGTGTTCAGTACATTTTGTAGAGATTTGCACCGATTAACATGAACATGGATCGTCTGCTAACAGCTCTGGCACTTATTAATGTTTATTCAACTTTTGCGTGCAGATGAATTAATAGATATTCCCAGCGTGCGTGGCCAACTTCTTTCTCCCTGTGTACGATATGAAAAATGGCGTCCAGCTGTGCTCGTTATCCGATATGGTCATTTGTTGCGTCACGACCTTTTGACCGAACTGAACAAGGGCATCGCGGTGAACGTCGGGCAAGCTACGTAACACATTTCAAGGCCATGCGAAACTCAAAGAGAAACAAAGCCTTGCAACTCGTCAAGGACATGTTTCCACCCCACCACCTCCCCAATGTAATTATCTTAGTTTTACAAGTTAGACTGACAGTACTGCACTAGAACCGTGTTTTAAAGAGGAGATAACATAATGTGACTGTAACAATTATTAATACCAATTTATCTGATTTACAGTCCAAAACTTAATTATTTCCATGCATTAATCTAAATAACCTTATGGTATTGAAAGATACCACTTTATCTCTATAAAAAAGCAACTGAAGAAACACTTATTGTATTTAATATCGTAGCAAGCCACCAACACTAGCTTTGAAGGGGGAAAAAACCTACATTAATGGAGGCATACATACAGACCAACTCTAGTCTAAGTATCCTGCATAGTATCCTGCAGAGTAATTGCAAACAGAAAAGTAAACACAAATAATAAGAATGTTTTGCAAGCTGTGGTTAATACATGGCTGTGGACAGGGTAGGACAAATAGGACACAATTCTGGGAGCCCACAACGGTCGGGGTGGGGTGGGGGTCGCCGTCACAACTGTAATTTATAGGGGCTTCGTGGATAATTTTTCCTAGGGCCCACAAATCCTGTCCGCGATCATGAGTTAATAAACAGCAATCCGATATTCTTAGAATTAGTTATATTGTCATTCTTTATTCATTTGGGCACGTCTGAAAACAATTCGAAAGCCTCAAAACTGTTATAATTACATGCACGAGAAGCTCTGATCAACAAGTAATAAAAATGGTAGGCCATATGTGATTGTTACATAACAATTGTCTGATTTCATCGTCAGAATCCATGAAAAGTATATACTCGAAGAAACGTATAACTAAATAGTTATGTATTTCTTACCTATAATTTCCATAGGAGTGAACGTCTTTTGGTTTTCCCATCTTGAAAACTTATTGTTGACATTATTCACAGCAGTGTTCTCAAGCATGAGTATTAACTCACAGGAATAAGTTTTAAAATATCCAGCAAACTCCCCTCCCCACCCCGTCAACACCAACACACATTCACACACTGTGCTTCCGATGCTAAATATTTATATTTCTTCTGTATTGGAACATGAAAATCTAACGCGAGAAAGAAAAAAAATCTAAACTGTGCAATCCAAATTGTATTTTTGTTATGAAAGGAATTAACATTTTTTGTGTGTATGAAAATGGTATGACAATTATTGTCAAAAATTTATATAAAAAAATATCTTGAACAAACTTATTTCTAATAATAACAGTTTTAATTGTATTGAGGTAAAATGGAGAAAAAAGTATACTTTTTAAGTGAGAAAAAAAGAAATATCAGAATTGTTTATTGTTTAGTTTTTGGACGATGACAATCTATTAGATTATATTATTTTAAGAAGTAAAACTATTCTACATTATCATCGTCTTCATCATCACCATCATCGTCGTCGTTGTCGTCGTCTTTATCATCATCAGCAGCAGCAGCAGCAGTAGCATCAGCAGCATCATGATCATTACACGTACAACAACTTCCAGTAGCAGTGGGAAGGCACTGTGTTGCAGCAGTCCTGTCTGTATCATTTGAACACAGACATATGTAGTGTGTTAAGGTATTATGTACTTAGCAACCCTGTCTATATCATTTGAACACAGACATGTATACTAGTAATGTCAAGGTAATATGTACTTAGCAATCTTGTTTAGATCATTATATATATATATATATATATATATATATATATATATATATATATATATATATATATATATATATATATGCGTGTGTATGTGTGTTAACTGTGTTCAACATGATGCAAATAGGACTGCTACTACACAAATCTTTGTCACTGCTACTCTACTATATATGTCTGTGTTCAAATTATATATTGTCCACATTTAGTATGTAAAAGAAATGTGGTCGGTATATATTTTTGCGTTATATACTACCCTTTAATTATAGAATAAACATTTTCTTTTAGAGTGCAGTAGTTTAAATGATGGAGCGCCAGTCTCGTAATTCAACGGTCGCTGGTTTTGATATACGTTGAGAGACAACATTGGCTGATTGGTTATTGTGCCAGATGCGCGACCTTAAGTGTGTAAGTTCGAACTATCAGATGTAACCAATAATGTTTTGAAAGTTCCATTATGGTTAACAAAAACAAAATGATCACTGAGTGGCGCTTGTAGCTCAGGAGCTAACAATGTAGATTCCATCATACTCAGATTCGATCCCCTGGACTGTCCGTTTAAGCTCTCGTGTTCTTGTGCAAGTCACTTTAATGCCACTGGTCCACAAAACTAAGCAAAGCCTCTATGCAAAACACCTTAAAGTGGACTTAGCGGAAACAAACAAACATTTCGTCGTGCGTCTTTGATGCACACAAATATTTTTCCTTGATATCAATCGTGATTTAATAATAGATGTTTCTGTTTGTTGCTGGTTGATGTATTCGCTCAGAAAACATTTTGTGTTAGTTCTTTTTGACCGCTACGTCACCTTCAGAAGGTATTATATTGCAAACTAGGTGTAGATAAATAGACAAATAAATAAAACAAAGGCATCGCTGTATTGTAGGACTCATCTACTTGTGATTCTGAGTTATTGGGGGCATAATTACAAGTGTCGTCAGAAACATTCATTCTGAGCAAGCAAAGATAATTTCTGAAAGCATTGTCATGGTCTGAGGTGGTGAGATAATTTGAATTGAGATATTAAAAAATTGTCCATCTTTCAACTTGCTATGACCCAAGATAAGAGAATAAAAGCACGACAGACGATGGAGACATCGAAATGCTCGGAGTACTCAACCAATTTAGGAATCGTCCATTTAATTTTATGGGGCGTGGGAGGGCTCAGAATGAGATCGGCCATTTAGTTTTCTGGGTGGTGTGTAAGGGTTCAGATAGTCTTGAGCAAATTCGCAGGGGGTATAATAGTTCATTATATCCATTATAACAATTAAAAAATATCTTCAAGCAATAAAAAAAGAAATCTCCCGGTTCGAATGAGCTATACAACTAAAATTAAGTAACTAAATAGTCAGTCCCATGCTTAAGCATGTAACCATGACCGAATCAACACGAATACCTTTGCTTTACGTGCTTAATTGCGATGCATTGAATTAGAAGAAATTAGTTTGTTTTGATGACGATTAATATGCAGCATAACACTATGCTTCTCAAAAATATTAAATGAGGGAAAGACTAATTGTTTACAAACTAAACTGATAACAACTTATTGTTACCAGTAAGGTATCATATATTATGATGATATTCCACAAACGAGACTGTATAATGGCCGTAAATTATCAACATCCTTTTTCTTATTTTGCTTCATTATGTAACAAAGAAACAAATTTCAACCATACTGTTACTGTTTTTAAATTTACTTGTATTACTTAATAAGTAATATACTGTTTAATGAGCGAGAGAATTATATATTTGTTTTACACATGTTTACTCATAGAATATAAACTATTGTATTACATTACTATTTGAACACTTCATGAAATTTGCTTCCAAACTGGGCTGACTCTTTCTTCCGGTCTGCGGAGTGTTATCTGGCAATGCATAGTATGACTTCCAATTGAACCTCAGAGGCCATATTTTATCTGTGCTTTGCTGTTTTAAACAGTTTCTAGTTAGCCCAGAAACAAGTGTCCAAATTTGTATTTGCTTCATACAGAATTCTAGTGAGGATGCATAGTACGTTACAAGGATTCCATCTTAATCCTTCTCGACGTGAATAAATGACGATGCTGACGATATACACATCGCTTATGTATCTGAAAAACACATATTGTCACTATCATGAGCTTGAACGAATCAAGTACTGGGAGAGTCTTATTCCGTATGAAATGTCAGCCTTTCAATTTCAAACATTTTTGTACAAGTTTTAGCTCAATGTGCGAGATCGGAAAGTTAACGGTTTATCTTGAAGTACCACTGGCTGAAACAAATGGATAGGTTTACATGGCAGAAACAAATGGATACGTTTACCTGGCTGAAACAAATAAGTTTCGACAGAACACAAAAAAACTGCTTTAGAAATAGTTCTAGTGATGTAACCAATAAAAACAGGTTTTATTTGCTAATCCTATAATTGTCATTTGAGGCAAAGAGAGTTATTATTGCATTCTGTAATGAAGACAATAATGTATATAGTAATGAAGACGGTTAATATTGTATCCTATAATAAAGACAGTATTGTATCATGTGATAAAGACAATTAGTATTTTATCATGTAATGAAGACAGAACTGCATCCCGCGATGACAGTATGGCATTATGTAATAATGACATAATTATATCCTGTGATGAAGACAGTATTGTATCCTGTAACGAAGACAGTATTGTATCCTGTCATGAAAACAAATATTGTATCCTGTAATACAGTTATTATTGTATCCTGCAATGAAGACATTCTTGTATCCTACAAGGAAGACAGTATTGTATCGTGTAATGACGACAGTATGCATCTTGCAAAGGAGAGAGAATTGTATCATGTAGCAAAGACAGTACTGCATCCTTTTATAAATTGTATCCTGTGAAAACAGTATTGTATCCGGTGATGAAGACAGTATTGCATCCTACGATGAAGTTAGCACTATATCCTGTAATGAACACAGTATTGTATCATGTAATGAAGACAGTTATTTTTGTATCATGTCATAAAGAGAGTACTGAAGAAAAACTAATGGCCATTAAAGAAATATTGAGGTGAATTACACACACACACACACACACACACACACACACACACATATATATATATATATATATATATATATATATATATATATATATATATATATATATATATATATATATATATATATATATATATATATATATATATATATATATATATATATATATATGCCACAATACAAGCTGCTCAAAACGATCTAAGTCTTCAATCGTAAACTTCTGGCTCAAAGAAGTATCGGATACTTCTTCAAATGAAACCCAGATTAAATAATAGACATTGAGAATACGCTCAACAAAAGTATCCGTCCAGGAATACATGCCAGTAATGACTGACAAAAGTATCCGTCCAGGAATAACTACCTATAATGACTGACAAAATTTCCAGCAGAAATATATTACAACCTCCAGTTTATCTTCGCTTTTTCTGTACTATATACTCAACACGTTGACAGATTCATCTGAGGAAAGACCGTACAAGTGAACACAAATAAAACGAAATTTTCAATTACAAATCTGTAATTAACGACATCATCTGAATGTTCTTTCATCAAATTTGTAAACCATGTATAACTTTTAAAGTATTCCATTTATATAATATTACATTTCATATATTTAAAGTATTACATTTTATATATTTAGATTATTACAATTTTATAATCTCTAATTGTCCAATTTTTATATTGCACAAAAATGTAATGACCATTTCCCGGGTAGAAACAGAGAGACAACATCATGTAACACTGGAAGGCGATCGACCTCTTGCCTGGACAAAGGACAGTCGTAATAGTAATACATGACCTGGACTGCAGGTTATAGAGTCAATGAATCAATCCGGCAGGGAGTTGATGATTTGAACAACATCAGAACACAATGGCCGCTGTGATCGGTTCCAGGTTCTCACGCCCCGGCTACCCAGGTGACACCGTCACGTGACACAACTGCCTGTGAGAACCGCCAAGTGCCTCTTGCACAAATTTAACTCCAATACTGTCACGGTCACGCCCTTCGAGGGTCACCCCGGGGAGTAGAGACGCTGCCTTTCAAGAACCTCGTTAAAATCAACAGACACAAAACGGAAAAAAAAACTTAGTTTTCCAGATAGGAACTTCTGCACGAGATACTTTTTAAATTATTAAAAGTGTTATTTCTCTTTTTTTCCTCTGACGGGATATGAAGCAGATAGGTTTTGTGGGTTCCACGACTCGATATGTACTTGTGAAAGTAATACATTTTTGGGGTAAAAATAATCATGTTCCAAGATAGGCCTATTGTACAAAAACAAAATCAGTTGAACGGCGTTGCACAAATTCCCAGCCACTAGTTTAAAACCAAATTTCCAATTACAAGTTTAAAACTAAAATACATCTTTTGAGACATTCTACTAATAATAACTTAAATGCAACTAGGTTTAAGTTTGTTGAATTCACAGCACATGAATTCCAAAAAATATTGCAACAGATGTAAGCTGTCCAAAAATAAATAACAAGCATTACATAACAATTGTTATATGTCTGTCCTGGACAAGTCATTCAAGAATATATTACCACTTTCATGGTTTGGCAACAGCTTACGGAATTATTATATTTAAAGATAACATTCAAACAATATTCCATCTACATGTTCCAAATTTAATTAGCAAGAAGTAGAAACTATTATTTGAAAGACATAATGATCACTTTTATTGTTTTTATGGGTGCAGTTTCTCCATCATTGTCTCCCTCACTTAACAGCAATTTTCCCCACAAAGATAATATTGACTAAAAACTTGGAAGTTATAAAGTTTAAACTTTTTTTACAGTAATCACGCTATGCAAGTTGGTATATTGTGTCATACGTGATATTTGGATAGCATGGTTAGGGTATATTGTGTCATACGTGATATTTGGATAGCATGGTTAAGGTATATTGGTTCATACGTGATATTCGGAATGTATGGTTAAGGTATATTATGTCATAAGTGATATTTGGATAGTATGGTTCCAAATAGATGTTGTTGTTGTTGTAGGGTTTAACGCCATTTTTCAGTACACGATAGGCTATACATGGCGGCTAGTATTAATGGTGGAGGAAGAACCCGGGAAAACCCCAGAAAGAACCACCAAATAGATGTAGTCCAAAGTACCTTCACTCTTGATAAAACTTGTACAAGTGGAATTAACTGCATGGGGAAATATATTAACTTGCACTTAAAGTGTTATATGCGGGGGAAATATATTAACCTGCACGAGAACTATTATCTGCATGGGGAAATATATTAAATTTTACAATAGGTGTTATCTGCATGGGAAAATATATTAACTTGCACAAGAAGTGTTATCTGCATAGGGAAATATATTAACTTTTACAAGTGGTGTTATTTGGACGGGGGACCGCTCCGGTGGCCTAGTGGTTAGAGCGTCGCCTCGTATGCGGGAGGTCGTGGGTTCGATCCCCGGCCAAATCATATCAAAGACTTACAAAAATGGTACTAACAGCTGCCTCGCTTGGCGCTCAGCATTAAGAGATTAATGTTAGGACTGTTCGGCCTGGTGTAGGATAATGTGACTGGGTGGGACATCATACTACATGTCCGCGGCATGATGCCCCAATGCTAGACATCACTATAAACTGCCACATTGCAGACATCATATCGATATGACTGAAATTTTTTTTAAAGCTACGTTAAAAATCCATCACACAACACACACACACACACACATATGCATGGGGAAATATATTAACTTGCACAAGAATTATTATCTGCATTGGGAAATATGCTAACTTGCACAAGTGGTATTAATTGCATGGGGAAATATGTTAATTCTGTGGAAATATATTAAACGGTAAATATCTACGTAGCAATAATTATTAGCATCATAAACGGTAGTTTACAATTATGTGAAGCTGTGTTCGTGTGTTGGGGCAAGTTTGAGACAAAATAGGAATGCATGAACCTTAACAGTTGTGCTCCTCATCCCCTAAGCACCCCCCACCTGTAACTGCGGTTAGTTTATTCTTCCGTAAGGCCGGGCACGGTGCATTGCAGGGTCAGGTCATAGAAGGTTACGAACTTTCTGGCAAGTTCACATGCAGATGAAATAAAAAAAAGAGGGGGGTGCTTCTAGTTAATATGACTGACTGCAGTATGCCAACTTTATTCCATGACTGCCATAGACTTACGAGAGAAGGAAAAGCAATTAGTGATAGCAGATGGAACACTTGCCTGGATTTCTGAAATCTAACTGCCACACCCCCGTCTTTGCCATGTCAGCGATTGGTTAGTACTGCTGAAATTTAACAACCAAAACTGTATGCACATTATTCCTTGTCAGATATTGACACTAAATATGAAAATAAGATAACACTAACTAGTTTTTCATATGGCTCTCATTGTTATTCTTTTTCGCAAATATCAGCTCAGTGAAATTCCATCATATAACTTTCATTTGAACCTATATAAGAGCTCTTAGACGTTTAGGACTACAGTTCAGCCCTGCTGACCAATCTACGATTATACTATTTGGTCAGCTTATATTATTACAACAGGGAGGCTATCCCAGCAAATACTTTATTGGGTTTTTACTCTCATATTCCTTTTTCCGCTTAAATATTTAGGATGCACGAACATGCTCAATACCATAATACTGTCTTGGACATTGAGAAGCATGGCACTAGTAAAAACAAAAATAAAAAATAAAATAATCGTGTATATATTGTGCATTGAATTGTTATTTATTGTGTACTGAATTGTTGTCACTTTAAAATAATATTATTTCCCAGACAGAAATGTTGAAGCTCATTTGGTAAAAGACCCGATGGTAAAAATCCATGCTAAATCATCAGGGACTCATTTCGGAAAGAAAACTCAGTGACAGCAAATTGATCTGTTTCAACGTAACGGAATGTTAAGTGGTCCATAAAATTTGTATATGCATTCTTCGTATAAGTAAAGTTGCTTTGTCATTTTTTATGTACTGAAATAATGTGAATGTTTATTATTAAAAACAGATGCGACGCTTCTCAAGAACAAAAGCATTTTCAGCTGAAGCTGTTCATGCTGATTGAGAATTGATCTTCAATTCCTCACAAGTTCAGTATAATCAGATTTCCAAAGGAAGAGACTCCAAGAAAGGAATGAGTCACGCAAGAAATGTATGAAGGAAATCGTCCATAGAGTTTTCTCTTATTTAGATGTTTTCGGTTTATTAAACTTTAGATATGAAAATGTACTGAAATGCCTCCAATTTTAAATGCTGGCAACTGACGACAGTGAGAAACCCAGTGCAATACATTCCATGGGGTACTCCTATTTGTCAAAGGTTTGCCAAATCATTGAATATCGATATACTGATATCTTTAGTTGCTTCGTGCGTAATATTGTGTTTGAAATTTTTCTCACTCTATCTGTAGAGTTACAAGTTAATGTCATAACAAAAACAATTATTCCCTTTATAAACTGAACTTTAGCTGCAACAAGCAAACACTTATGTTACTTATGGTGCTTGTGTATCGCGTGCATGGCTGTGTGTGTGTGTGTGTGTGGAACTGTAGAGACTCGCTGACTGTAATGTGTCTGTAAATGAATAAATAAATACCCTGTAATTCCATTAGCATACAAAGAATAAATACCCTGTAATTCCATTAGCATACAGAGGTGAGTGGTATTACCGGTATACCGGTCCACCGCTGTAATTTTTTCCGGTGGTATGTACCACGGGACTTCTTCACTGTTTTACCGGTACATCAGTAGTTTCCATCAGTAAGGAATTATCCGGAAATTCAGAGCAATCGAGCAATCTTGTTGCGACTTAAATGATATTAACATCGTGTATTCATTATTAATGAGAAAATAGTTCGACAAATTAACTTTTTTACAAATCTGTCACAAATTAATGGTGAATATTACAAATATAATTTAATTACATATCATTTAATCTTACATAAATGGTGCCACGTACAATGCAGACGTTCAATCTGTAATTATCTATAACACCCAAAATTTCCGTATCACACAGACAACATGGAACTACTTTTACAACAATAAATATTAAATAAAAGTCCAGTTATAATATATCCAGACTGATTTATTGGTATAAATTATAAATTATTAAAAAATTCCTACACACTTTAGTAATTGTAAAAAAAAATGATGTCTTATTTGGTGGAAATGTCCGCTTTCCAGGGAAGTGGGTGAGTAACGTCAGTAGCGACGAGCAGCTTATGTGTATTTCACGTTATCTAGACCGAGGAATTACAGTTAGTTGAGATGGACAACACTATCTTAGAATGTTTTAGAAGCTAGCTAGACTGCAAAGTAAAATCTAAAAGAGAGACAGACAGACAGACAGACAGACAGAGTGGTCAATGGAAATATATTTTTAGGGAGTAAGTTCAAATGTGGGGATTTACAAATTGTCTGTTAAAATTACCATGAAATCGAATTTGTTTAGTAAATCTGAGGATAAAACTGACACACATTTCCAACGTAAAGGTAGACGTGTCGCAGAGAGCAGCAACTGTTTCGACTGGGACGCAAACTGGGGCACACGCTGGGATTTGTGCTTTTGTTTACATTTAAATCTTTTGCTACAGTTAAAGTAGAAAACGTAGAGAAGAAAAAACCCAATATTGTTTAGAATTTCTTGCTAAAAAGTATCCAAATGATTCTTAAAAGTTTAGCCTGTGTGTTAGAAAGAGACATAATCTTCGTTTTCTTAAAAGAAAAATTATGCTGAAATTATTACATTGCAGCAAAATGCACCAATAATTTCTTGTAATGAATAAAAAAAAAATAGAGTGTTTGAAAGTACTGTACAGTGAGCTTTTTCTAGAAATTTTAATGTATTTAAAAACTGCCATTCTGTGAAATTTGCCCTAAAATTTGCTTGAAGTAGAGTGTGTTTGTTCACTATGTATGGTGTGTCAAGAAACGGTTACAGAAGTAAGGTAAAATTCACTTCCCTATGTCTGCAGCTTAATTCATATCAATTAATATACCGATACAACATTTTTTAAATATTCAAAGCTAAAGAGTAAATCACCATCTCAGCAATGCAGGCAGAATGATGACACGGATGTACAGTGTATATTTGGGCCTAGCCCGGGTTATTTATGTCACATGGGGATTTGTTAGAAGTTAAACACTATATTTTATGAAACGCGATATGCCATAGTTTTAAAAGTATACATTACAAAAACATAAAAGAATGTGTGACTAAAAAGTAGATATGCAATAAATACAAAACCTCATAAGCGTTTCTTCCGAGTTGAGGAAAGAACTTGATGCGGCGTAGGAACATACGTCATAGCGTGACGGCCTCGACATAATCCTAAGCCGCGTCAAACACGTTCTTTCCGCCCACTGGAAACAAAACACATATGTAGTTATGTTTATGCTCCTTTAACAACATGTTTGACAAGTATCACGTATGTCAACGTGGTGGCCAAATGGGCTGGTGTGAAACATATTCCAGCAAAATCCAACTTTCGGAAAAATTTCAGATTAAAAACCCCAAAAATAAACAAATACAAAGAAATGTTTCAAGTAGTTACTAGAGTAAGCGAATGTGTTAAGTATGCTATGTATAGAGTACGAGGTGTATAGAGTGGTCCAGTAGAGATAGAGATTTAGATATATAGGACTGGTCCAGTAGAGATAGAGTACTAGATGTATTAGAGTGATCCAAAAGAGATAGAGTACTAAATGTGCTAGAGATGGTCCAGTAGAGCTAGATACTAGATGTACTAGAATTGATCTAGTAGAGTTAGAGTACTAGATGTAATTGAGTAGGTCCAGTAGAGATAGAGTACTAGATGTACTAGAGTGGTCCAGTAAAGATAGAGTATTAGATATATTAGAGTGATCAAGTAGAGATAGAGTACTAGGTGTATAGAGTGGTCCAGTAGAGACAGGGTACTAGATATACTAGAGTTGGTCCAGTAGAGCTAAATATTAGATGTACTAGAATTGATCCAGTAGAGTTAGAGTACTAGATGTACTAGAGTTGGTCCAATAGAGATAGAGTACTAGATGTTCTAGAGTGGTCCAAAAGAGCTAGAGTACTATATGTACTAGAGTGATCCAGTGGAACTAGATACTAGATGTACTAGAGTGATCCAAAGAGCTAGATACTAGATGTACTAGAGCGGTCCAGTAGAGATAGAGAATTAGGTGTGCTGGATTGGTCCAGTAGAGATAGAGTACTATATGTACCTGAGTGGTCCAGAAGAGCTAGATACTAGATGTACTAGAGTTGATCCAGTAGAGACAGAGTACTAGATGTACTAGAGTTGATCCAATAGAGATAGAGTACTTGACATACTAGAGTGATCCAAATGAGCTAGAGTACTAAATGTACTTGAGTTGGTCCATAGGAGCTAGATACTAGATGTACTAGAATTGATCCAGTAGAGATAGAGTACTAGATGTACTAGAGTTGGTCCAGTAGAGATAAAGTACTTGATGTACTAGAGTGATCCAAATGAGCTAGAGTACTAAATGTACTAGAGTTGGTCCAGTAGAGCTAGATACTAGGTGTACTAGAATTGATCCAGTAGAGATAGAGTACTATATGTACCAGAGTTGATCCAGTAGAGATAGAGTACTTGATGTACCAGAGTGATCCAAATGAGCTAGAGTACTAAATGTACTAGAGTTGATCCAGTAGAGCTAGGTACTAGATGGACTAGAGTTGATCCAGTAGAGCTAGATACTAGATGTACTTGAGTTGATCCAGTAGAGCTAGATGCTAGATGTACTAGAGTTGATCCAATAGAGACAGAGTACTAGATGTACTAGAGTTGATCCATTAGAGCTAGATACTAGATGTACTAGAGTTGATCCAGTAGAGCTAGATACTAGATGTACTAGAGTTGATCCATTAGAACTAGATAATAAATGTACTAGAGTTGATCCAGTAGAGATAGAGTACTAGATGTACTAGAGTATTCCAGTAGAGCTAGCGAATTAGGTGTACTGGACTGGTCCAGTAGAGAAAGAGTACTAGATGCGCTAGAGTGAGAGTGGTCAAGTAGAGCTAGATACTGGATGTACCTAGAGTTGGTCCAGTAGAGATAGAGTACTTGATGTACTAGCGTGGTCCAGGAGAGCTAGGTGTACTGGATTGGTCCAGTAGAGAAAGAGTACTAGATGTGCTAGAGTGAGAGTGGTCCAGTAGAGCTAGTTACTGGATGTACCTAGAGTTGGTCCAGTAGAGATAGAGTACTAGATGTACTAGAGTGGTCAATTAGAGCTAGTTGTAATGGACTGGTCCAGTAGAGCAAGAGTACTATATATACTGGATTGGTTTAGAGCTGGAGTATTATATGTACTAGAGTGGTCCAGTAGAACTAGAGTACTAGACGTACTGGAGTGGCCTAGTAGCACTAAAATACTAGAAGTGTCTTCAAGAAAAGGAGAGACATGGGAAAATAATAAGAAAGAGTCTCTACACTTTGTCACAATTGTGAATATTGCATGTTCTGAGGATTATATTTTAAAGAGGACCTGTGTGGATCAATGGTTATCGTACTGGCTATCGACCAAAAGGGTACAGGTTCTAATCCTGCTGAGACCAGACTGGACTGGCCTACATGGCTTATATTTGTGTGTGTGTGTGTGTGTGTGTGTGTTAAGTATTAATTGTATGGCATATATATTTCATGGCATTATATTTAGTAAGTTTTTTTTGTTCAATGAGGCGCATCTTTTGCTAATTCTCTGATGACTTTTTTCCCCCTCTAAATATCGACTAAATGAGTTCTTTTCCATGGTGGTGGGTTCAACAACGTTACAGGGCAGTGAGAAATTAATCATATGCCATTTCAAGAGGCGAAAGATCTGTCTAATATTTATTAATATTTTTTGTTTTGTTTTGTTTTGTTTTGTTGTGTTTAACGGTACTTTTTAAACATCAGTGGCTATATTGTGCCGAGAAAGTGGAAGCTAAGTCATTCGCATCTTCGAAATCATTCCGATTGATCATACCTCGAGTGTTTGCTTACAATTTAGCTGCCGTTCAGCCCACTACAGTTATTTACGAAACGAGAATTGCCGAGAATTCGCTAATGCATAAAACTATTTTTTTAATTAGCAAATTCTCGGTGAACCCTACGATCAACCCAATCGTATAATTAGCCATAAATGGCCCTAATAGACTGCAGTTTTATTTTCTGGTCGAATTTTCCGGCCACCAAAATGAATGATTTAAGTGTATATTACTAAAAAATAACCGAGATTGTTCGAATGATAACTTAGTCTCTAATGTAGGAAGTACTTTATTTCTCATTTACCTACCAATACTGATACTTTTCTTAACAATGATATTACAGAGAATTTGAAGAAGAAGAAGGAAAAAGGCATCTTCGCTAGCCAAGGTTCCGATAACCCTATATATTCAGGTTATCAGAGCCTCGGCTAGCGAAGGTGGGATAAAGGTACAGAGAGTGAGAAATAATTAATCGGAACAATAAGGAAATCAATGTACACAGTAAAACAAGAATAAAGCAGATACCTCTATCCTTTTCCACGTTGTGTTCATGTTAGTGGAGAGGGTTTTCATATTTGTTTTGCAAGGGATACTTGTGACTGCCTTTATTTATTCACTGTGTCGTGTCGACGGCTTTAGTACCGTAAATCCGTCTATTTCACATTTGATGCGACGGTTAGTAGAAAAGAAGCCTTCCATTCACGTTGTTGATTTGACCCTTTTCATTTCCCAAAACTTTGTACAAGTAGTCAATGAGGGCAAATATGTACGTTTACTGCAGACTATAGTTATTTTGCCGTGGAACTGTGGGTCCTTTCTTATCAGCGAAAGGGATAATGAAATGGACAAAGCACTGGAGTGTTTTAGGGTAAATGATAACTTCAGATAAGACAAATGAAAGCAGTACGATTCTCAGTTTTCCTATGACTCCAAGAAGAACTCGAGAGTAAATATAGGCATTCTGCAGGTTAGACTGTTGGTTACCAAAGGTTTGTGTATCCTACGGTCTAAGTTATTTAGCTTCCCTGTCATTCTATATGATTACCCCATTACGTTATCTAATGGCCACGTGCGGGTGCCCTTTGCGGACATACATCTAGGATTCAAATCCCAGGACGCTAATTGAAGCTGATGAAAGTAAATCTAATGTCTTGTTAACTACTGAACACCGGCTGCCATATCAGCTCAGACTGCGATTGCGATATCCAAACCTTAAGAGACAAGAAGAAAGGGTTTGACCTCGAGAGTCTTTTGATATAGTTTGACCTTGTATATTTGTATTATCAATACTTTCAACTGTGTTTCTTGTCTGTTCAGATAATGGTGCAATCAATCTTCTGTCCCTATTTTCTGATATTTTGTTTTCATGATAAAATTGGAATTCTTTCTCTTTATCATGATAAATAATCTTTTATTATGCGATTCTGCATATAACGGGGTAAGGCTAAGAAACATGTGTTATAAATGTAATCTACTGGTGTAAACTTTTAAATTCATACTGGCATCTCAAGAATCGTTCATATTTTTTGTGTTCTGACAAACCTTTCTTACATTTCACGAAGGCACACACGAGTGACATATGCCCAAATTATTGGCACTGATATCAATCACGTCAAATCAATTACAGCCGTTCATTCGCGCCTGAGCTATAAAGCGTCGTTAACGACGTTATGAATATTTTATTTATTATGAGCCAGTGAGTGGTTAATCGGGTTAATCAGAATTATGAGAATCATACATAATTCTGGAATCCCAGATCAAATTAATGCGCGGTCCCATTCTGCTGCTGTTAGTTTTGTTGCTAGCACGTATTATGAAGTGACAATCGCTTCAGGCGTGGCCTTTGAAAATTTGATCCAAGCACATAAAAAGAATTTGGTGCTCGTCAATTCTAAGAGAATAAGAAGATTTTTCGGGGTATAATCTAGGCATTTGAGATACTTGCAAATCGTTTGAAATAAGGTGCATTCATTTACCATTTTAGGCGAAAGTTTTATTGATGAAAATGTGGCAACGAATTTTAGTAAATCAGGCGCGACTAACTAACTAACTAACTAACTAACTATATATATATATATATATATATATATATATATATATATATATATATATATATATATATATATATATATATAATTGCAATGCCAGTAGCTGGTACAGGAAAGTAACATTTCCATTGGTCAGAATGTTACCACGTGATCAAAACGAATCGCGTTCATTTCTGTATGAACTGTAAGGAGAACTACTTTTCCACTTCTATAAATAGAATTACGTGTACAGCATAAGATAAACACTGCCAGTTAAGGCAGACATTAAGTAAGCATTAAAGAAAAACAACATTCTAACAAACAAACAAAAAATAATTGAAAAAATTTGGCTTCCATTGGTTGAAGGACTGGTATTATGATGACCTTATTGCGATCAAGCTGGACATCCCAAGTGCTATAAATAGCAACGTAACAGAAAAACTACAAACATGTATTACTACGCTCAATTAAGATTTCTATTGTTTTTATGATGCAAACAAAATAACATAACAAATAATTGAAATTTCAATTATAAGAGTTTAACGTTGTTTTTTCTGCGTTTATCGTGGTATAAACTGTCAGTTGCCGACTCACACAGCTTGCATAACGTTATTTGCTGTATATATATTAGGCATGAGGTAACGACAAATCAGGCATTAGACTAGTAATATTACGTATTAGACTATATATATGTGCGGTATAAATCAGGCATTATACTAGTGATACATTTTAGGCATGAGGTATTTAATCAGGCATTAGACTACAAATAAATATTAGGTATTAGAATATATATAAAAGATAGGTATTAGAATAGTGATGCATATGAGGCTTTAGACTAGTGATGCATATTAGGCATTTGGTATAAATCAGGCATTATACTAGTATTACGATTCAAGGTTCTTACAAAAAGTAATATGAAAAAAGTGAAGACAGCAAGCTTTGTGAAATTTAACAAATAATTTATTTCCCTAGAATATCACGTGAAAAATGACAAAAAGAACTTAAGTTATTACGAATCAAATCCAAAAATAATCCAAGAATTAAAAATATAGAAGTCCTAGTAATAAAAAGTCCTGAATGAAACTGAGTTCGAATCCCGATGAAATCCAAAATGGAAGACGATGTAGGTATTATAATAGTGATATATATTAGGCTTTAGACTAGTGATGCATATTAGTGTTACGCTAACAAGAGGGAACAAAATTATGTCTGTTCTAAGTAAAGAAAAAAAGTGATTTTTGGATAAAATTCTAAACAAATATTTAAATATTTTAGGCATTGACTTTTAGTTTGAGTTACGTTTAGTGAATACGGTGCATATTCTAATAGAACTGTTAACCTCCTGGACGCGTCCATCTTCAACGAGTTTCGCTTTGACTCAAAAACCTTGGTACTTATCAGCTGGATACATTAAATCCCTTATCTGGTTAAAAATGGTCTTCGTTCACAGCGTATTCAGTGACAAATGAATGAATCAATCTGTAAGTTTGCATTCTTTTACAGGGAAAGAAAGAAAATTATCGTGCTAAAATAAATATTTAATCTTTCTGTATTTGTATTTTGTTAAAATCAGCACATATTTTGCTTGTTTCATTAATATGCATGTATGTAATGTACCCAGTAGACTATATTACTGAAGTAAAGTATTGTTAATATTATTATTATTAGTAGTAGTAGTAGTAGTAGTAGTAGTAGTAGTAGTAGTAGTTGTAGTAGTAATAGTAGTAGTAGTAGTAGTAGTAGTAGTAGTAGTAGTAGCAGTGTATTAATAATAATAATAATATTATTATTATTATTATTATTATTATTATTATTATTATTCGTTAAATCTGTGCTAGCAGATCTACAGAAGCTGCAAAACAAAAGCAACAAGAAAAATGATGGAACTTTTCCTTGAAATTGAATTACATACAAGATCTCTTTCAATACATACTGTAGCTATCTACAGCAAGAAGGAAAAAAACAGAACTGCATCACTCGAAATTAGAGTGCAAGAGTAATTTATAATATGATTGATGGCGTCCAATAATAAGGAATAAAGGCACCAGATGATAAGATCTCGGATGATCTCTGCCCCTAACATTGGAATGGTCATTTTCAGTCTTGTGCAATACATCAAACCATTTTTGTCTTAGTTGTTATCAGGTATTGACGACGAACAAGGGGAAAATTACTCTTCACCCCCACCCACCCCCCAGACAAACGACTTGCAGTCTCCATTTTCTCACTGTTATCGTAATTTGTGCTGAGTGTTCAATGGTTTACAAAGAACATGATTTTTTGGGGACATATTTGGTAGTCCGGTGGGCCCTCTCAGAACGTAGGGTTAATTTATTATAGGATTAAATGATCGTAGTTGGGTATTTATCGATCTGTAAATTTTACCCAATCACTCACAATGTAAATAAAGTCCAAAGGACTCTGTGTTAACTTTGTGAGTGATTAGGTAAACTTTACCCAAGACAAATACCCAACCATGATCATTTGCTCCTTATAATTCTAATTTACTTCCTTTCTGTCATCAGGTCAGCAGATTTCATCAGTAAAAATTCACTTTTATGGAGATCGAAGTTTTCTTTCTTTATACTCTTAACTCTGACAGACCCCTATCTTCGCTAGCCAAAAGTCGTCGATTCTTTATACAGAAATGTTGGGCAGAGTGTCATAGCGGGTGATGTCAGTCATATATTGTTATGATCATTATTTTTAAAATATATATATATATATATATATATATATATATATATATATATATATATATATATATATATATATATATATATATATATATATATAATGATTGTTGCTGTTTAAACCAGGCTATTACCTTTTTTTTTCTAAAATTACCCTTGTGTATGGCACGTGTTGTTATAGCATCCGTTACTGTTACTTTCTATACATTTCGAGCTTTCAAAAGCAAATCGCGTCCAGTTTTAGTGAGATCCATTGCTTGACATATGACCCTGACCTTTAATAACAGCTGCTGGAACATGTTGTCGAAGTAAAATGCAATAATGTCAGAAGACTGGCTTGTAAATCCTTGGTATATGCCTTTTTCAGCAAATGGGGTCACTGTTGTAGTGTATAATGATCTGTGCAATTACATTGTTGTAACTTCTTATGGTCGATTTTAATCGGGGGTTTGTAAATTTTGATTAGAAATAACATGAGTGGATGGGTGGTTTTTAATGTGTTATTATTAGGATGCAATGCTTTGATATCGATAAAACTTCACATCAAATGACCTGGGAACCTGGAACTAAAAGTAGTCCGCAGAATGTTTTGATGTGTAAAATATTCCGGACCAGTATCACGTGACCATTTACATCCAATTAAATTGTAGAAAACGCGATCAATTCATAAGAGTTGGAATGATATATTTTTTTTATTTGATCAGTTTTAAACCGCTGAGTTTAACCATCAGAGCTACAGGAATAAAGATGCACACCATATCCCACTGAACTGCAGTACAATGCTGTCAATATAATAGAAATCTACTTCACTGGGATTTCCCTACGATGTACATCAAAATCCCACTAAATTTCAGTACAGACATTACCGTCGATATAATGGAAGTGTACCACTATAGGAATTTTATATTATGAAGACTCACTACAATCAGTGCCGACATGGGGGGGGGGGGGCTACCGGGGATATATCCCCGGCGCCCGGGCCGAACAAAACTTTTTTATTTTATAAAAGAAAACTTATTTGCTTCAACAAGAACTAGGAGAGGCCCGGGTGTTTCTTACCTTAGGGCCCGTGATCGCTCTCTACGGCACTAACAACAATATCCCACTGAATTTTAGTACAGATTTCGAGGGCCCCGAGTGGCCGAGTGGTCTAAAGCGCTCTTCGTTACGGATCACTGCCATCTCACCTCTCTCTGCGGCGGTTCGAGTCTAAGATTCAGCCAATGTGGGTATGTGAGAAAGTTTGCCAGTAGCTTCTCGTGGGTCGGTGGTTCTTTCCGGGGTTTTCCGGGTTCTTCCTCCACCATTAATACTGGCCGCCATGTATAGCCTATCGTGCTGAAAAATGGCGTTAAACCCCACAACAACAACAACAGATTTTGATAAGTGTATTCCACTAGGATTTCCTATGACGAAAACTGTCAACATGCAACCGTGCAAGTACGTGATGATGAATGCGATAGACAATACCACAAATAACCTGTGTAAGGTGTTTCAGTCAGTATTGGATAACATTTTCTTTCCCTCGACGAATCCTCAAACAATTTTACCTGGGTCTGACCTCGTGCTCTCTCATCGCGATCATAATTGAAATCTATCGTACCATTGGAGTAACCCAACCGTCATTGTACCGTAATCTGCTGATGAAATCCATTGTCACTCATTGGTAATAGATCTTATGATGGTCAAAGAAATTAGGCATGACAAAAGTAATGCTTGAGTGTTCACCTACGACATTTTGACCTGCAAAACAGAGTAAAATCGAACATACGTAACGACGTTATTGACTTGTTTTAGAGATTAGATCAAGCTTGACTTGGGTGAAGCAACATTAAGAGATACAAGAAGAGGGATAGATGGAGTAATTAAGATTGTTGCCAGATAAAAAAACAAGAATTGTATAATACACTTCCATGTATTACATGCTAGATGGAGCAATCGTGTGTATGAAGGCTAAATGGACAATTAGTCCGGTAATTCTAGTCATAGATCGGCTAATACGAAACCATGGAATGGCATCCTATTTTTTTTCCAGTCTCAAATCACGATGTTCGTACAAGCGCCACAAATAACGGGCTGTTTTTGTTCACACAAAGCGCCACAGCTGATGTGCTTTTGATGTTAACACAAAGCACCACAACTGACGTGCTGTTGATGTTCACACATGCGCCACGTTTATGTTCATATAAGGCGCCACACCAGATTGGCTGTTGTTTAAAACAATTATCTGTCTGTTAAAGTTTTCTTTATTCTTGATTCTTATTTTCTTCTTGCACTCGACAAAGGAGAGACTTCAATTTCATCATAAATTATTGTTTGCTTTGTATATTATTGTAATAAATACTTAAAAATAGAAGATCTTTAAAATAACAAAAATAATAACCAATTTGTAATAGGGACACACGCTAAGTGGCATGGAACTGATTCTCCTTGTGACCTGCTGTTTGTTTTGTATATGTGCGTACATATAGTTCCTCACACATTAAAGAAAAGCACAGTCAACTCCGACATCTTTTTAGTAGAGAAGGAAGTAAGTAATAAAAAGCTAAAGTTAGATCTGAATTTTATAAACAGTAGCTGCTACAGGAACATACTCCTACAAGATATATACAGTTCTAAATATTGGATTCAACAAGGTTTTAAATGCTGTCAACTAGATTACAGTGAATCTATTTATATTTGCACCTTTTCTAATTTTATTTTTGATTTTTTTTCTATTAGAGTTATTTATATGGGTTTTGAATGGAAAGAAAGTTAACTGACAATGAACTTAAATTGGGAATTATGTCTTGTGCCTAAATCTAGCCTTTCTCAAAATAATTTGCTCACTTTTTTAACATTATAATAGCGTTCATTGCATTTGAGATGTTGTCAACATTTTCTATGAATAGTTTGCCAGCTCTTGTTTACATGGGGAATAATTTGTAACTATTCTTGTAGGAAATATTTCCCCAAACAGCACCATAACAGTTGAGGTATGATTATGTATTATTAAACCGATGTTTATTTGAATGATATGGTCTTATGTCGTTTAATAACTGCATACGGGTGTTGACGTTATATACGTTGAATATGTTTAGTCCATTATAAGTTGCTGCCAACCCTCACCCCACGGATTTTGTCATGAATAACATTTGCAGACGAATTTCATTGAACTTAATTCAAATAATTTTATTTCTGTTTGGCTCTCTTTTTGGGTAGTAATAATTAATACTTTAGTTTTGTCCATGTTTGCTTTCATGTTACTTGGCTTGCACCAGGAATCTAATATTAGCATTATTATCTATTAATATTTGATTGTACCTTTTCCAAAGGGACCTAATTTAGCTGTTTGAAATCTGATACAGTAGTGACATTTGCATTTAGGTCATTTTATGAAATGAACTATCTGCCTGTTTTCAGAGACAGGTTATTTATTCAAAGAAGAAATACAATTGGACCCAGGATTGATCCCTGTGGCACTCCATATTTATTTGATTCTACTTTAGAAAAACTACCTTTTAATTTGGTATATTGTGTTCTTGTGTTAACTGAAACATAAAGCGATGAGCCGTAGAATCATCACATTCATATATGTTCCATTATTGATAAGACCGCCGTGATCAAAAGGGTCAAAAGCTATGCTAAAATCAGCTGGTGTGGATCGAACTAATTTTCACTGCTCTAAGGCTGTAGTTCGTTTATCTATCATGGATAACAATGCTGTCTCAAAGGAGCAGCTTTTTGTAAACCCTGATTAGTTTGGTGAAATAATTTATAAGTTGATTTCCATACACGTGTTTGTCATAAGTCTGGACAGAGTTCAAATGAGGGATATGGGTCTGTAGCTACTTTCATCACTGAGCCTAACTTATGAATGTGGGTAACTTTTGCTTATGTCCATAGCTTGAATACCATACCCAAGCTTTCCAATCATATTTTTATTTGCAGGAACCCTTTGGAGATATAATTCAAAATTATATAGGCCTGTTTTTCTCATTGTCTTTAGAAAGGTACATTTAAAATTGAAGAAGTTTTAAAATTTGGTGTTTCCGTTAGTATTTCTGAATTAAAATTTGACCCAGTTTCTCGACATTATCTTAGGACTAAAATCCTTTAATATGACAAATTCTCTCGAAGTCAGCTGGTTAGCAGGTTTTATTTGAAATAATCCTCAGGTGCTACAGTTCAATGATCAGTCTTGGATGATCATGGCTGTCTCGGTTGTGGTTCTGGTGATCATCGCATCTTGTGTTCTGATGGAATATTATACTCAAAGTTTTCGATTGTATCCTCTCACTGTATAAAGACTCATGTTCATTACAAGTTGCTGGTTTGTAAAACAAGTATTTTTTTTAAAAGGAGAGAGAGTGTGTGTGTGCGTGTTAAGGATAGTAATGTAACCCTACTACACTTGTAATAGTTTTAAAAACACGATATTTTTCTTTTGTTCGATAACTCTTTCATTTCTTCAATTCATTCATTTATGTATAAAACAGCGACACTCAATGTATGCTGTACATCAGCAATGCACTTCGCTGGTTTAGAAAAACAAGCAAAAGTAGCTGTAAAACCCTATTGGTTATGAAAGATCACGAAACTTCACCCATTAGTTATAAAAGATCACGAATCCTCACCCATTGTTATAAAAGAATACACCGGATATATAACTTGTGACATAGTTTTATAACAAAGAATAAGAATCTTATTGTTATATGCCCTAAGGAAGTGTACAAGCATAACAGTATCTAACAAAAACATGAAACTGTATTTGACATTTATTTTGCAGATGTAATTTAATGAACCGTACATTTGTCCAGGCGTAATTTTGGAAGGTAAACTTCAAGATCACGACCGAAGTTAAAGAGACGAGAGCGTTGTATCAACTTCTTTGGAAAAGAGTAAAACGAAAAAAATGCTTTTCCTAAAAAGTAATCCAACCATCAGCAGCAACGACAACAAGAACAACAACAAAGACGGGGAAAGGACTGAGGCAGTCTAGTACTGATTCATTCCCTGCAAGTGATGTGCTCAGTATTGTTGTACAGCGTTACATTTTCGTTTCTGGAACCTTCTAAAGGTAGAATAAAGATCGAATTTGTAACGCAAACTGAAGAATACATGTTTACACTTAACATATATCTTAATACATAACATACAATGATAGAGAAATATTAGCTATGTATTATATTGTTTACAAAGTAAATGCCATTATAGTACAAGCCACATGGGTCATCTATGCGTATTTACTCACTTTAAATTAAATATAAATTGTTCTTTTAAATTTAACACGAATTTTGTTTAACCAAAGTCTGTTCAATCCTGATTATTGAATGCTCTGCACCTTAAATGTCACCAAGAAACTTCCAGACGAAAATTATTTATCGCTATGGACTTTTTTTACAATGCTGGCTATGTACTAAAACTTGGATCAAAAATAAAAGCGCGTCGAGTGGAATCGTCACAATCGAGGGTAGCACAAATTTGTTTATCATTGTGACATCACAGCGCGCGACATTGAATCCAGATTGTACCGAATCACACCTTTTGATTCATTTCGTCAAAAATGTCTACGTACTTCTTTAGCATTGATTTTGCCGTATGCACCTCTTGCGGTGTCTAAATAGCGACCTTCCAAAGGAATGTGGATACATACGAATCCAGATGAAGTGAATATTTGCCACTTAAAGGTATGTAGAAACAAATTCTAAAAAATGACACCCATTACTGAAATAATCGGTGTTGAATGCCTACATGACCCGTGTGACATACTAACGTCAGGTAGGTCCTTACAACCAATAATCATGAACAAAAAACAAAATAAACAAACATGACAGACTAAATATACATAACAGTGCAATAATCATAATAAACTTTATTTTACGAAAATACCTCAGTATAATATGCTGTTCTCTGATTAGGTTTTCAGGAAACATTCAGTATAAAACAACAAATTGTATATGATGTACAGTAAACTGGAGGACGTGTATTTCAATATTTCAAAACGAAAAATGAAAACTGCCTTTCAAGATAATGGTTATATAATTTTATTTCGAACACATTTAGACTGTTTCTGATATGATGGTTAAAAGTTCATTCCAGAAAATAGTACTAGAGTAAGTAAAATGATGTATTACAAGTATTTGCTTTTGGAAATGTTATCATACTATGATCATTTTCGTTTCATCTCAGTTTAGGTCCATGGTGAATATTTAAGACGCACTCCTATTGGTGTAGTCATTCATTGTTGATCAGACAACAAATATAGAAACTGAATTCAATGCTTTGCATATACAGCATATAACAGGATGCCGTTTCACAAAATGCGTCGTTTTTTGCCTGTTCATTATCAAAGTAGGTGCTTTTCAGTCAGAATATGTGTTGATCAGCCAGATTATAGACAGATCTGTCAGAGTATGGGTTGATCTGTCAAATCAAATACGTATTCGTCAGTCACAATATGTTTGTTACTCAATCAAAATAGGCATTGGTCAGTTTGAATAGGTGTTGGTTAGTGATTGTATTTTATTAGATGGATCTGACTCACGCTTCAGACTTCATAAACTATTGAGTCCCCCGTGATGTTCAGTTCTCATAAGGTTCATAATGTCATATACAATTTTAAATTCCCGTGAAGGGATATAAATCGCTCATGTCAAACTGCAATTAATGTATTAATTGTTACCATTCCCCTATGTTAAATATCATTATATTGCATACCGTTCCAAATGCTAATGTTAATTTCCCATTGACACCATACAATCCCCTTATCGGTCCAAATGTTAATATTAACATACCGTCCCAACCGACAATGCTAACCTTTCAGAGATTCCATACCATCCCAAACGCTACTGAAGAATATCCATAGACCCCATGGACTACATACCGTCCCGAATGTGACCTAATGTTAAATTCCTATAAACCCCATATTGTCCCATTCACTAACATTAAATGTCCATACATAATCATAGTGATCCAAACTTACCATAATATATTTCACATAGATGGCCACTGTGACATGCGTAATGTCACATTCAAAGAGATGACCATTGTGTATGATTGATGACTGTGGTAACCCTTTATACTGCTATTGACGTTTTGGTTAACTTGCTCGTTTGTCGTTCGTTTGCTTTTTTAGCAGTACTTCACATTCGTTAAAATACGAGGCACCTGTAAAATATATTCCAAAATATCAAGGGCAATTATCCAGAGGTCGAAAACAAGATGGCTGAAATAATAATCGGGTGTTTAAGAATGAGAGCTCTAACAAAGCGTGTCTTAACCTTAAGGTACCGAAATTAAAACGTCTGTTACATTGATACCTCGAAGAATAGTGCCCATATAAGATATCTGACCTCTCTACTGTCCATCGATCACCTATCGCATAACCAGTATTTCAATAGCCGGTTTACCAATCTCATCATTCAGGTAGATGTAAACAATTTGCTAACTGAAATTTTACAGGTACAGTTTTGTCATCGTCCAAAAATTACTTATAGTCTAGCCAAGTAGGTCGCTTGGACAACATGGGACATAATTCATTTAAAAATTTTATAACTCCGACGGTTTTCGTTTAGTTTTCAAAAAATGTTCTCAGACTATTCAGATTTCTGTTCATGTGCTTTCTATTACAGATTATCACATTCTCATTCTCTATTGTCTACCATTTTACATTACGCTACATACGTATTACATACGCCAAAGAACCTATTGTTACGACTCTATTTTCTCAAATTAAGTAACAAAAAATAGTGCAAACCAATAACTCTTTTTAAAATTGAACAAATAATTTATGTCCCTAAAATAGGAGCTGAAAATGAAAAATTAAGTTGCAGTATGTGGAATGAAATCCTAAGTAGTCCTAAAAGTTTGCTCACATGTCCAAATTGTATCAAGTAATCCAAATGAGTTTCAGTGGTAATCCAATGAAGTTCACTCGATTGTGCTTATCTGCCAATAGCTTTCATGTATCTTAATGACATAATCCAAAATATATTTAAATGACTTAAAAATAAATCCAAACAGTTAATAAACCTCAAAGTCAGAACACTTTGTACTTCCAATGAATAATTGAAATAAATAAATTAAATCCTCTCAACTGAAATGAACACAACTATTTGTTTCCTCTAAGACTAGGTTTATGATCGTAACAAATAATTTTCAGTAAATCATCCCTTATTACAAAAATAAGACTTAATAATAGAACAAATTTATTCTAGATCAACCTCACTAAGTTCAAATTTATCTGTGCGGAGTTATGTGCGCATTAATAATGATATTATTGTGTAATGACAAATCTGCGCTTGTGTATTTAGTTTGGAATACGGCATTCATTCATTTACGTTGTTTCTTGTAGTGTATTTTGTTTATATAATTAAACCTTAGGTAGAATAATTAAAAAAATGAGCATATAATAAAAAGGTTACTGCTTTTGTATGGGAAAATATAAACTCGTTTTGTCGGAAGGATATACTGCACTCCCAAGGTCATGCAGTATTCCATCCAAAAACTCGTTCATATTTTCCCATACAAATGCAGTAACCTATAAATACATAACATATAAACATGGAAAAAATAACAAATACAAATTAAATATACATATCAATATTACTGACAATATTACTGACAATATTTTGCTACAGTACCTCTATATTACTGACACTGTTTTACTGATGTACCTTTATATTACTGACAATGCATTGCTAGAGTATCTACATATTGTTGACAATGTTATACTACAGTACCTCTATATTACTGACACTGTTTAACTACAGTACCTCTCTATTACTAACACTGTTTAACTACATTAGCTATATATTACTGACACTTTTACTACACATGTCCTTTGCAACTGCATTGTCTTATATCATTGCTTAACAAAGAAAATGACAGAGATTACAATATGCAATCATTTAATAAATCAATCAGTCTATATGATCAATATAAATTTAAAATTCCTAACATGATTTATTACAGTGATGTAATTCTATTTAAATTTATTTAATTTAATCATGCACCTATGCTTATAATGTAGGAACTAGGGATGCTCGTTTTTTGTCTCTATATCTGTCAGTTGGGAATCATAACATATATATACTATACCTTTTGAAATATAAATCTAGCAGATAACATTTTCCCGCAGAATACTTCATGAGCAGATTATTGATAATATTGATGCTGACAATAGTATTGATATGTATTTTAAAATTTTGATTACGTTTGAAGTACATATTATCTTGAATATATCGCTTGAATCTGGACTTTTTTAAAGTTTAGAAGATCGAAATTTGCTAACAGAATATTCTTTTGTAGCGTGCCACTAATACCCAATATAAAAGCAGCAGAAATGGAAACTTTCGCATCTGTACGTTATGTAACAATCCATTTCCTATGCCATATTTCTAATGGGAAAATTCTTAACTCGAGCACCCTGTGCTATATTGCCATGCATCAGGGATACTAAATAAATCTGTTATCATTTAATTGAAAAGTTTGGTCCAGTCCAGTTGAAAGGCTCGCAATAATTACACTGGCATCTGCTAATTTAGAAGTCAGTTGGTCAGTCTAGGCTGTCAGTGAGTCGGTATGGTGCCACTTGAGCGAGTCTGGGGTGATCGGGTCGGCACCTGCCCGACATAATCAGAGTCCTGTCCCTCCTAATAATAGCACAGTTTAGATCAGAGGCAGGAAGCTGATAGTGTAAAGCCGTTCTGTGCCTTACCAAGGCTAACACTGCGGTCAGGTCACTATGCCTCGTAGCCAAACCATTGTCCCTCTTCATTCGCCACGCGAGGCGGGGCAATGACACTTTGAATTTCAGCGTGGCTTGGGTTCGACAAAGAGGTTCCTTACGTCATAGTTTATTTCTGACGGTAACCATATGCCACCACTATTCAATGGTAACGCACCTGTCACGAGAATGATGTATTTCTTTGATTCAGCAGGAAAGGCATCCAGACGATAATAAACTTCTCAAAAGAGTGAATTTTGTAAGAGTTGGGTTCTTTTATTTCTTTTTCAATTGTTTTTACACTAGTTATGATAGCGATAAGTAAGAGAGACTATGTTCGTGGAATATTATGCTATTTAATTATGTGCATCTCGTATTTGTAATGAAAATCATTGCAATAATGACATTCGAATAAAACTATAATTAGTTCCCGACCAACCAGATTTGATTTTATTCTGTCACAGTATATATGTATAAATTATAAATTCTCTAACCTTTATGATAGTATTATTTGTATGAAATATTAATTCTGCCTAGAGGTATCAAACATTCTGCTGTAGCATTCCGTTATGTTTGTGCTCTCTCTGTCTGTCTGTCTGTCTGTCTCTCTCTGTCTCTCTCTCTCTCTCTATATATATATATATATATATACATACATATATATATATATATATATATATATATATATATATATATATATATATATATATATATATATATATATATATATATATATATATATATATATATATAACCGTGGCGTATAATCAGAAAGCGAACGCATTCGTTTTAGTCTCGTTCAAGATATATGCATACTTTGTGTATTGTGTTGTAGAGAGATGGATCATTGTAATGAGATACAACTGGTAAAATGGCGAACGGTGTGTACATGCATACCGTCCATTTACATAACTTATTTCATAGGTATCTTTGATATCGAGTACCAAATAAAACTTGTGAGTTGCTTGGCTGTATTGATTTACTTCTTATAAACTGCATTCGAAAGCAAAGAGGATTCATTTTTAAGTAAATTAAGTGACTGGTCAGCCAAGGGATTAGGTACGCCCATACGATAGCCCCTGGTTAAGGAAAGCAGTATCTTTTGTATTGAATTAATGGCATACTTTTATGAGAGTTAACAACGTTTATCTAGAAACGGGACAGTATTCACAACATTGCAGGATCTCATTTGCTGACAAAGTGCTCCCCATTGCTCATTTGAAAAATATAAACTCTCTCTCTCTCTCTCTCTCTCTCTCTAGACCTTGATATAAAAATACCAGAGAAAATCAGTTAAAATACGAGCGTGGCGGACTTTTGTCTCTCATGAGATGGTGTCCTAGTCCTATGAATGATGGAGACACCTAGTCACACGAAGCAACGGAAAGGGGGAAGTTATGGGACTCACGGTACTAATTCAGTTCCCATAGTAAACCTATGCAAACACCATCATATTGAAAATTCAATAACTTAAAATTTTTGAGTGCTCATGATCAAACCTATATTTATCAGTATTGATGAAACCTGTATGTCAGCTTTTATGTAGAGGAAAGGATATTAGCCGCGGCATTTTCTGGACCTGCATGTGTTTGAAACATGTGCTTTCAATTCTGCACCAAAGAGTGAGTTGCTAAATTTAGTAATAAGTGTTCCAAACTCAAGACTGTTAAAGGAATGACATTCCATCAATAAAACAATGTCTCTGTTTTTTCACTTAGAACTAGGTTAAGCTCTCAAAAGATTCTTTTTCCTACAAAATCATTATTAACCAATCCTGGTGAGTCTAACCCATATGTACTCTACTTTCTGTTCACCCATTTCCAGGCTGGTTCCCATTTTTCCATACCATTAGTACCGTGTATCCTAGAAATGGAGCATAGAAACAATTGTATGGTTGGTGGCAATGTTAATTAAATATTAATAATGACTTAGACAGACTTTAAATACGTTAGAATGGTATAATTACCTCTTTCTGGATCGTCAACATCACTTACTTCATATTCCACACTCATTTCCATAAATTCGCCGATATGCAAATGGCTGAGGTGCTCTACTTCATTAAAACCATCGCTCGTGTTTAAGTCACAAGTGTGTCTCATATTTATTTAATCAATATGAATGAAAATAGAAGCTAAAAAAAGAAAACAAGCAACTTGCAAAGGGGATTGTGAACAGCCACAAAAGGCACATACCTACATTTTATAGTGGACAATGTGGGCAGGATGGGAAGAGTTCATTCACACGGTCAATGCACAGTTGCCTGAAGCAAATCTTAATTTTGTTGTTGTTGTTGTTGTTGTGGGGTTTAACGCCATTTTTCAGCACACGATAGGCCATACATGGCGGCCAGTATTAATGGTGGAGGAAGAACCCGGGAAAACCTCGGAAAGAACCACCGACCCACGAGAAGCTACTGGCAAGCTTTCTCACATACCCACATTGGCTGAATCTGAGACTCGAACCTGCGCAGACAGAGGTGAGATGGCAGTGATCCGTAACGGAGAGCGCTTTAGACCACTCGGCCACTCGTGGCCCCAAATCTTAATTTTGAAAGGCAGGTATGTGTATTTGTATTTAATATAAATAAAAAAATATGTATAGTATGTAAGCTGTATTTTTGATATACCAGTTGTAAAAAATTTTATTAAATGAAACTCGACAAGCCTAGTTTCCTTTAATTACAACTTTATACTTCGCGTGGAATAATAATGATACATCCTACATAATACCTGTGTGTGTACTAGCATATACATGTTTATGTTTGAGGTATTGTAAAATTATTCATATGTGCGTTTGTGTGTGTGTGTGTGTGTGTGTGTGTGTGTGTGTGTGTGTGTGAAAAACATAATGTATATACATAAATGTTTTTCATTCAGTAGTTTAACAGGAAATCAATGATATTGTGTGCGTATTTCTTTTTTAACGGCATTTAAACCCACTATTGGCAACATCATCCCAAGGAAATGTGAACTAAATGCCTTTCTTAAGGACAGATCGAACCAGGGCTGACATGGATATGTATCAAACTTAAGACCCTATTATTACGAATCCTATGCTCTACCAACTGAGCTACAGCGGCTCCCAAATTATATCCAAACTTTAACCCTCTTGTGCTTTCACATATGATTGTCATGGATGTTCTTTAAAGTAATTTTGTAACCAAATAATTTGACGCCATTGTTATGTGGATTACGTCATCGCACACTCGGTATAAACAACGTTTGTACATCCCTATAAAAAAGCTCGACACAAAAACGCATTTGAAAGACAGTCCTAGCCATGAATCATGGACTGGAGTACAGAATCAAGACAAATAAACAAGAGTATCACGAACCGCACATTGAATGTTTTACATAGCTATACATCCGTCCAGCCTACTGTAAGCACAACTAGTTCATCAGTTTTGGATGGATTGCCATACAAGTTCTTAAATAACATGGTATTCACCAGACGATGCGCATGTCGACAAAATCACTTTGGAGGAGTTTCCGAATCTCCTGGACTATGGAAATTCGATAGGTGGCAACCTGATTATTCTTGGAGATTTCAACTTTCACTTTGACTGTCCCGGAAACCCAAACACATAAAAACTCATAGATTCCATTAAGGTATTCAACCTCAAATAGTCATTTAACCAACCCACCCATAAACACGGTCACATTTTAGACTGGACTCTTCATAGACCTGATGATAACATTCTACGGTCCTCCCTGTTATCCCATGAACTTGCATCAGATCACCTCTGCATTATATGCCATCTTGACGTATTAGTCCCTAACGCTCCACCTTTATCTGCTAAAAAGAGAAACCTATGTATGATAAATAGAACTAAACTAATGCATGACATCCAATCAAACCTAACAACTTGCTTACCTCCTACAGCAGAACAACTCGATAACTGTCTGCGTTCATTGCTCGACAGACATGCCTCAGCTACCAAGTGCATAGTATCAGTTCAAAAGTATTATCCATGGTATAGCAGTGTTAGGGACCAGCTTCGCACTGCTAAAAGAGACCGCCGGAAAGCTGAGAGGCTTTGGCTTTCCACCAGACTCACTATTCATAAGCAAATCTATGAAGCCGCTAAGAAGAATGTCACAAAGATAGGCCATGCAGCGAAATCAGCCTACTACACTACTAAGATCATGGAAAGTTGCAGCTGCAAAGAGCTCTTCGAGATTACTAACAAGCTAATGTCAAGGAACAAATCTACACCACTTCCAGCTACTTCTCTCCAGTCGACATTCCGGACATGTTTGCAAATTTCTTCCGTGACAAAGTACAAACCATTAGAGATAAGCTTGACACCACAATTTCAATTGACTCGTCGTCACCATACAGTTGGGATACAGAATTTGAGCGACAAGCATTAGCAGCATTTGAACCTGTCTCTATGGATTTCGTACGTACAATCCTGATGAAGAGTGCACCAAAGTCATGTGAACTTGATCCAATTCCAACATCACTGCTACTTGAGTGCTTTGATCCAGTATTGCCTTCACTAACTGATGTTATTAATACCTCTCTCTCATCAGGACAATTTCCATAATTTTTCAAAACTGTCATTGTAAAGCCTCTGCTGAAGAAACCAACACTAGACCATAACGATTCAAAGAACTACCGCTCAGTTTCTAATCTCCCATTCATATAAAAAAAATCCCAGCTTGTTTCTCAACTAAATTCAAACAGTCTTTTTAGCAATTTACAATCTGCATATCACCCTTGCCACAGTACTGAAACTAATCTTCTAAAAGTAGTTAATGACGTTCTCTCTGCTTTGGATAGCGGAAAGATTACAGTCCTCACCCTCCTTGATTTGTCTTCAGCATTTGACACAATAGACCATGATATATTACTTCACCGTCTCCAGCATGTATTTGGCATTCATGATACAGCCTTACTGTGGCTTAAGTTCTACTTGGTCAACAGGACACAAATTGTGTCTTCACTCTAGCCCAGTTGATCTATGTTGTGGTCTTCCACAGGGGTCTGTTTTTGGACCTGTTCTCTTCATTCTATACACTCAGCCGCTCTCAAGTGTCATTGATCATCATCCAGTGTCTCACCAATTATACGCTGATGATACCCAAATATACACATCTAGCCACCCAACTGAAGCTGATGTTACCATCCAAGGTGTAGAGAGATGCATTTCTGATGTGAAATCATGGATGACATGTAACAAGCTGCAGATGAATGATGATAATACTGAGGCCATTCTGATCGCAACACAAAGACTTTCTCATTCACATTCTTTACCTCAAACAATACATATCAGCAGCACCAATAATGAATCACACAATCAGTACGATACGAAACCTATGTGTTACTCTGGACAGTACTCTCACATTACACCAACATGTCATAAACATATGCAAGGCTGCATATCTTGAGCTGAGACGCATCAGCTCAATTCGCAAATATCTTTCAGTTGATGCCACTAAAACACTTGTGTGTTCATTAGTACTTTCAAGACTGGACTATTGTAACTCAGTTATGTCTGGTTCATCTCAGTATCTACTCCAAAAACTTCAAAAGGTTCAAAACACAGCTGCTCGGATCATACTTAGAGTACCACGATCAGAGCACGCCTCCCGCTGCTCTGTACCCTACACTGGCTATCCATTCGATCCAGAATCAAACACAAAATTTGTTCTCTGTGCTACGTTTCACTGATGGACTCTAGTCCAACATATCTATCGGACCACACCGATGTGTACACACCAGCAAGATACTTACGCTCCTCTTCTGACAATTGTATACTCACTATTCCCACTATGAAACCAAAGTAATATGGACAGCGTTCTTTTGCATACCAGGGCCCAGCAACGTGGAATGAATTGCCCACCGAACTTAGACACAAAGACACAGTGATCCCATTCAAGAGTGCTCCCAAAACTCACTTATTTCGACTGGAAGAACAAACTTAAAGACCTAATAATGTTTCCTACCTTAACTATTCTCATCATGTTTTTTTGTTTTCTAATTTCATGGTGTTTGTGTTTGCAATCAAATCATTATATATGTTTTTAATTAATAGGTGTTGTCTAATGTTGTAAAGCGTTTAGAGCTTCTAAAGATTAGGTGCTATACAAAGTCCTCATTATTATTATTATTATTATTATTATTATTATTTTATTTATTAGGCTACCACGACCTTCATCGCTGACGTTTAGACATCAAAACCTACATGCTTTATTTCTTACCCTATGTAGAATCCATCCACAACATTTAGTATGGGAACTTACTCTAGAAAAAAAATGTTATTTTGCAAAACTCTATTACTTCCATTTCACAATGTCCTTGGCTGGCGTTCGACCTTTGAAACACAAAGTAATATACATCTTCCATGTCCTAAGATTAAGCACTCCACAAAATTCCGTAAATGACGTGGTCTTTAATAAAGTTATCATACAAATAAAAATGTCTTCTTTCAGTCATAATCCCTAAAATCTTTCTTTTCTAAAGTGACAGTCATTTACAAGTTATGGCTAAGGCACATAATCTAAATCTGATTTATTCATGCATAAAACATGTTCATTTTTCAATCTCAGTGACCGTGACCTTCTACCCCACGTCACTAGGCTTTTATCTTACTCCAAGTACAAGCAACCCACGCAGATTGGTCCAGGTTTGTGATTTGTAACTATAGTTATTTTATGAAAATCAATTTTATTATTTCAATTCTAGTGGCATCTAACACTTGGACCAAAGTATCTACTCAATTGTTTCATTACTCCAAGCGCAAGCTATCCAAGAAATTTTGTCCAGGTGCCTGGAATGTAACTAATTTTATTTTGCAGAAACAATTTTTCTTCTCTCAGTCACAATTACCTTGTCTTTTGACTTGCTGACCTTCAAAATCGATAATATCCTTCCATACCTACGGAGCAAACTATTTACTAAGCTTGTTTATGACAAACGAAAAAGTAACGGACAGACAGGCAATGTCAAAAATGACACGCGCCGTCTTTTAACGAATGTATTCAAACTGTTTAGCAAAATCAATGACAAGACAGTCACTTTAAATGTTCTATTCTATTACAGAAATCTACTCATTGTTTTCAATAAAAATGAAAATAAAGTATAAGTTTCTGATTTCCACCCACAAAGCCTTTTTACGATTGTCATGAAAATTTGTAATGAACTTGATAATGGGATATTGATATTTATTAGTGAAAAAGCGAAATCTTCACAGCAAAGATATAAATGATATCGTGACAGTGACGATAGCACTTAAGAAACTAATTTCTTTGCCCAATTAGGAAATATATCTGGTTTCAGATATACCTAAGGTCCATACTTTATTCATGTTCTTCTGACAGTCTCTTTCTCCACAGTATGGACGTATTATATATAGAATGTGCATATAATATATATGTATGTACATTGGGAAACAACGATGAAATACCTCAGAAATTACCCACTCGTAAATTTGCTTTATATCAACTTTAAAAAAAAATATGTTAATGATTAATTCAAAATCAAACTGCATATGAGATATCCTTTCCATCTGACCCATAAAAACATATCTCTCTGACAAGCAAATAAATTACTTCTTACTAAATTCGCATCGTCACCATGACAAAGCGTCTGTTTTTAAAAGTTAGTAAAACACCGAACCACTAGAGAAAATAATAAATAAACATATAATAAATAAATAAATAAATAAATGGCGATTGACAATTTGTTGATTTTTACTACATCCTTACTCTCCCTCCTACCGACCTCTTTCAGGCCCCCCACCCTCTACCCCAATAAACACAATACAAAACAAAGTACCTCCTCCCAAATAACAGCAAGCCTACAAAATAGAAATATATTACCCTTACTATGCAGACGTTACAGTCAGATGGTGAAAGTCAGATTCAGACTTTACCCAGTTTTCGATATCATTTTCCGAGAAGGGACGCCTGCATAATTACTTTTTTTTTTGGGGGGGGGGGGCAGACAAGTAGTAGACAGCTATTAAATTTTACGTGTGTAAAAGGCATGTTTGCAGGTGACATCCATGCGGAGCGTTTCAACCTCTTGCCCCTATGTGCGGGCGCCCATGATCCCGCCATTTTTCAAAAGATTTCATTGCAATTAAAGTGAATAAAACGAACTTTTTTTTCGAATACGCCGTATGTATTTTTCTTCTTTCTGTCACTTATTTGTTAATGTAGTCTTTAGTTGTCGCTGTATAAAGAGTCGACAATTTTATCCAAAAGAGTAATGGATTAAGTAGCCACTGTTTAATCTCGGAGGGTTGGGGTGTGGGCTTGGTTTACTCTTTAACAAATTTCTGGCCCCTACCAGGAAGTATCGTGGCATTGCACTCTGAGAACCTTATTAGTGTTTCTATTGTTGATGATAGCAAACACATAAAAATAAAAACCACACGCATTTAATAATGGGTCTCCACAGAATGCCTTAAAGTTGTTATTTTGAAAGATACTAATACTTGTGTTAATGTGCATAGAATCAAGTACAATACATGCTTGTTATGCTTATAAAAAAAACGGAATTATGGATGAAATGCTGAAAATATATGAAGGGTTGGTGGAAAAGGGTTACTGTTGTGTTGGTGTCTTCTCACGTTTGCTTTGTATTGTTTTCTTTACATGAGACAAATATTGTTTCTGGGTTTTTAACTGTCTCGTTTGTATTCAATTCAGGGAAGACGGAACATCTTTATTGGTCATATTGGTAACAAGCCCTCAGGTTTAGATTCATGTAGACGCTTTACGTAATATTTTCTAACCATGCGTCTAAACATTGTGACGCAATGTTACAGAAGCCAAATTGTTAAATAATCATCACCTAGATTTGTCCATCTGAGATTAAGGGCGCGCGCCGAGTCGCCTGGGGGCAGTTTAAAAAAAAAAAAGAAATAATTGTTCATTGGAATTTCCGACGAGTTTTTAAAAAATAGTCTTCTCCTGAAAAATATTCCTCATTTTGGCGTACATGATCATGACTGCATAGTGAAAATACACGCTTCAACGATATGAAAATCATTATTTCACAAGGTACTATCATAGCTGTTAATCGACATATCCTTAATTGTAAACATTACCATCTGTGTTTAACTATTTAATTTTTTAAAAACTTTATTCGATTCAGAAACTTATATATGATATGCATGAGAAATCATACCGAAGTAAATTAAAAAGATTAAAATAATTTACAGAAATATTTTGCCTTATGAAGTTAAAAATATATACAGATATGTAGAATGTATTTTAAGTGTGCTAGAGACAATTATAACAATAACAGCTTTAGCTTATAATTTACTTGATTTTACTGGTTGGAAACATATGATCACTAGTAAAACAATAGTCTAAATTTTTCATCACATTCAGTACAATGGTGGTGGTAGCTTTTGCTTTCAATTATTAGCTTTGATTTAATGAATGACGTACTTATAATAAGCTTGACTATCATAAACTTTGCTAATTTCTTCAGAATTCTAATGTTTGTGAAAGCTAGGATAATATTTCAGTTTGTTTTGTTTTTTTGCTGGGTTTTTTTGGTGGGTCATTATAAATGTTTGTTTTGGTTGGTTTGTTTTTATCAAAATTATTGAATTTTTGTCCTCATCTTTGATATTACCTAAATATAGGTTTACCAAATTATTATGGTTCACGTTCATGAACACAGACAAGCTCATCACCATTAGGATTGGGGTCCACGTCAATGCCTAATGATTCTGTAAGTTCAAATATACAAATTGTTACTATGGATGGAGGGAGGGATGGAGGATGGACGGACAGACAGACAGACAGGCATACATACATACCTAAATACTACTACTACTAGTACTTATTATTATTATTATTATTATTATTATTATTATTATTGTTAAAAAATCATAGTTTTCGTTGCATTAGCTTCTTTTATTTTATTTTATTTTTTATTTAACTATTTCTTCCTTGTGTATGAAGAACGTCAGGTGAAAAATAAATGATCCTTGTAGACTTTTGCAAAGAATTATATAGTATAGATTGCTATTATGTTTAAAACACAAACTTAAAAAGCAATTAGCCAAGTGTCCAAGCTATAAAATATGGCTTTCGAAGCTGAATGTTTCTTGTGTATTCGTAGCAATACAGGTACACTCTTTCTATTTGACACAGATATGACGCAACACTGCGACATGGCCGTTTATGTTTAGTTACGCCCTGGTTGCACAACCGAGAAGATGAATAGGTCCCAAAAATAATGTAATATGACGAAATACGTGGTAACAGGTGCACGACAAATTGCTTTCTTTCAGCTTAATGGCCGACCTATCATTGGCGGTCAGGAAAGTCATTTATTTAGCATGCCTATCATGCCTAAGTGGCCTATAAGGAAATATTTCTATTTCTGAGGAGTGTACTGAATTGTAAGTTAAATTGCAGTCATACATATTAGTGTTAAGATAAAAGTGATAACACCCACTCCAACCCCTGCTGTTAGCATCCTTTATGGGTTTTTTTCTTTGTTCTTTTTTATATTAAAAAAATCCAAGAGGACTGTTATCTGACTTATCTCATTGGAGAGTTGAACGTATCGCATAAGGTTGGTACACGTTATGACATACGTCGCAATGATTTGTATTTTTGTTGGTTTTTCAAATGAAGTGACTATGTTGTAAGGGAGATTTTAAAAAAAATTTACAACCAGACCTTTCGTAATAACTGAATCATTACTACCAGCTGTGTGCATTTCGAGATAAGCACTTTTAACTGAATCCAATATTTTGGTTTCTAAAACATTTTCATTTTTAGCTGTTATTAACGACGACGACGATGATGATGACGATAATAGTAATAAGAAGAAGGAGGAAGACGACGATGATCATGAGATGATAATAATAATAATAATAATAATAATAATAATTAAAATAAAAATTTAATCGAAAAAAAACTTTTCCTCAGAAGTATGCTACCTCTATCGCTTTCTAAAATAGTGTCAAACATCAATAATAAAATATTGTCTCTTGTTAAACGTAAGAATCGTAATCTTAATCAGCGCCTTTTTTTCTTTTTTTCTTCTTCGTTTTTTCTTGCACAAATCATGCTGGACAACAACCGCAATTCCTGCCAATGATCTACATAGAAGTTAGTGCAAGCGCAATACTGTCGTGAGTACTCCTACATTTCGAATCATATTCCTAACCGTTCGTGGCAGTTTATAAAAAATCTATACAGTCATCATTTTAAGCTTTTCATATCTTCAATTTATAAAATAGAAGACGAAAATCTCGAATTTTAAAATTGTTATTGGTCATATTCAATGGATAATGGAAGTTGTATATACATTGATTATCGGATTCCAACCAGTATATTTAGGCTATGTTTTCTGCATATTAGCACATTTCGTAGACTCTCTCTCTCTCTCTCTCTCTCTCTCTCTCTCTCTCTCTCTCACACACACACACACACACACACACATCCTCCCAGCAGAGAAAAAACGTTATATATCTATATCATGCATTCAGATAGATTCAGAGAGAGAGAGAGAGAGAGAGATGTGCAAATACACAGAAAACATAGCCTAATTATACTGGTTGGAATCCGATAATCAATATATGTACAACCTCATTCGTGATTTTGAACATCTGGCACGGAAGATTCCCCATACGTTTGTACAGTTGGGATGGGTAAAGTTCTCCGTAATTTTTTACAGCTGGCTTCCGTATTTTAGTACAGCCGGCATGGGAATAATCCCCATAAGTTTGTACAGCTGGCATTGGTAAGTTCTCTTTACTTTTCTAAAGCTGGTTTGAGTAGGCTCTCTGTACTTTTGTACAGCTGGCATTGGTGAGTTTTTCGTATTTTTTTACGGCCGGCATGGGAAGGTTCTCCGTCCTTTTGTACAGATGGAATGGGTACGCTTTCTGTCCTTTTGTACAACTGGTATGTGTAGATTCCCTTTTCTTGTCTACAGCTGGAATGGGTATGCTTTCCGTACTTGCTTACAGTGGCTTGCATAGGGTCTCTGAACTATGATCAGCCCATTACGTGGATAAAAGCAGAATGAATATACTCCACAAACACCATTAAAGGATATATATATATATATATATATATATATATATATATATATATATATATATATATATATATATATATATATATATGTGTGTGTGTGTGTGTGTGTGTGTGTGTGTGTGTGTGTGTGTACGCACGTGCATGTGTTATTAAATACAATTTATAATAATCGTGATAATTCCCTTGCAGGGACTGTTATTAAACACGATACATAATAGACAAGATATTACCGATATACCGGTTTACCGCGGTATATTTTTCCTGTGGCACTTACTACTGTACTTTTTCACTGTACCCATACTCCGATAGTTTCCGTCAGTAAGGAATGTACGGTAATTCCCGATTAATCTTGTTTCACTTGTAGTGATATTAACCACATATTTTCATTTTTCATGACAAAATATCTTTAAAGCTTATTTTCTTTTACAAAAGAGTTGTATTGATCTCAAATTAAGTTTGAATTTTACAAATACAATTATATTTATGATACTTTAATCGCATGTTTGATACGTGTCACGTATGCCAACGTGGTGGCCAAACTGGATGTTGTGGAAGATATTTGGTCAAAAGCTAACTTTTGGAAACATTTCGGATTAATAATATCAAAAAACCAAAATATAATTTTTAAGGTATTTACTAGAGTTAAGTACATATATTTCTTTGTAAGACAGAGAATCATCAAATGATTTTCAGGAGAACAGTTGTTTTCTGTTCGAAACGTATGCGATTTCTAAAGTCCACTAAATATGATCTAGCTGGGTTTATGTTTACTTACCATCTTTGATAATATCTTGCCCGGACGTTGGCATCCCACTCAAAGTTTCCCTGCCTATTGCATGCAACAGTGTAGTTAGCAAATTGTATACTTCAGTGTCAGTACTTCCTATTTAATCAACACTCTATCTAATGTCAGCGTTTGTCTTTTATAGGGTGTCAGTTATAGTGTCATCATAATCATCCGACTTTAGTTACAATTGTTGGATTACGATTTAATTGGGCGGGGTGGGGGGCATTTCTTTTGGGCCAAGATATGTTGCTTTCTTAACTAAAGATCTTTTTTCAGATAATATACTGTGTATAACAAAATTTTATTTTGCTAAAATTGAAAGCAAGATGATTTTCCAATTATTTAAAGACGGAAATTTTAAGAAAAGTCCCAAGTCCTAGCCCCAGAACATTAAAATGCACGACGCTAATATACTTGAGGTCGTTTTACTCGTGTTATGTATCGCAGTATGTTCAGAAATACCACGGTACAAAAAATATCTCCTGGAACCCAGCACTAATTGACTTGATGTATACTAAACATGTGTATCCACTAGAGTTATTGGGGCTGTTATTAGACGTTGTATATCATAGACATAGATATAAGTATGCAATACATTTACAGGGACTTTTATTAGGCGTATATCATTGACATGAATATGAATACATTTACAGGGGGCTGTTTTAAGACATGATATGTCAAACTATATCAAACACATGATTATGCGTTACATTTACAGAGACTGTTATTAGATACGACAGCCAGCATTATTTTTACAAGACTGACAGTCAGCATTACGTTTACAAGACTAACGGTCAGCGTTACTTTTACAAGATTGACAGTCAGCATTACTTTTACAAGATTGACAGTCAGCGTTACTTTTACAAGATTGACAGCATTACTTTTACAAAACTGACAGTCAGCATTACTTTTACAAGATTGACAGTCAGCGTTACTTTTACAAGATTGACAGCATTACTTTTACAAAACTGACAGTCAGCGTTACTTTTACAAGATTGACAGTCAGCATTACTTTTAGAAGACTGACAGTCAGCATTACTTTTACAAGATTGACAGTCAGCATTACTTTGACAAGACTGACTGTCAGCATTACTTTTACAAGACTGGCTGTCAGCATTACATTTACAAGATTGACAGCATTACTTTTACAAAACTGACAGTCAGCATTACCTTTACAAGATTGACAGTCAGCATTACTTTTAGAAGACTGACTGTCAGCATTACTTTTGCAAGACTGACTGTCAGCATTACTTTTAGAAGGCTGACTGACAGTCAGCATTACTTTTAGAAGACTGACTGTCAGCATTACTTTTACAAGACTAACTGTCAGCATTACTTTTACAAGACTGTCTGTCAGCATTACTTTTACAAGACTGACAGTCAGCATTACTTTTACAAGACTGACAGTCAGCATTACTTTTACAAAACTGACAGTCAGCATTACTTTTACAAGATTGACAGTCAGCTTTACTTTTACAAGACTGACTGTCAGCATTACATTTACAGGACTGGCTGTCAGCATTACTTTTACAAGATTGACAGTCAGCTTTACTTTTACAAGACTGACTGTCAGCATTACTTTTACAAGACTGTCTGTCAGCATTACTTTTACAAGATTGACAGTCAGCATTACGTTTACAAGACTGACTGTCAGCATTACTTTTACAAGACTGGCCATCAGCATTACTTTTACAAGATTGACAGTCAGCATTACTTTTAGAAGACTGACTGTCAGCATTACTTTTACAAGACTGACAGTCAGCGATACTTTTACAAGATTGACAGCATTACTTTTACAAGATTGACAGTCACATTATCTTTACAAGATTAACAGTACTTTGACAACACTGACAGTCAGCATTACTTTTACAAGATCTAGTCAGCATTATTTTTATTAAGTCAACAGTGAGCATTGCGTGTACAAGGTTTGCAGTCAGCCTTACTTTTACTGAAGACCTAAATAATTATTTTTCTGCAAGATGCCCGGTCAGTCTGATAAGAATTAGTGATCTCCGCTGTTATACACGAAGATCTGACAGCGACCACTCAGGGGTCATGTTCAGGTAACCTATGTTATTACCATACTCAATAATTTGATCAACTAATCAGATGAAGTCTTACAACTTCGCGCTTGGAGAAAGAGCAATGTGGATGAAGAGCATCAATGTGCACCGAAGGATTTATTCACTTTCAGAGTTTAGAAAACTGCATTTCCATTGGCTAAAGGTCAAAGGTCACCAGAATTTGACCCTTAAGCGGTCATCGTCAGATCTTAACATAGCACACGGAGATCTGATTTTAATCAGATTGAATCCCCGGTAAGCATACCAATACATGATACATGAGTTAACAGTATATGTCCTGAGAGATAGTAACACTAGTACGTGGCACATGAGTTAAACAGTATGTGTCATGAGAGACAGTAACACCAATACGTGTCACACGAGTTAAACAGTATGTCAGGAGGGATAGTAACACTGGTACGTGGCACATGAGTTAAACAGTATGTGTCAGGAGAGATATTAACACCCCTATGTGGTACACGAGATAAACAATATATGTCATGAGGGATAGTAACACTAGTACTTGTCACACGAGTTAAACAGTATGTCAGGAGGGATAGCAACACTAGTACGTGGCGCATGAGTTAAACAGTATGTATCAGGAGAGATGTTAACACCACTATGTGGCACACGAGTTAAACAGCACGTGTCCGGAGGGATATTAATACATATATAGTAAACTTTATCAAATATATATATATATATATATATATATATATATATATATATATATATATATATATATATATATATATATATATATATATATATATATATATATATATATATATATATGTATGTATGTATATCTTCAGCATAATTTCAAGTGGTACATTCGTCACAGAAATAAACTGAATAACCGAATGAAAAACTCAAATGCGCATTAGTTTGACAAAAAAGATGTTTGCCTATATGATATAAATTCTGAGAAGAAAAACATCTTATTCGTATAACCAACTAATACATACACAATACAAGACAAATAAGTTAATAAATCTATGCAGAAAATGACTAAAATTATTATTATTATTATTATTATTATTATTATCGTCGTCGTCATTATTGCCAACTCTTCACACAGTGTTCGATTGCAACGCATGTTCAGCAATGGAACATTTCGCTGTTAAATGTCCGATGTATGATAACCTGAGAAAGGCCCATGTACCTTCATACAATCACTTGCTGTTAAATGTCCCATGTATGATAATCTGAGGAAGGCATATGTACCTTCATTCATTCACTTGCTATTAAATGTCCCATGTATGATAATCTGGGGAAGGCCTATGTACCTTCATACATTCACTTGCTGTTAAATGTCCCATGTATGATAACCTGAGGAAGGCCCATGTACCTTCCTACATTCACTTGCTGTTAAATGTCACATGTATGATAATCTGAGGAAGGCCTATGTACCTTCATACATTCACTTGCTGTTAAATGTCCCATGTATGATAATCTGGGGAAGGCCTATGTAGCTTCATACATTCACTAGCTGTTAAATGTCACATGTATGATAATCTGAGAAAGGCCTATATACCTTCATACATTCACTTGCTGTTAAATGTCTCATGTATGATAATCTGAGGAAGGCCTATGTACCTTTATACATTCACTTGCTGTTAAATGTCCCATGTATGATAACCTGAGGAAGGCCTATGTATCTTCATACATTCGCTTGCTGTTAAATGTCCCATGTATGATAATCTGAGGAAGGCCTATGTACCTTCATACATTCACTTGCTGTTAAATGTCACATGTATGATAACCTGAGGAAGGCCTATGTATCTTCATACAATCACTTGCTGTTAAATGTCCCATGTATGATAATCTGAGGAAGGCATATGTACCTTCATTCATTCACTTGCTATTAAATGTCCCATGTATGATAATCTGGGGAAGGCCTATGTACCTTCATACATTCACTTGCTGTTAAATGTCCCATGTATGATAACCTGAGGAAGGCCCATGTACCTTCCTACATTCACTTGCTGTTAAATGTCACATGTATGATAATCTGAGGAAGGCCTATGTACCTTCATACATTCACTTGCTGTTAAATGTCCCATGTATGATAATCTGGGGAAGGCCTATGTAGCTTCATACATTCACTAGCTGTTAAATGTCACATGTATGATAATCTGAGAAAGGCCTATATACCTTCATACATTCACTTGCTGTTAAATGTCTCATGTATGATAATCTGAGGAAGGCCTATGTACCTTTATACATTCACTTGCTGTTAAATGTCCCATGTATGATAACCTGAGGAAGGCCTATGTATCTTCATACATTCGCTTGCTGTTAAATGTCCCATGTATGATAATCTGAGGAAGGCCTATGTACCTTCATACATTCACTTGCTGTTAAATGTCACATGTATGATAACCTGAGGAAGGCCTATGTATCTTCATACAATCACTTGCTGTTAAATGTCCCATGTATGATAATCTGAGGAAGGCATATGTACCTTCATTCATTCACTTGCTATTAAATGTCCCATGTATGATAATCTGGGGAAGGCCTATGTACCTTCATACATTCACTTGCTGTTAAATGTCCCATGTATGATAACCTGAGGAAGGCCCATGTACCTTCCTACATTCACTTGCTGTTAAATGTCACATGTATGATAATCTGAGGAAGGCCTATGTACCTTCATACATTCACTTGCTGTTAAATGCCCCATGTATGATAATCTGAGGAAGGCCTATGTGCCTTCATATACTCACTTGCTGTTAAATGTCACATGTATGATAATGTGAGGAAGGCCTATGTACCTTCATACATTCACTTGCTGTTAAATGTCCCATGTATGATAATGTGAGGAAGGCCTATGTACCTTCATACATTCACTTGCTGTTAAATGTCCCATGTATGATAACCTGAGAAAGGCCCATGTACCTTCATACATTCACTAGCTGTTAAGTGTCCCATGTATGATAATGTGAGGAAGGCCTATGTATCTTCATACATTCACTTGCTGTTAAATGTCCCATGTATGATAATGTGAGGAAGGCCTATGTACCTTCATACATTCACTTGCTGTTACATGTCCAATGTATGATAATCTGAGGAAGGCCTATGTACCTTCATACATTCACTTGCTGTTAAATGTCCCATGTACGATAATCTGGGGAAGGCCTATGTATCTTCATACATTCACTTGCTGTTAAATGTCCCATGTATGATAATCTGAGAAAGGCCTATATACCTTCATACATTCACTTGCTGTTAAATGTCACATGTATGATAATCTGAGGAAGGCCTATGTACCTTTATATATTCACTTGTTGTTAAATGTCCCATGTACGATAATCTGAGGAAGGCCTATGTATCTTCATACATTCGCTTGCTGTTAAATGTCCCATGTATGATAATCTGAGGAAGGCCTATGTACCTTCATACATTCACTAGCTGTTAAGTATCCCATGTATGATAATCTGAGGAAGGCCTATGTAGCTTCATACATTCACTTGCTGTTAAATATCCCATGTATGATAATCTGAGGAAGGCCTATATACCTTCATACATTCACTTGCTGTTAAATGTCACATGTATGATAATGTGAGAAAGGCCTATGTACCTTTATACATTCACTTGCTGTTAAATGTCCCATGTATGATAATCTGAGGAAGGCCTATGTACCTTTATACAGTCACTTGCTGTTAAATGTCCCATGTATGATAATGTGAGGAAGGCCTATGTACCTTCATACATTCACTTGCTGTTAAATGTCCCATGTATGATAATCTGAGGAAGGCCTATGTACCTTTATACAGTCACTTGCTGTTAAATGTCCCATGTATGATAATGTGAGGAAGGCCTATGTACCTTCATACATTCACTTGCTGTTAAATGTCCCATGTATGATAACCTGAGGAAGGCCTATGTACCTTCATACATTCACTTGCTGTTAAATGTCCCATGTATGATAACCTGAGGAAGGCCCATGTACCTTCATACATTCACTTGCTGTTAAATGTCCCATGTATGATAATCTGAGGAAGGCCTATGTACCTTCATACAGTCACTTGCTGTTAAATGTCCCATGTATGATAATCTGAGGAAGGCCTATGTACCTTCATACATTCACTTGCTGTTAAATGTCCCATGTATGATAACCTGAGGAAGGCCTATGTACCTTCATACATTCACTTGCTGTTAAATGTCCCATGTATGATAACCTGAGGAAGGCCCATGTACCTTCATACATTCACTAGCTGTTAAATGTACCTTCATGCATTCATTGTAATGCCGATAAGATCAACTGTTATAACTTTATCCAGGGAATCAATAATAATATTAATATCCTGCATAAGTGTGATGTTTATCTAGAAAAATCGATACTAGTTAGAAAGTCAGTGTGTTAATCCTCGAATTGTTATGATTTGTGATTGTGCCATATTTAAATACATGCATGCAATTTGGTACTATGGCCTATGTTGATGATGATGATCATGATGATCTCAATTTAAGCAATTACTTAAAACATCTTAACTGAAACATTTCTTTGCAGCTGAGTATATTAAGTTTAATTATATCATTTTTATTTACACATTCTGCTCAAACGTTCTTAAATTTAAAAAGGACATTAAAATAAAGGTTATTTCGTTCCCTATTTGGCGACTTTGGCGTAACTTACACATTTTTTTATTAGCAGAATAATAAATCTCAGCTACGTTTATGTACAAATATTGTTCAGTTTACTGTCTGTACTTTTAAATGTTTACAAATTAAATAACCCAAATTTTATCAAAATCGAGAGCAAGGTATTGACCCATTTGTCCTGATTTCATACAATTTGGAGTACATAGACAGTCAAAATTTGTTTTCAATTTTTTTAGCAGCAAGAGTTGAAAATGCCTATTTCCTATTCTGATCGCATTACAAAACACAACTTTTAACAATTCAGCAGATTAAAACAGCTTCCATCTGATAATAACTTGTATGCGATGGACTAAAGACACCGATCTAACCAATGAGCAAACTGGTAAACAATATGTGAAACTGATATTAGTTCAAAAAACTAACAGCATGTGATACTGATATTAGTTTAAAGAAATAACAATATGTGATACTGATATTAGTTCAAAAAATATGCTGAGCGAAACCAACTACATGATGCACAAATAAACAAACTTCGGATAAATATATAATTGTAAACAACGAATATTTCCTAATAGGATGTAATAGGCACTGCCGATATCCATTCCAACAAATTTTTTTATAAATAAAATTAAATAAATTAATAAAAATAACATGAAAGAATGCTGATGTTTAGAATTCCGGTTTATCTGTCAACACTGCTCTACATATTGTGTGATCCAATGAACAATGACCATTCTCTAAATCTTCATGTGTCTCTTGGTTGTACTCCAAATCGGAGTAGCATCATAGTATGGCCGAATCATACCAAAGACTTAAAAAATTAGGATTGGTCGACCTGGTTTCAGGATGATGTGACTGGGTGGGACATGATGCTAGATGTCTGCGGCATGATGCCCCAGTGCTAGACATCACTATAAACTGCCACACTGCAGACATCGTAGCGATATGACTGAAAAATTGTTACAGCCAAGTTAAAAATCCAAAACAAACAAACACACACACACAGAGTACTCTAAATCGGGGTATGTACATAATACTCTCAATCTGGGTAACTTCATTAACGAAACAAAATATAACTCATCAAAGAGATATTCAGATTAAATAGTATTAAATTATTTTAGACGATTTTATGTACTGTTGGAAATTATCGTGTTTTTTTTTTTTTTTAATTTCAATTACAAAATATAGTTTGTGTTGTATTGTATTGATTGTATTGTATTGTAGTTGCGCATTTGTGTTGTGTTGTTTTGTGTTGTGTTGTGTTATGTTGATACATCTATCATGATTGCAAAAATGGAAATACATTTTGTTCAATATGATGATGAGATTTGATTAACGTCGCTTGCGCACATAGTGCATGCGCGACGAATTGTTTCAATATTATAAAACATTTTCCTTAATAGGTGAAAGGCCAACTTTGCGCAGAGCAGTTAAAAAGCATACTGAATAAAGAATATCCCTATTTCTTTCAATGCATATGTTGCCTGAAACTTAATTGTTTCAGTTTTTATTTTTGCATGTGGGTACAGTTTTTGTATGGGGTAGCGTTTTCCTTTCTTTGCAAAATATCAGTGTTAATAAAAGAAATCCTATCACGTACATTTTCCAAAACGCTCAACGGACAATTAATTAGAAAGTGACATTGCATTCGTGACTAATTTTTGGACAGCTATGGTATAGTACCATCCTCTGTGCCCAGCGCTAGCCGCCCATTGATTGAACCAATTAAGCAAAAGGGTGTTTGTAGTTACGACCTTCTGAACTTCAACTCATTACGTCAGAGATTAGGCAACAGCGAGAGGTATTTTGGGAAATTGAATAATAGTGTTGGCCAGTGGGTCGGTAGGCGGTATCTAGCCCACATATTACGTGAACATAGAAAATCCTCTTGGCTTTCTAGGTAGAAACACAGAAAAAGGAAAAGCATTTATTTCGCTTTAGACCAACAGGTCACTGAGTACATACATATTAAGGAAACGTAGTAAGTAATGATGAATGACATTACCCATAACTAAGTCATTATCAAATTAATAATAATAATAATAATAATAATAATAATAGCATCAACAACAACAACAACAATAATAATAATAATAATAATAATAATAATAATAATAATAATAATAATAATATCCAGTTATATTCATAAACATGTCGCTCCATAAATGGAAGAAGATACCACAAAGTAAAACAAAACATTAACAAATCAGAAAAGCATTGTTGCTTAATACTTCAAAGAATTATATCGTTAATGGAGGTCATTTCTAACAATGTGGGTCAAATATATATTTAGCAACTATCAGTTCTAACAATGTAGGTCAATTGTATATTTAGTAACGGTCAGTTTCAAAATGTAGGTCAATTATATATTTAGTAACAATCACTTCCAACAATGTATGTAGGTCAATTATATAATTAGTGACAATCATTTGTAACAATGTAGGTCAGTTTAGAGAACTCATTTTGAATTTCAATAAAGAAATACTTACGAAAGTATTTCATAATATGCAAGTTTTACAAACGTAGTTTTTATTGGGGTTTTTTCTCATGAAAATCTCGTTATAAAAAGACAACAGTGAAATGAATAACATCCTTTATTAAATTATAATTGGTGGTTATTATTCAATGTGGGCAGGAATAGATTTATGTCTTTGTCTACGCAGAAACGTTACATTTGTATGTACGTAGATGATGCACAGTAACGCAGGGTTTTGGCGAATAAACTGTAAAACTTGTACATATTACTTTACCCAACAAACAATGTAGAAATTACACCTATACTAAACATAACAAACGGTGTAAAAAAAAATTGCACAACTCACTATACCTTGCAAACTGTTTCAAATCTGCACATATCACTTAATCGTCACAAATTGTTTAAAATTGGCACATATTACTATACATTATAAACTTTTTAAAAAAATTGGACATATCACGTTTTCCTAACAACCTGTAAAATTTGCACAGATCACTATACCTAACAAACTGTGTAAAAATTTGCGCATATCACTATATACATATTAAACTGTAAAATTTGCACATATCACTATTTACATATTAAACTAAAATTTGCACATATCAGTATAGATCTAACAAACTATACAAAATTGCATATATCACTATATCTAACAAAATGTAATATTTGCGTATATCAGTATATACCAAACAAACTGTAAAAATTGCACATATCACAATATCTAACAAACATCTCACTCCCCAAACTGTCCCCCATTAAAGCAGAAGCCGCAGCTAACTAAGCTAGCAGCTTTATTGGTAAACGGCACACTATTGAAACCATGTAGGATAGGACGAAGCGCAGTCACGTTTGCTGATGTTTCTGACAGACGCTGTTATGTTGCATACAATACGGAGAATATAGTGACACTTTTGTAAATGTCAGGTACTAACCATTTTAATATTCTTTATTTTTATTCTTTTAGGGGTGGGATGCTTTTTTCTTAAACGTCAATGCACGATGCATTTAAATAAATGTGTAAAATAAATATGTAGATGTATATGCGTGTAATCATTGATTGAGCGATGATTGGCAAGATTACAGAATTAAATATTTTGTCTTTTTATACAGTACTCGTTGCGAAAAACCCACAAAACAAGGAAATGTGTACACAACAATAATATAAATTGTTATCAGCAACCAACCAAGCAACCCTCAGCAACCGCCATGATGGGGTGGAGTGGGGTGAAATTCCCATCAAAGAACTTTTGTTTTTTTTTTTAAATTTTGAGAGGGCCCTTTATTAGAATTTCCTGCTTTCCCACTGGCTGCTATCTGCGATATTATGTTTCCTACCCGTCTAATGTGCATACGTTGTTATTTTGAGATAGGGTGGGAGGTGGAATCGTACAATAACACCATTTTGAAATTAAAATGCAAATGCATGATTTGTAACTTAAAATAGCGATAATTATGCTTTGAATAAATTGATCTTAGATGCTCCATGACATGTAGTTTACAGTAGCTGTGTTTATTTGTGAACTTTTTTATTTTGAATGTCATCAGCTAAAACTAGGGACAACACAAATGCAAACTATATTGTTCAAGGATATTGGAGTTTGATATGTCTAGTGTTCATAATTACTAACGTACGCCAGATAAATGTAGCTCAGTTTCCTATTCAGTGGTGCATGCAGGATTGTGTCCATTCACCATTATTACTTATGTTGACTAGTTCATTAGGCAATCTGCCGGAGGGCAAATGCAGGTTATTACGTAATATTACATGAGGAAGGCTGTCATAGGACACCATGATGATGGGCCGCCCGATCTAACCGTAGTTAAAAATATTGGTCCAGTCTGGTATACTGTAATGTTAATTTTCATAAAAAGTAATAAGTTGCTTTTATCCACTTTTCTTGTTAAATTGGCTGTCATACGTTTAAGGCCTCTGTACTGTTCCGACGAAGAGCCCGAAACAGCATTCCTCTGCATTTCCTGTTGGGCCATTCTTAGCACAGATCTTCTGTATCCAATTATACACGTAGAAGAAAAAAATAAAATAAATGGAAAACACTGTACACTGCGTTATGTATATTAAATTTGTATTGTTTGTTGGTTTTTCTCAATGATTATATGTTATGTATATCTGTATTTTCTTACTGGCCGCTGAGCATACTACTACTACTACTACTACTAATAATAATAATAATAATAATAATAATATGGACTTAGTACAGAGCAGTACAGAGCATAATCTTTAGAAGCTCTAAGCACTTTACATAAAAACGAATACAACGACAAGATTAAAAAAAAATACCATGAAATTACAAAACAAATACATGCTGAGAATAATTAAGGTACTAAAGGTAGTACACATTATTAAATATTTAAGTATAGTATTGTAGTCAAAATAGATGAGTTTAAGAGCACGATTGAATGAGATCACTATGTCCTTGTGTCTAAGATTTATGGGCAATTCATTCCAGGTAGCTCGGCCTTGGTAAAGAATGCTTAAACGTTGGCCGTATAACTTCGTTTTAACAGCGGGAACAATGAGAATGCGATTGTTGGAAGAGGAGTATAAGTTTCTAGTTCTCACCAAGCTAATGGTCTCCCTAACTAGCGACGTTTATTTTACAAACAACTTAACACATAGCTGATATTTTTCTATGATTATTTATTAAATATTCAGATAATTATTAATAAAGGTAAACATGTTTTCTTGAATCTGAGCTCCAGACATTAGATTTTCTCTCGGAAATTTCTGATCTTGTTGACAACTTGGACTGTTTTCGAAAGGAAACTTACCAAAGTCCTGGCTCTATTATTGTGTGTATTATTGTGTCTCAGCTTCTTATGTTAATGTTGTTTGCTTCAAAAGTAGTTATTCCTCCTTAACATCCAAAGTGGGATAAGACTTACTCTTGTGTTATGTTTTTAATTTGGGTGGATTTATTTATTTAAATTATTCACTGGATTTACAAATAACTAATAAATACGTCTTGGACTAAATCATTAATTTTGAATTATAGTGAATTCATTGAAGGAAAGTTTGGATTATATATTTGTAATACACCAAAAGCCGGTTGGCACATTACACATTCGATAATACAGGCGCATCAGCACATTCAATATCGGTATTTATTTGGATAGACACTGGAATTCATTTGGAACCCTATTCGTTTGGTCTTGTGCTAGAATTTTTATGTTATTTGGAATTTAACTCACAGTAATGTAACTTCTTTTTAAATTTTCACTTTATATTCTAGTGAAATAAATTATTTGTTGAATTTTACAAAACTTGTTTGTGCTGGCTCTTCCATGGTACTCAGTTTAAGACCATAGAGTCGTGACACTCTGTAAAACTCTGTTTCATGCAATATTTTACTCGAATCCTCTCATTATGTTTTCATAAAGTACCGATTTTATTTGTTTTAATTTGATAATAAATGATCCAGCTACTTATGTCATCGCTTCGTTGCTACTCGGTCTAAATTGGCAAGCCGACTTCTTAGGCGGGTAATAGCAAAATCTGTCTCCCAAATAGCAGAACTACACGTGCACTAACTAAACTCCCGTGGTAAACACAATACTATTAAAAATTAAATAATTTCAAATTTCTGATTTCTCATTATCGAGCATATATTTCTAAGTGTGGGCTTGGCATTGATGATCGTTTCTTTGTGGATAATACTTTTGTGAGCCGCGAGATTTCTGGACCTACAAGTGTTTGAAACGTCTTTTCAATTTCGCATCAAATAGTCTGGTGCAAATATTTGCAATGAGTTTTCCGTGTTCACGTTTGTAATAGGACTGAAATTCCATCAACAAAACATTATCTTTATTTGTTCAGTTACAACAAGGATAAGCTCCCAGTTGAGTCTTTTTTAAAACTAAATTCTTACAGTCATTATCAACCAATCCCGGCCAGCCAAACCCATAAATGCTTTAGGTGGCAGGGTCCAGTTTCGTAAATTGGCCTCTGGCAAATTTCTTAACTTAAAGCTATGGTGTATATTTAAATAATTTGTATGCATTAGCTTTATTATATCTCCTTCCTTTTTCCATATATCACTTAGTGTTGTATGTAATTGTCTTTGGAGAGGGAGGTAATTGTATTGTGTACCTCAATGTGAGAACTGTTTACATCATGACAAAATAGCATATTTTGGACTTAACTTACTAAATATGGGAACAAAATGGTGACCATAATGTATTGTCTTGCTCTTTCTGTAGCTGTCAAGGTTTGCCCCCCTATTTTTATGAATATTATTCACATTTCAATACAGACACACATAAACAATTGCATAACATGTCACCATGCATTCTTAAAAGTAATTTCACTCCACAGGAGCAGATAGACTTCAGAGGAATCATACATAAACATACTGTTGTGAATGTTGAATGTCACTTGTGGAACGGACTTAGAAATAGTGATGCATATGGCATATTGTTTGCTATATTTTGGTGAGAAGAATGAAAGATTGAGCACACCGACATAGTTTCTATCTTCATGACCCCACTGTGAAGTTGACATAAGAGATTCAGATTTCACACTTGGGTGATAATAGGAAATGTTTCATTGTTATGTATATATCTTGAAATTTGTAGGTTCAGTTAACAAGGGGGGGGGCATTAAAATTGAGTGGCAGTTTCACGCATTTGACTATATATATATATATATATATATATATATATATATATATATATATATATATATATATATATATATATAGTATCTCCTGAAATTCTTATGTTTTCACTGAATGTTAAAAGTACATCAATATCACTTGTTTCTTTTTCTTTTTGCAGGTCTCATTTTGCATAGTAAAAAATTAGAATTAATAGGCTAGTCATGCTGAAAGAAACAATAGCTTGAATCTCATCCAGATACTCATTCTGATCTAAGTGCACGAGAGTGTGACTTTGACGGACAGATTTAGCTTCCGCAGTTGTTTTATGGTACGTGCTTATTAAAGCCAAGCAGGTTAAATGCTTTTTACCTTGAACTGAATTTTTCCACTGTCAATATTTGTTCTATACCGTATCCTATTATTTTCTATGATTTTAAAAACTCCAGAAATCATTAGAATCAGTTGTAAGTGAATTGGCCTGTTAGAAGAAATTTCTCTGTTAAATTGTATTGAGTAATTGTATGTGTGTGGTCAGTTTCAGTGGCTATGTATCAATGAATATATCTGATATGTCATTTTGTAAGTTTAATAGGGTCGCACACATCAGTATATCAATATTCCAGAATGGTCTAATGTTAATTGATTAAACTTTGATCTCTTTAGATTAGCTAGACTTGTTGTAATTAACATACACACACCAAATACCCGCTGCTGCTATTAGCATCTCCAGAATGATAATGAAAGGTTAGGAACTGCTTGTTTTATATCAGTCTAAAATTACTTCTAAAGCACATTATTTACTTAAATGTGTGATTTCTTTAAGTTTGCTAGAAGAGTTAATAGAAACATTTCACTTCTGTCACTGACAAATAACATAGCATTTCTGTCATTTCCTCCTAAAATTTAAAACTTCCAAATCTCTTCTTGACATTCATGAATCATTTTAAAGTAATTTTGATTCTGTCCTGATGCTATGCTGGTAGACAAAGACCAAAAGCATTGTAGGTTGCAAACAATTTGAAATATTTCAAGAAATGCAGTCATAACTCATAATGTAAATAATACAGTGCTTTTTGCCACAAAGTAGTCACTTTCTAAAAGGAAAAAAAATTATTTTTTTTTGCGCACAAAAAGTTTTCCTTTATACCATTTTACTAGATAATAATAATAATAATAATAATAATAATAATAATGAAGACGTTGCATAGCACCTAATCTTTAGAAGCTCTAAACGCTTTACAACATTAGACAACCCCTATAACATATAAATCATATAATGATATGATTACAAACACAAACACCATGAAATTACAAAAAATAAAAATAAAAACATGCTGAGAATATTTAAGGTAGGAAACATTATTAGGTCTTTAAGTTGGTTCTTCCAGTCGAAATAAGTGAGTTTTGAGAGCACTCTTGAATGGGATCACTGTATCTTTGTGTCTAAGTTCAGTGGGCAATTCATTCCATGTTGCTGGGCCCTGGTATGCAAAAGAACGCTGTCCATAGTGTGAATAATGAGTATACGAGTGTGAGAAGAGGATCGCAAGTATTTTGCTGGTGTGTACAGATGGGTGAGGTCGGATAGGTATGTTGGACTAGAGTCCGACAGTGAAACGTAGCACAGAGAACACATTTTGTGTTTGATTCTGGTTCGAATGGATAGCCAGTGTAGAGTACAGAGCAGCGGGGAGGTGTGCTCTGATTGTGGTACTCTAAGCATGATCCGAGCAGTTGTGTTTTGAACTTTTTGAAGTTTCTGGAGCAGATATTGAGATGAACCAGACAGAACTGAGTTACAATAGTCCAGTCTTGAAAGTACTAATGAACACACAAGTGTTTTAGTGGCATCAACTGAAAGATATTTGCGAACTGAGCTGATGCGTCTCAGCTCAAGATATGCAGCCTTGCATATGTTCATGACATGGTGCAATGTGAGAGTACTGTCCAGAGTAACACCTAGGTTTCGTACTGATTGTGTGAATTTAATGTTGGTGTTGCTGATATTTATTGTTTGAGGTAAAGGATGTGAATGAGAAAGTCTTTGTGTTGTGATCAAAATAGCCTCAGTTTTATCATCATTCATCTGCAGCTTGTTACATGTCATCCATGATTTCACACCAGAAATGCACCTCTCTACACCTTGGATGGTAGCATCAACTTCAGTTGGGTGGCTAGATTTGTATATTTGGGTATCATCAGCGTACAATTGGTGAGACACTGGATGATGACCTATGACACTTGAGAGCGACTGAGTGTATAGAATGAAGAGAACAGGTCCAAGAAAAGCCAACTGGGTTGGAGTATATTCCATTTGCAGATACAATTTGTGTCCTGTTGACCAATTAGGACTTGAACCACAGTAAGGCTGTATCATGAATGCCAAATACATGCTGGAGACGGTGAAGTAATATATCATGGTCTATTATGTCAAATGCTGCAGACAAATCAAGGAGGGTGAGGACTGTAATCTTTCCGCTATCAGAAGCAGAGAGAATGTCATTAACTACTTTTAGAAGAGTAGTTTAAGTACTGTGACAAGGGCGATATGCAGATTGTACATTGCTAAAAGACTGTTTGAATTCAGATGAGATACAGCTGGGATAGAACAACCTTTTCTAAGACTTTTGATATGAATGGGAGATTAGAAACTGGGCGGTAGTTCTTTAAATCGTTATGGTCTAGTGTTGGTTTCTTCAGCAGAGGCTCTACTATGGCAATTTTGAAAAATGATGGGAATTCCCCGGACGAGAGAGAGGTATTAATAACATCAGTTAGTGAAGGCAATACTGGATCTAAGCACTCAAGTAGCAGTGATGTTGGAATTGGATCAAGTTCACATGACTTTGGTGCACTCTTCATCAGGATTGTACGTATGAAATCCATATAGACAGGTTCAAATGCTGCTAATGGTTGCCGCTCAAATTCTGTATCCCAACTGTATGGTGATGGCGAGTCAGTTGAAATGGTGGTGTCGAGCTTATCTCTAATGGTTTGCACCTTGTCACGGAAGAAATATGCAAACATGTCCGGAAGGTCGACTGGAGAGAAGGTAGTTGGAAGTGGTGTAGATTTATTCCTTGACATTAGCTTGTTAGTAATCTCGAAGAGCTCTTTGCAGCTGGAACTTTCCATGATCTTAGTAGTGTAGTGGGCTGATTTCGCTGCATGGACTATCTTTGTGACATTCTTATTAGCATCTTCATAGATTTGCTTATGAGTAGTGAGTCTGGTGGAAAGCCAAAGCCTCTCAGCTTTCCGGCGGTCTCTTTTAGCAGTGCGAAGCTGGTCCCTAACACTGCTATACCATGGAGAACACTTTTGAATTGATACTCTGCACTTGGTAGCTGGGGCATGTTTGTCCAGCAATGAACGCTGGCAGTTATCGAGTTGTTCTGCGGTAGGAGGTAAGCAAGTTGTTAGGTTTGCTTATATGTCGTGGATTAGTTTGGTTCTATTTATCACACGGAGGTTTCTCTTAGTAGCAGATAAAGGTGGAGGGTTAGGAACTGATACGTCAAGATGGCATATAATGCAGAGGTGATCTGATGCAGGTTCATGGGATACCAGGGAGGACCGTAGAACGTTATCATCAGGTCTATGAAGAGTCCAGTCTAAAATGTGACCATGTTTATGGGTGGGTTGGTTAACTGACTGTTTGAGGTTGAAAACATTAATGGAATCTATGAGTTTTGATGTGTTTGGGTTTCAGAGACAGTCAAAGTGAAAGTTGAAATCTCCAAGAATAATCAGGTTGCCTCCTGTCGAATTTCCATAGTCCAGGAAATTCGGAAACTGCTCCAAAAAGATAGATTCAGTCAGCTTGTTTTTTTCTACTAGGAGGAGGGTCGAAATTGAATATTGTGGTGTGGTTAAGACGTTTGATCATGGAGTTCTTTGTGATGACAGCAATTCCACCTCCGCGAGAGTTACGGGGGAACGACTTGATGGAGTAGCCAGTGGGTGTTAGATCCGCACACTTGGGCTCATCGCCTGATGTTTTTAGCCATGTTTCTGTCAGGAAAAAGACGTCAATATTCTGGCCGTTGATAAAATTAACTATTTCTGTGCGCTTTTCCGGTGGTCCTACTGACTGGGCATTGAATAATGCAAAACGCAGAGGTATCTCTTGGATAGTTGACACAAAGGTTGACGAATTCATGGGGATTTGAATTAGGTTATTTAAATTAACGGTCGAATTTTTTTTTAAATTGTTGAGCCGAAATAACTGGAATTCATCTTCCTGTTCTACGCCGGCCAGCTTTGAAAAACGTTTCTTTTTTCGCTTCTGTTTACATTTAAGTAATGATGAATGTAGTCCCAGATCGTTTAGTCTAGAGCACAATGTGGTGTGGAGAGCCAAGGAGTGATCATTTAAAGCAGTTAATGAGGGTCCATCATAGCATAAACCGGTTGACTGGAGAGTATCACGTGATGGCGGTTTGTTCAAAAACAGTGGAGCAAGACAGCTGAGAAAAAGTCTAATTGTTCTCATTTCCAAAACAAGGAGATAAAGAAACACATACGAATTGACCAGCCAATACATAATGAAGACAATAACGAAGATGAAAACAGGCAACAAGCACAAATATCGTGAAAACGGCACTAAAAAACGGAACAGCTGCTTCAAGCCGGTTAAGCGATAGCGGCCATCTTGTTTCAGCAAGATAATTTGTAAATATGTGATATGTACACAACTTTTGACATAAACCATTTTCAGCCAAATTCTTAAGGTGGTAGGGTCCAGGTTCGTTAATTGGCCTCTGGCAAATTTCTTAACTTAAGTTTAATGGTGTGATTTTTCCAGCTATTTGTGTTTGCTATTTAAAGATATGGATATATTTGTGAACTAGGTGTTTCGGGCTTGTGTTGCTCTTGGAATTGATGTCAGGCTTGTACACCTTCAATAGTTACTCTGCAGTATGTTGATAGTGAAATACCAATAGCTGGCTAGGAAGAAGACCTAGCCTCCCATAGCAGTAAACACGTGGGTTTGGGGCAAGTAGAATATCTCAAAAACGGCTTGGATGACAACTATTTTCAATTACATCAGCCTGTTTAGTGCACACTGTTTTGCAGAATTGGCATCTAGGAAAAGGGCTTGTGTTTGCACTGTGAGCATCACATGGTGTCATAAATGACCTTCGGACATGAAAAATGCAGGTATAAATTTGGGATTGGGTGCATAAACTTCTTCAGCTATGAACCGCCATTGACTTCTCTGGTCAAGTGGATAATATTCATTTGCTTTCTTTTAATATAGGTATTCAAAAATATGGAAAATTTTGATTTTTTTTAATGATTTTTTATACTAGGTCGCTGATTGCGGCATTAAATTTTTACATAAAAACTGGTCCCTGTCCCCTTTTTTTAATTTTCATTAATTTCAAGACTGATTCTCGTTCTTCCATACCTTCATTACTTTGAGTCTAGTAGGAAGCATACAATGCAGGAACCAGAGTAATGATCTCTGTGCATAATCGGGAAAACACACGGTTATTCCGTTCTTTCAATAACATGGCATCTTCGCCCGCCACGGTTCTGATATGTTAACCCTATAGGGTTCTCATATGGGAACCTAGGTTATTGAAGATGCTAAGACGGAGGATGCTAGTTATCTATGGTATCAAGAATATGGCAGTATGACACAGCCGTCATCGGATCTTATGCGAGATGATAAATCGTTCGACCTACCGAATCATGTGACACGACAACCTGTTTACCTCCGAAAAACATTCAGCATTTTGCATAGAAATGTTTTAAGTTCAGTGATATGTTTATTAAAAATAATTTGTATTATTCTTAAGAATGTAAAAGTACCAAGTTGCATACATTATACTGCAGCAGACACTATTTATATGTGTATTTCAAGTTCGTACGTGTTTTATTTCAGGAAATCATAAATAAAAAAAATTAATGCCGTTTGAGAACAAGTTGCTGTAAAAGGAATTTCGATCCAATAGATGTTTCGTATCCAATTCGATCCAATAGATGTTTCGTATCCAATTCGATCCGAAATTCGAAGAAAATTCGATATAAATGATGTTAATGTATTTCGTATACAGTCTTATCTTGATTACTTGAAACTGATTTTTGTTTATACTGCCCAAAAGGTAAATAAATTAAAATAGATAACTAAATCGTAAATAGTTACTGTTTATAAGTGTTACTACTGAATTTTCAAGGACTTTTATAGAATGCATTTTATATTGTTATGACTTAAAATTTTATTCCACAAAAAATTAAAAAGTACCTAAATACAAATTTTTCACACTGTAGAAAGATATTAGGGACCCCTTCTATGGAGACACACTGTAGAACGATATTAGGGACACATTCTATGTGCCATGCTAGGTAACGAAATTTTAGTTCAGAAAAATTGCATCAGCAACTATATTTATGTCATACGTGGCTAATAACATATAACAATCTGTGAAGATTTACACTGCATTCACATCATACGTAGACTGAAAATGTATACAAACGAGGTGGATGTCGTAAGACCAGGAGGCATGTGGCGTGATATTTATCAATGGGTATGTGATTTGGACTTTTAATGTAGCTTTAACAATTTTGCAGTCATATCGCTACGATGTCTGCAGTGTGGCAGTTTATTGTGATGTCTAGCACGGGGCCATCATGCCACAAACATGTAGCATGATATCCCACCCAATCACGTTATCCTGACACCAGTCCGACGAGTCCTGGCACTAACCTCTTAATGCCGATGGCCAAGCGAGGCAGCTGCTAGTAACAATCTTTGGTATGACTTGGCCGGGGGTTCGAACCCTCGACATCCCGCATCCGAGGCGGACGCTCCTTCAGTCACTTAGGCATTTGAGCGATTTGATAAGTATCTAATTAACTATCCAGAATGTATAAAAGGAAGGCAGACGTAAAAAGATTGGCCCTTTATGGGACACAGATGTGCTCTAAAAATGGGTAAATACACAACGCAAACAGCTTGATTAAATGTTGGGTAATTGGGGCTTCAGGCTTTGCACCTCATCGTGCAGTTAAGGAAAATAGATTTTATTATGGTCTAAAGACTTTATTATGGTCTAAAGACTTTATTATGGTCTCGATACATTTAGTTGTGTTTAGAAGACATTTTGGAAATTTTTCTTGTAACATGTGTTTTTTGTTGTTGTTTTTTTTTTTTTTTTTTTGGTTCTTTAATCTTTTATTCTGTAATATTAATTATGAATGGTGTATCTGGATTGCTTGAATTTATTATGAATTATATGTATTGTAATCGTATTTTGAATTATTGTAAAAACGACCTACTACCAACTGCACGCCCTATAGTGATTGATTTAGAAATGAAAATAATCTGAAGCTACAAAAATGATATTTCGGTATTGCTGACTTAACGTTTAATGATTTCTGTACGGAAATTTTTTTCGGTATTAGTTAGAACTATTGAATCCTTACTATATTTTAAGTATAGTTTGTACGTCTGTCTTTGGTTCATTTGATATTTAATTATTTACGTCAAGCTCAAAAGGACAGAGAATTTAGAATCGTATGAAGTTGGTAAACTTTGGATGTGTACAATCATTTTATGTGTAATTCTAATAATCTAATAATTGTATGTGCAATTCTAATATTTGTATGTATAATTCTAATAATTGTATGTATAATTCTAATAATTGTATGTGCAATTCTAATATTTGTATGTATAATTCTAATAATTGTATGTATAATTCTAATAATTGTATGTATAATTCTAATAATTGTATGTGCAATTCTAATATTTGTATGTATAATTCTAATAATTGTATGTATAATTCTAATAATTGTATGTGTAATTTTAATAACTGTATGTATAATTCTATTTCTTGAATATAAAGTGTTGTGCCATTCAGGCTTCATACTTCTGACCTTCTTTTGCTGTTCGAACCCTGTACCTCCCCGCACCTCAGTAATGTAAATAAACACCTCATCGCCCGGAGCGACAACTCTACACATGGAGGCTAGAACTACACCTCTCTCTCTCTCTCTCTCAGAGTGACCATCAACAAATATAATGTAAAATATCAACATAACAAATTATACTGTTGTACATAATAATTTTAAAGTTCCGTTCTGTTCGTGAGATGGAATGTTCATTAGTGGTCCGAAGATAAATATTTGAAACCATTCTATTAATAATAACACTTTTCATCCCCACTCCTCATTCAACTCAATGACTGAAAGTTGTCAATCAAGTGACTGAAAAATTGAGACGATGAAGCATTGATTTTGTGAAAAACCAACATTAAAAAGTGCATTTTCGAGCTATGAAATAACGCAATCGGATGTCCAGTGCTTCCTAGAGAAGAAAAAAATTCACGCAATAAGACTCGATGTTAGTGGGATATCGACCGATATTCTAGAAACGCTCAGTTTTAAATATTTTTTCAGTTTCTATTTTCTTTTGTTTTCTTCTAATTATAGTCGGGACATGCTTTCTTACGTACATTTCTTACAAAATTAAAAGCACGCTATAACTTCATCAATATCGTTCAGCTGATTGTACGGGCAACCATGAATTTTTATTCATCCACGTTTTCCCCTAGGTTTCGATAAAGGAATAAATCTAACTCTCCATTTGGAAGATCTGGATATAGATTGTTAGAATTAATAAAAGCCCCCATTGACTCATTTTTACCATTATCGATCGAAAACTCGACGTACCATTGCAAACTTTTTAAATATTTACGACAGCCAATTTAGTATCGTGACAGGAGAATGGAGCATGTAAACTAGCATGATGTGTCTAATTACGCGTGATGATTCATTAATTGAACAAATAAGTCAATTGCGTGATAATCAGTGTTAACGAAGTGGAATCACTCTTCTAAATGTGGGACCGCTCCGGTGGCCTAGTGGTTATAGTATCCGCCCCGCATGCGGGAGGTCGTGGGTTCGAACCCCGGCCGAGTCATACCAAAGACCGCTAAACATGGTACTTATAGCTGCCTCGCTCGGCGCTCAGCATCAAGAGGTTAGTGTTAGGACTGGTCGGCCCGGTGTCAGCATAATGTGACTGGGTGGGACATCATACTAGATGTCTGTGGCATAATGCCCAAGTGCTAGACATCACTTTAAACTGCCACACTGCTGACTTCGTATGACTGGAAATTTGTTAAAGCTACGTTAAAACTCTAAATGAGACACACACACACACACACACACACACACACACACACACACACACGTTTATCTTCGGTACCTAACACGCTTTTAAAAAAGTTAAACAAATTTATCAATGCAATAACTGCTAATAATCCATGAGTATGAAATACCAGACACATAATTTCACTTCGTTGTTTCAAGTAGCTTACACACGTAGATCGTTAATGTCTACAGTCAGGGCCGGCCTTATGCCGATTTGACCCGGTAAACGCATTTGCTAAGGCTGTTTCTGCCTTCAGCACTGTTTTAAATAACTATCACGCGTTTTCTTTGTTTCTCTTGCTTAGTTTTACGTCAGCTATCTTTTCAACAACTACATCGAGAAAATAAAGACTTAAGCGGTATTAACAAGTATCAAGTCGCAGTGCCGGATTAAACTCTGTGGAGGCCCTTAGGCCCTTATGCCCTTAGGCAGTCGAAATCTTGGGGACCCCTCGCAAATTATCTCCTAATACGTTTTATCAATATTATTTTGATCCGTTGTCGCGGGGCCCCTAGGCCGGTGCCTACTCTGCCTATTTAGTAATTTGGCACTGTAAAGCCGCAGAGGGCATGAATAAATAACAATGTCAGAACAGTTCGAGTTTAAATAAGATCCGGTGAGCATGAGTAATGTCAAACTCCTGTGGGTTATAGTAAAAACAAGCCCCGGAAAAGTTGTGTAATAAACTCTATTTTTAATTTAAAATGCAACATTATTATTTTGTTGTTGTTGACGATAGCAACGATCATGAATATGACAATGAGAAGAAGTTAATAATAATAATAATAATAATAATAATAATAATAATGCTTCATTTTTCTGCTGTTGCCTCTTCATAGTATTATAAAGTTTGGAGTGCATTGGCGTGTCTCCATGTCATGCAGAGAGAGAGAGAGAGAGAGAGAGAGCACGCTCGTCCAGATGAGGAAACGTGATGCTCTTTCTACAACACTTACAACTCACATGTGTTCACAAATCTATCATGTCACGTAACATGCCTTGTATACGGATTGCAAGTACAAGTTAATATTTAAGATTAATTATAGATTCCTTTATGAGAGATGCTCATGCCGACATTTTATTTCGGTATGTTTGTGGGGTCGTTACCCTACGGTGTATTCTCAACATGGACGTCGTCATTATCAAATCCATTATCATCCTTATCATCATCCTAATTATCATCATCACCACCACCAATACTAAACTACACTGAGTCGTGTTGTGAAAACTTATTAGGTATTATGAAACATCAGTGTTTTCTTTTTCAATTGAATATAGGCTTGACCTCAATTCTTTGTTGGGGTGGTGGTGGTAGTTTTTTTCCTTCTTTCCCATCAACGCAGTGCTATCACGTTTAATAAATACACATTTACATCTGAAATAACGAATAAACACACCCTGCACATGCCTTCATTATTAGGTGACTGTGTCCTTATGCAACAGTTTCATACAATACAACCACGGGGCATTTTAGCAAGGCTAAAAAGGTCACGGGGTTATGCAAGACCTTGTTAAGCTGGCAGTTGCGCTTATCGTTAAATTTGTGCAACGGTGGCGCAACAATGGGCAAGAACGAGTCATGACCTACTGAAAGGAAAAACAGCGTCAAGGGGCCAAAATGAGGAAACCTGTGTATCAGGCACGGACAAGATATGTATTTGGTCAAAAAACAAAACCAGTCCCAAAAGCATATGCATGCTGACACCAAGTCATCATTGTACAAAATATAATAACATTTTTAACCCAGAAAGTATGGTTCTGAAACAGTTCAGTAAAAATGATTTTTATTCACCAACATTGGATAACTCTCCAAAATGTTTGACAATCTTTTTTGAATATCGGATAGTGGCATGAATTGGTTTTAGGGCGTGTAGAATGAGTTCGTATTGAAGTTAGAATTAATGCATTTTATGTTTACATTCTGTAGTAGTTACATATGATATGTACGGAGTCGTCGATATACTATGATGTGTAAATTATTCATTAAAAGGAAATGAGCCTTGCCGAATTTATTTTTAATGTAAATTTATACAACCAGTATATATTTTATTTATATCACATACAAATATATTTTATGTATGTCACATACAGAATATACGTGTTTGCATTTCCAACGGAGTTACGGTTGATTACAGGCAATTTTGTATTGATGGAGTGAATGAACTCGTCATATCTCTGCCCAATGTATCCGCTATGAAATGTAGTTCTTTTGCGACTATTCATCATTCTATCATTCTCTTTCCAAGTGTATAAAGTTGTTTATTTTCTTTTTGAACTTCAATTTTCGTTCATACTGATTACATAAACATGACAAGCTTATGATTTAAACATTAAAGATGGTTTCAATGAAGTGAATAAAGAACTACAAATACAGCATGGTTTGCTCCTTGAACAAGGACAGCAGCTATTCGGTCATCGGCACGTACATTGAAATGAGTGGTGAATACATACCAAGCTAAATGACGAAATAATGTAATTCAAACATTGATATATCTTTACAGTTGATATTAGTTATTATTATACTTTAATAAACAGTGCTATCGACCATACAATCTTTTATCCTCCCTCTTTCTTTACCACTGACACACAACGAACAAGAATACAGTTTTTAATTAATATTTTTTAATTATTTGTAACCAACCGTTTCCTTTGTTTGATACATATGTCCTCCGTTTATCTTACATATCTAGGCCTAATTTACAGTGTTTAAAATATGACGCAATGAGTTTTGGCTGACGAAATAACTATCTTCTTAATAATATCACCAAAAACAGGGCCTGTCCCAGCACAGCTTTTGTGGCCTATCCGAAACCAGTGTAACACTACTTGTATGGCCTGTCGGAGCACCGTTGACGAGTTGCTGGAGTCATTCATGTTACTCTCCATGGTCCTCGGGGTGAAGGGGCTTTGAATGGTGAATCATTATGAAATTTACTATGCAATTATAAACCACACAAAATTAAACTTAAAATACATGAATTCTAATTTCAACGAGAACATATTACCCACCTCAAAGACAATTGATATCACCATCTGACATTTAAAAAAACTTGGTTCACCATTTTTGTTATAGCTATCCGATGTTTAACTTGTATTTCGACAATCATTTAATGTTATCCGTATCACCGTATCACAAAAGATGGCGTTTGTATGTTTGATTCATGTAGACTGTATCTGGAATTTAACTTCAAATGATGTCAATATACCTTGATCATAAATTAACAATTACATGTATGTCCGGACTCCATGTGTGGATACTGTGTTGCTATCAAGATCATGGATGGAGTTATGGTAAATGACTGTGGTTATACAATATTCGCTTACCTTCTGGCAGTAAGGAATATATTCCTGAGGGGAAAAGGGGCGTTTGGGTGTGTTTATCGAACTGTTTCAGAACCCTATTTTCTAAGTTTTAAAAAGTATTATATTGCAAGTGCACAAAGATAATAAATTGTTATTTGCCTATGTTTTTTTGCATATTTATTTAAATATGAAACAAACAATTTTAAAAAAGCTTTCATTCTCACAGTAAAGCATTTATCATCCTGATGCGTATTTTTCCTCACATTGGCCCCTTAATGCTGTTTTTCCTTTCAATGGGTCATGACCCATTCTTATCCATAGTTGCGCCACCGCCTTAGAAGTTTAACGATTCGCGCAACTGCCAGCTTTACAGGATTTTGCATAACACCGTGAACTTTTAGCCTGGCTAAAATCCCCCGTGGTTGTATTGTATTAAACTGTTGCACAATGAAACAGTCACCTAACAATGCGATTAAGGAAACAGTCGCTAACAATGTGGTCAGGTACACGGTGTGTTAATTCATTATATCAAACGTAAGTGTGTATTGAATCAAGCATGACAACACTGCCTTCTTGGGAACAATTGAGGTCAAGCCAGTATTGATTTTAAAAATAAAACATCACTGTTTCACAATCGGTAGATAGGGTTCTCCTAACACGATTCAATCTATTTTAGTATTGATGATGATGATGATGATGATGATGATGATTATCATAAAAACGATGTCCATGTTGAGACCCTCCCAAAGAGAATAAGAAAAATCCAACACACACACACACACACACACACACACACACACTCGAAAAATAATGTGATCATAAAGCAGTTCTCAAAAATAGGATCTTTAATGGATATTAAATATTAACTTGTATTTAGCAATCCATGTGCAACGTAAATTACTTTACGTAATAGTTTTATGGATTCATGATTTTGTATGTGTTGTGGAAAGAATAAAACGTATCATCCTAATGTAAATGAGCATGCTTCCTGTCTCTGCCTGTATGTCTGTCTGTCTGTCTCTCTCTGTTATGCAATGCATACAGACGTTTTATTTCTACTGTTTTGAGCTAAAAACGTAGTTTTCTGCGTCATATGATGCGATTTTAACCAATCTGAATGTTTGACACCAAAGTTTGGTAAAATGTTGTAATTATATCTTGCACACCAAAAGTGTTGATGTCTCGTTTTTTATCTTGATGGAATACATTAAACCTGGTATGCAAGATACTCAGTATTCATATGTCGATATACAAAGCTTCCTCTCTATGTGATATCAGTATTCATTTGTCGATATACAAAGCTTCCTCTCTATGTCATATCAGTATTTATATGTCGATACACATAGCTTCTTCTCTATGTGATATCAGTATTCATATGTCGATATACAAAGCTTCCTCTCTGTGTCATATCAGTATTCATATGTCGATATACAAAGCTTCTTCTCTATGTGATATCAGTATTCATTTGTCGATATACAAAGCTTCCTCTCTGTCATATCAGTATTCATATGTCAATACACATAGCTTCCTCTCTATGTGATATCAGTATTCATATGTCGATATACAAAGCTTCCTCTCTATGTGATATCAGTATTCATATGTCGATATACAAAGCTTCCTCTCTGTGACATATCAGTATTCATATGTCGATATACAAAGCTTCCTCTCTATGTGATATCAGTATTCATATGTCGATACACATAGTTTCCTCTCTATGTGATATCAGTATTCATATGTCGATATACAAAGCTTCCTCTCTGTGTCATATCAGTATTCATATGTCGATATACAAAGCTTCTTCTCTATGTGATATCAGTATTCATTTGTCGATATACAAAGCTTCCTCTCTGTCATATCAGTATTCATATGTCGATACACATAGCTTCCTCTCTATGTGATATCAGTATTCATATGTCGATATACAAAGCTTCCTCTCTATGTGATATCAGTATTCATATGTCGATATACAAAGCTTCCTCTCTGTCATATCAGTATTCATATGTCGATACACATAGCTTCCTCTCTATGTGATATCAGTATTCATATGTCGATATACAAAGCTTCCTCTCTATGTGATATCAGTATTCATATGTCGATATACAAAGCTTCCTCTCTGTGACATATCAGTATTCATATGTCGATATACAAAGCTTCCTCTCTGTGACATATCAGTATTCATATGTCGATATACAAAGCTTCCTCTCTATGTGATATCAGTATTCATATGTCGATATACAAAGCTTCCTCTCTGTGACATATCAGTATTCATATGTCGATATACAAAGCTTCCTCTCTATGTGATATCAGTCCAGTGGTCTTGCCTTCACTTAGAAACACACAACTTAAGAAGCTCATGTCCATGCTGACCTCACAGGTCAAGATAACTAGCAGCCAACACAGTGAACAAAACTGCCCTTTTCAAGGCTACCCACGTTCACCAGAAACCAATATACTAGTCATCATTACTATCTTGGTGTGAAACGAAATATGATACCATACTCTACCATTCCCCTTTAATGTTGTTTTATAAGGGGGGGGTGTTGGTGTAAAAGGGCGCCTATAGGTTTGTAAGGGTGTTTATTGGTCATCGTGAAATAATATACGCTTCCTCATCCTCCTATACTTTGATCTGTAAGAATACACATTGACTTGAATGAGGAGGTGTTTGTCTTCAAGGACGTATATGGTCATCATACTTTACTCTCCATTAATATGTATATTTTTTTGCAAGAGTGGACATTTGCTAGTAAGTGTGTGTGTTTCTCTGTATGGAGGTCTATTCATACATTGTGCTGTAACTTATCAAACACCTCGGGTCAGACTCCACATATATTAGTTTTGCAAAGGTAGGTATTTGTTTTTTTAAGCCGTGTGTTCGCCATCATACCATATATACTATTGCCCACCCCACCCCCTATACACTTGCTTGTAAGGCTGGGTGCTTGTCTGGATGTATGGGTGATTGCTTATAATCAGGCTCTTTTGGTTTTACGATTGTATTTGTCCTCCTTCTACCTCATCCACCTTGTGCAATTTACAAAAATACAAAACAAATGTCCCATGCATATTGAATGTATAAGCTTACATTACACCCGACACCCTGTGAAAGACATTGTGCTGACAGTAAAGAGTTTGTTACTAAAAATAGAAAGTGTTGACACTGAATCCTACAATTTACTAGCCAGCAGCCACTCTATCAATATCATTAGCAGTGGCTGTCCTTTGAGTGGGATGCCAACACCCAGTCATGATAATTATCATAGAGAACTAACAAACATAAAACATACTTACTCAAGAAACGCCAAAGTATTTATCGGTTCTGCTAAACAACCTAGAATTCCAACAGAAAGCAGCCTGTCTCCTGAAAATCTAAATCCTAAGGATTTAGATTTTCAGTCTTAAAAAAGATTACATGTACTTAAGACATTAAGTTACGCTAGCAAATAAAAATGACATGTTTCAGTTTGATGTTTTAATCTGAACTTTTTCCAAACGTCGAATTTGGTCCACAACATCCCATTTGGCCACCACGTCTCAAACATATGATTTAAGGATAATAAAATAAATATAATTTTATTCTTAATATTACAAAATTAAATTTTGAGTAATATAATTGTTTTATAAAATAAAATAAAAATAATTCATTAAAATTATTTATCATGAAATAAATTATTAAACAAGTAAAATCATTTCACAGGAATTTCTGAACGTTCTGTATTGACGGAAATTAGCGGAGTACCATTAAAATGAAAAAGTACCGTAGTACATATCGCGAACCTCTAATATAGTGACTTATTTTTGACGTTTTCCATTACCTCATAAGAAAACAATACGTATTATCAGTTCAGCTCTTTATTCTCATGAATATGGTCGTGCTTATAGAGCACACACTACACATATTGCTTGGTTATCAACTGGTGTTCGTAGAAGTTTAAACAGAAACTCAAATAATGTAAGGAACAAAAAAAAAAAGAGGATGGACAAATATAAAATTATTGAAAGCAAATTACTGTAGTTTAATAGTATGTATTTAAACGCTTCATAAACAGATTAGCTTGCTTTCCAAATATTAGAAATTAACTCTACTTGTTCATTGGCGGTTCGTTCCAGAAGTACTGCAAAGTTACCTTTACACGTAAACTAGTTCACACTGGATACAAAAAAGAAAAATGATAGTCATCTTGAATATCATGGTTGTCGCTTAGCGACCAATATTTTGTACTTATATTAATTCTATTGTTTCCATGTCGAAGTACTTCTAAAGTTACACTTAAAAATTCATGTGTTCAATAATGTTCATTTGTCTCCATTTTTCATACCTTAAGATTTCATTTTTTATTACAATTTGTTCACTTTGGGTTAAATTTAACTTTAAAAATTTCTACGATTTCAGAAACAAATTCTTATGGTAGAGCGCAGATTCATTGAGTCCCAGCGATAACAAGCATCAAGAAAAATGACCATAAATGATGTGGTCTCTGGGAGAATGGATCAGAGGCAGGGAACTTTACATCAACGTCAGGACGTCGGATGAGATTTACGTCATTATCTGAATTTAATTCGCATGATCACTAAAGATAAAATAAAAAATTTAACACCAACAACAACTACTCACCCACAGCACTCCTCCCCCGCCAATACCCCCAGCAACAAAACAAAACAATATGTCAAAATTATTACTTTATTTATATACAAAATAACAATACATAAACAAGAACTTTGATGCAAAAATAGCTCGCACTTTGTTATTTAGTAAGCAAATAATACAGACATAAAATGAGGTAGTGAACAGTAAATGTTTCTATGAAACTAAATAAAATAAACTATGATTGGAAGTTAACGGCACAAAACGGTCTGAACATGCAAAAAAGCATATATTAAATACGATCAATACATCCTGAGAAAACTCCACAGATCATTTTGAAGCAATCAATACTTGTAGAACTAAAATGTTCACGTCCGATGCTATCCTCTATTTCTACTTATAGCCCAAATATAATTGAACCAGACTACCTTAAAATAAACTGAAACAAGCAACAACTTGGTTTTAAAATTGGGTGAAATTCTGTTCCACACCAAACTTTTCCAATAACGCTGTGAATAAAGCACTGAATGGTTTGATAATTATCACTGGAGCATGAAACAAAGTAGCAAAATAACATGTTGCTAGACACAACTTTATCTGATGTTTGGCAATGTAATATTCAAATATTATTGTCATTTTCATGCTGAAAATCGTCCCCATTTTAATCTTAAATGGATGAGGCAACATTTTTTTTCTTGAAGATTCCATTTTTAGTTACAGATTAGTAAGTAATCAAATATCAGCTTTTCTTGCGTAGCTACATGAAAGAAAGAATTGTTATAATCTTTATATCACTGCATAAAAATCATCAAATTGGCTTAACTGGATAAACTGGAGATTTAAACAATGTCAACAGATGTTTAAATTCATCTGTTTGTTTATTAACAGAGTATAGTTTTAAGAAAAATTAAAATTAAGGTGATTGGGCTTTGTGTCAAAGACATTGAAAAATTAAGGCAACTTTTGGAACCAGCCCAAAATTCCTTAGTTTTAATGATTACCTAGTAAATACTTCATTTTTACATTTATTTTGAAGGGTGTCTTTTCCTTACTTTTTCGTGCATTTCTTCTTGTTTACATTTGTATTATTTTACTTTCAATTGACAGTATATAGCCATTATTACAACGAGGTGCCGTTAAAAGCTAAAACAAAAAATAAATTAATTTTAGTATTTCAAGAGTTCAGACAATTATTTCGATAATAATAAAAAAAATGAGGGGATATAAAAAAAATCCAGTTAACATACTCATTTTCTGAGTTTCGTTTTTATCAACAATAAATTTCAATAATAAAAGAGATAAATATTCCTCAAACATTTATAATATTTTACGACTCCGAATCCTAATCAATGTTTATGTTAGAATACGAATAATCTGATTAAAATTAGATCTTCACTGTCCTACGTGAAGATCTGAAAGCGACCGTTTAGGGGTCATGTGCTGATGACCTTTGTATAGCTAATGAAAATGCAGCTTTCCAAATCTGAAAGTGAATCAAATCGTTCGGCACACATGGATCCTCTGCTCTTCAACAACACTGCTCAGTCTCCAAAACGTAAACATATAAGACTTTATCTGATTGGCTGATAAAATTATTGATTATATTAATGACATAGGTCACCAGAACATGCCCCCTAACCGGTTGCTGTCAGATCTTCACGTAGGACAGTGCAGATCTGATGTTAATCAGACTGGAGTCCTGTTGCCTGACTGATGCTAGCTTGTACCTAAGAGAGTGAATCGCTTGGTGATCTGGAGATAAAACACCCGACATGCACTTGTACCTACTTAGTTTCAGGTTGAATGGTTCTAAGAAATATGATGTTATGGATGTTTTCAAAAAGCAAATAATAAGCAAGAGAAATAAAAACAAATGTGTATGAAAAATAGCACTGTAACATGTAAACAATCTTGTGTAAAGGTATCATGGGTAAACATATTGAAAACGCTAATGAACACCTGAAAGGAAAACAAACACCGTTAATCAGTCTTTTTGGAACATATTACATCTTTGGCTGAGGATTGTAGTTGTTCGACACTTGATGGTAGATCCTTGAGAGATTTCGAATAATCATAATGAACCTACATAAGCACTTCTCACATTGTAACTAAATCAATGGACAAATTTCGAGAATCAGAACGCCAGTGTAGAGATTCCTTAAGCATCTTCCTGAGAATACAGAATAGTATGAGCACAGTCACACCGATTCACCTTCTAATTTACACACATATGCACCACATTTGCCTCGTGAAGTATATCCAGGTCTAGAAATGTCACATGGTATCTTACAATCTATTGTACAACATATAATGTAACTTAGCAGTTTCGTTTTTGAGAATTGCCACTTGTGCCCTTAGTTTCAAGTTCTCTTGTTCAAGAAAGGCGGCCCTCATTGCAATTTCCTCTTCCTTTTGTCTTCGCGTGTCTCTTGATCGTTTGGCCGCCTCATTGTTCTTTCTCCTTCTCTCCCAATAAGCGTCATCCTTTCTGTCCTCCGCTATAGGTTTTGTCTTTTTCGACGAAAGTGATTCAGCCTCTTGTGACACTACGGACCGGTTCTCCGCTCGCCGTTTTCTCTGCAGTAAGTGTGAAGTCAATGGTGTGAGGGGGAATGTGGGAAAAGAGGAGCTAGCACCGTCAAACAGACCGATCCCTGTGTTCATGGTGCTGGCCGCCGTAGATAGGGTCGAGGGGGCGACCAACATAGGCGAGGAAGACGAAAACATGGAGAACGTGTCCATGGGGTACATTTTAAATGGTTTAGAAGATCCACCATGTCTGGGGGATAACGAACTGGAATCGTCCACATTCTCACCTGAACTAGAAGAATCAAAGCTAGATGTTGGTATAGCAACAGATGCTGGTTTGATGTGGGAGGAACTTCCCCCGTATTCGCCGTCTGAGCTTGAGGACATGGAATTTGACCTATGCATCCCCATGCTCGGGCTCGTGGTTGGGTTATCGGGCTTTACTGTGTGAGGAGAAATTTCCGCCAGGGGTTTGGACGAAAGATCCAAAGCCGCATCAGCCATGCCTGAAAAAGAATTTATTAGCGTAAGGATCATGTTTGTTGTAACATAAGCTCGATATATTTGGAATTAATACATAAGGTACATGTTTTGTTAACAATAAATTAGGCCACAATAGATAGTTAAGATAAATTTTGTTAGTAGGTATATATATATATATATATATATATATATATATATATATATATATATATATATATATATATATATATATATATATATAGGTACACAAAATTTGACGTGTTCTACCCCTCGAACTTCATGACAACTTCTAGACGTACAATTTTTAGAAACATCTGTTAGAATTTTAAATTTGATTTGTATCAATAATTTATTAAAAGAAAATGTGTGTGCACTGACAAAGCTTAAATAAGATCATCACGTACAAAGTTTCATCTTGGCTTTCATCTTATGTGGTCAGCAAGAAAACAACGGGAAAAAAATCATTTTGCTCCCTTTTCTCTGTCTCCATTTTGCTTTTTACTATATTTATCGCTGATATTAACACAGGTAGAGACAATATCTTTGAAGTCTAACTGTTTAATCAGTCAAGCTTGTCTTCCATATGATAAATTCCATATGATAATTTGCAATGCAAAAGCTCATGAATATTACTTGGTCATTTTTATTACCCACATGTGTTTTTGCGTTCCCTGTTACATCATGGCACATATTAAATAATACATGACAAAAGTCGGTATTTTTGTGGTCCTTGTTACATCATTGCACATATTAAATTATACATGGGGGCAAAAGTCGGTGTGTCTACGGATCTTGTTACATCATGACATTAAATAATACGTGACAAAAGTCATCATATATTACGGCACTGGTACAACATATCAAATACCACTTTGCAAAAGGCAACGTGTATCACGGTATTTTTTCAGTCTGACATGGAAATATATTCGTTAAATTTGAAAAGCGTTAACGTAAGGAAAACTTTTGTAATCTGCGTTTTAAAAAAATCAAATATCAATTTAATTATGGAAACGCTTGCGTTTGACACGAATAAATATCTTTTTGGAGAAAATTAGCTTCTACAAAGATCTGAGTATCCACTGTTTCCAGACATGGCGAGTCTTTGCTTTTGTTAACTTAGGCTGAAGATCCAATGTAAACACAAAAAATCTTGTTACATAACTACATGCTAGAAAAGAACAATAACGTACATACAGGAATGTCGTGATAAGTAAGTACCGTATTTTCACGACTATACGAGGCTAGTGTCTTTGCATGAAGAAGAATATTATTGTTATGCATGCAGACAACAAAAGAAAGACAAAAAACTGTATACCTCTTTTCTTGCAGGATGATTCCATGTCATTTCTATTTATTTTTTCCATAAACCCGATGAGTCATTATACCTATGTGTCTAGTACTCGTCGTCTCCATGATAAAACCACTGCCTAGGTAGCGTTATTTAACGATAGCATTTCCCAAAATAAATTTGATGAAGAAAAAAAACTCGTAGTTGATGTCCACAAACATCTCTCGACAACACATATTTGAGTAACGGATTCTCAACTGTCTGTAGAAAACAAAAATTGCTGCTCTTAACTTTCTTCGTTTTTAAAAAACGATTCTAAGACTGCTCCACTTAGACTTAAAAGATAGGTAAAGAATGTCCAAGTCACCAGCTATTAAGGTATGATACACCACTCCACGTGGACCAAGCGTGATCCACGCTGACTGCTCATTCGCTAGCTTGTCGAACGGTCAGTTAATGAAGAAAAGATAATAAAAGTAAATGATAGCAGTTTTGTTTGTTTTGACAACACGTTTAACTGTTATATCATGACGAGGAAATAGGAGACCTGTGTCAAGTCCCAATGACACACCGAGGCAAACGACCAGAACTGGTCTCGGTGTGCACCGAACCCGTGCCCCCTGGATGACGAGTCCGATGCTCTACCAAATAAAATAAACTACGTTTCAAACTTTGTATTCCCTTAGTATTGCTACGCAGAAAGGTTATTGATACAATGCTGAAAGCATTTAATTCCTAGCATCCAAAAAGAAATTCTATGACTTTATTTTAATTTTTAAATTGGAAACAACTGATATAAGCAATAAATGACAGTTTTAAACAAAACGGGTGAAAGTTGGTGGAACGAAGTTTGGAATGTATCACCCATGTAGAAGTTACACACTAAAAACATTTGAGAAGCAGCTAATATGCTTTGGTTTGCACACTGACAAGTCCTGATCTAACTAGGTCTTGTGCCGTCCTGATCTAAGTAGGTCTTGTGCCGTCCTGATCTAACTCGGTCTTGTCCTGATCTAACTAGGTCTTGTACCGTCCTGATCTAACTGATCGAACTCGTTCTTGTGCCGTCCTGGTCTAACTCGGTCTTGTCCTGATCTAACTAGGTCTTGTGCCGTCCTGGTCTAACTAGGTCTTGTCCTGATCGAACTCGTTCTTGTGCCGTCCTGGTCTAATTCGGTCTTGTCCTGATCTAAATCAGTATTGTGCAGTCCTGATCTAACTCGGGCTTGTCCTAATCGAACTCGTTCTTGCGCCGTCCTGATCTAACTCGGTCTTGTGCCGTCCAGATCTAACTCGGTCTTGTGCCGTCCTGGTCTAACTCGGTCTTTGAAAATAATATTATGCTATTTATAGTGTTGGCAATAATGAACAAGGAACCACAAATGTTTTCAATACCATATGTACATTCTCTTGTCACTACTGCATAAGACAAAACTATTATAAAACTTTCATTTTCAAAATGCATCTGCCAGGGATTAGGTAATACAAATTAAAATATTATTTGTCAAGAACTAGCTTATGCAAATTAAACAAATAATTGTCGGAAATTGGGTTATACAAAGTAAAATAATCTAAAGCAAAAATGAAAGAATAAAAATAGAAATGTTTAGAAGACGACTTTACTATACCATTTTATCATCTTTCGATAATGTCCGAATTATATCATTTAATGAAAGGATAATCCCTTTGTACGTTTCTCAACTAGTATTTACAATAGTCGTTTACTCTCTCTCTCTCTCTCTCTCTTTCTCTCTCTCTCTCTCTCTCTCGTATTTTGTGATAGCCCAAGAATCACGAAATTACGTATAAGTTAGTGATAAAAATGAAAAGCAGAAAATTCCCACCTCATACCAAATTATTCAAGATAATTATCGATGAAATAAATGGTGGGAAGTCATTAATATGTCTGAGAACCTCGCCTTTTGCGCGTCCATTATAGTCTTCTCATTCTCCCAAACAAACAAAAATTAGAATAAAATAATAATGAAAATTCTAATGAACCATTGTCAAAAACTGCTAGTAAAAAAGACGACATGTTGTTACACTGTATGCTATCAGTATTAGAAGTACGCGTAGATGGTGAAGAGTGAATTTGAAAAATAGCATATCAGTGATGTCTCAGATAAATAAAATTAATAAATGTTGCTTAAATAAATAAATAAATAAATTTTTCCTACGCGGACACTAACGATATACAAATTAGTGTACACTGACCTGTAATTTTGTTCTTATTCAATGTGGTTCGGTTTTGCTGATACACAAAACCCGTTTCAAAACAAAAGTTTTCAACAAATGTTATAAAGCAAATATAGATAAGGGCATTGTGAAAAGGGATCTTATAACTTAACATTTAGTAGTATCAGCTATAAAAAAGCATATTACAAACATCAACTGTGTAATGTATAATGTATGTTCATCACAAAGTATACATTTTAATTTTAAAGGTAATTGTTAATATTTTAGTTTCGATTCTATTATAGAATTTCAGTTTAATTGACTTTAATGATTTCTAGAAGATAATTGATGTGCATAATCTACTAAATTCAACTGGATCGAACCACTGATAACCAAAAAGGGGGGCTGGTTATCTAAAAAGAGGTAGTGGGAGGACGGGGATATATGTTTAGAAAATATAGTTGCTAAAATTAAGAAATTTAAAACAGTGTATAGTAAATAACTACAACACTGGGATGGTAGTGAACAACGGACTCGTTCTAATTTTGGTGTAGAAGTTAAAAGCAATAGGTACCAAGAATTAAATTTTTTCGTCAGACATTTGATACATAACCACTGTGTTAATCTTTAATGAGAAATAAAACGGAAAATAAAAAGCATTTTTTCAGAAGCTTTGACGCAAAACGTCATTATTACGTAACAAGTGACAAAACGTAACGTTGAGAGTAAGCCTACCTTCTGTTTCCGGTGAACTGTCTGGCGTTAAAAATCTCTTTCTGTATATTTTAGATAAAGACAATTTTATAGATTGTTTGTTCCTAGATTGTTTAGAACGGCTGGTCAGGAAGGTAATAGTTGAGAGTGGCGTCCAAATCCATGCGTGAATTACTATATCCAGAATGTACTATATACCGCTTGTACAGCTTGGTAGTGTACTACAACTGTTCCTCTAAACTCAACTGATATGTAAGTTATTCCATTAAGTCCAGTTGACCCTCCCACCGCCAAAAGCCAATCCAACTGACCAATGACCGTCGCTTATATGGTTGTTAGCACTGGCCTGAACTCCCAACGACCTTCTTGCACAATATATGCATAAAGACCTATGGATGTGACGTAGCTGGTCAGTTCTGTGATGGCCTTAGATGTAATCGAGTGGTAGCTAACCACGGGTTTTGAAACAGACTTAAATGTTCCAAGATTAATGCTACACAGCTTATTTAAGAAGACAGAAAGACAGAGGACTAGAAAGGATGAGAATTAGAATCTAAACGTACTATAAGAAACGACATACTGACTGGAAAGCGCGTGCTGACGATACGTGTGAGGTCACAGTGACCGAAGCTACAAGCCGAATACGACTGATACAATCAGTGTTCTTATTTTGTAGCTCGATGATACTACGATAACCTCGAATAATCATTGCTCCTGGACACAAAGTGACCACTGAGTGGCCAATAAACTAGTAGTGGCATATCTATGACCATCCGATGAAAATTTCAGCTACACTTTCGCGCAAGTTAATTACATGCATGTGAATGTGAATGCTGGTGCAATATGGCGCTAACGTAGCTCCATACAGCTCAGGAGTGTCCCTGAACAGGGGAATTTTTAAATTGTTGCCTCGTTTTCATTTTGTACTAGTTCGAAAAGAGCATTAATTAGGAATAAACACAATCGTTGTAATGAATTCAATGTTAAAATTGTATTATATTAAACAGCATTAACCGCATTTGTATATATTGAATATGTAATTATCTTCAGATCCTTTGATTATTTCAATAACGAAATATTTCTTGAAAATAAAAATGACATTCCTTCTACCAGGCTGTAAATGTTCATTTACGTTATCGTAATTTTATGAAGTAATAAAAAACAAATAAAGAATTTCATCTTTCATTAGTATGCAAAGGCAAATAGAAAAGAGAAAGTCACATGGTACGGCTAACCTCACTGAACCCGTGAGAATGGCATCTACCACCATATTTAGATGTATCAATATTTTTATTAAAAAATATAAGTAATTAAAACATCAAACGAAGAAATTCGTAATTAATTCATCTCCAATGTACAGCCTTTAAGAGATGAATTCAGAAGAGTAAAGCAGTTTCCTCTGATTCTCGGTATTCTAAGATTCCCGTTGATCTGTCATGCTTTGCACTGTTGGAATCAGCAAGGGGTAGTTAGGCAAATGATGTGAAATCAGTAATTAGGAAAACATATTGCCAAGATACATTAGAAGAGCTTATTGTTGATTTATTGGGTGATTGGTTTATAAACGTTCTCTTCTCAATGGATCGCTCAAAATAATGGCATAATCGCTGTGCTTCATATTTTTAATATGTTCAGCATAACAGTAAATTTTCTCAGATACATGTACATTCGTGCAACGTGAATGTGATATCTAGAAATAATAATCGTGGAGCAACACAAAATTCAAACAACATAAATGCCGCTTATTGAAGGGAAAATAAATAGTACAAATATTGCTTTCCAATTAATATCACGACATTAATATTAATAAATAATGTGCATTGAAGAACACGAAATTAATATATATTATTTAATTATTCATTAATAGAAATTATTCAACAACTTTAAGCTATTGGACAATGATTGATAAATAATATGTACCCAGTCTACTGTTTGGCTGTCTCGTGAACATCGTGATGGTAGAAGTTTTGGTTTCGCTTCCTTGTGTGAGCAGGTTAGACAACAGTCCCATCCCCATTTTTCCGTTCATCAATCGGATGTCGTTCTGAATTATGTCCCATACGTATGTAGAAGCCATTAGAAGTCATTGTTACATGTGCGTGATATGCTAATTATGTCCAATACTGATTTAGATGTACTCAGAAGTCATCCATGTGTATTATATGCTATTTTTTTCCGAGTGGTGGCTATTCCGTGGCGTGACTCATACGCTAGATCAACATGATTTCCCTAATGTTTGAGGTAATATTACACGTTGTCCACTCCAGCCATTCTGGCCTTTTCTGGATACAACAGCGATAGAGCTGTAATAATAAGTGGCCAGAGTAACATCGTACTGAACTAGAAAACACGCCTGCACGGTGGGCATCAGTATGATTGGCCGTTAGTAGTGGAAAATTTAACTCTACCTTTAAATAGTAACGCCCTTTCAAATTATATTTTCCTATATATCCTAAAATGAAAGTAACGCTTTTATTCTGAAATAGATCATAAAAAAGGAGTAAGTGTCATATATAATATGTATATAATGTATGTATGTATGCATGCATGTATGTATGTGTGTGTGTGTGTGTGTGTGTGTGTGTGTGTGTGTTATTTATAGGTAAAACGTAAGCACGATAGGAGCCACTGTGGAACGGAATAAAGGGAATTCCTCTGATAGATGTCTGTAATTACAATAGTACGAGGATATACTCTTTAATAATAATGTTTCGAGGCGTCCGCACAGATGAAGAGCAAATTGGTACGTTAGATATATGTATATGCTTAACATAGTTGCTGCATACACAACACAGTTGAACACTTTTATTAAATGTAATATTGACACCCGTATTTAATACAATAATAAGACTAACACCCATATTAAATGTAATATTAAGATTAACATCCATATTAATTGTAATCTTGAAATTAATACCTTGCTGTGTATTAACAATCTGTTAAATATTGTCTACCACACGTTAAATAATATAACTTTATATTTTCATCGTGATATTGTATGCTATCATTTTGTGTTACATTCATTGTAATTTTCTGGTTACTTAAAGATGCAAGTAGAGTACAGAGAAGAAACATTAGAAACATGTATACTTCCTACTAAATACTTAACATACCGTGCCTAGTTATATAACTGACCTGCTTTCAGCCTAAACACACTATATAGTAATCTACAACTTGAGCCACTCAAATAACTATTAAATTATAGCAACTTACAACTTGTGCCACTCAAACAACAAATGTTCAAATGTATCAACCTACAACTTGAGTCACTTAAATAACAGTGTTAAATTATAGCAAACTACAACGTGTGTCACTCAAACAATAATTTTCAATTATACCAACCTACAACCTGAGTCACTCAAATAACAATTTTCAATTTTGGCATTGTACATATCTTTGAAAACTCCTTTCTGCCATCTATATTTAACATATGAAACAATGCGCCTCTATCCATGCGAGACTGCCCATCATTCGGAATCGTTAGGAAAGATTTAACCGCCTCTATCCATGCGAGACTGTCCATCATTCGGAATCGTTAGGAAAGATTTAACTCACCTATTATTTCAACCCATGGTTAATTAACATGCGGAAATCGGTAAACGCATGTTTTGTGCAGATATTATAAAAAACATGAAATATTGACTATCTGAGTTCGGATTATTTAATAACATGAAATTCTGACGTACTGAGTGCAAATTGTAAAATAACATGAAATATTAACTATTTAAATTCAGACTGTATAACATCACAAGATGAGACTTTTGCGAACACTTTCTCTCCTTAATATCAATACTGACTTAAATCTTCTTTTTGGAACATCATATATTTACTATAGAACAAAATATCAGTACAAAAAGAAATGCAACTTTTTAATTAAAAAGAATGTACTTGCACATTTATATTCTCACATACCTCTTTATATACTAAGACGTAATTTTTCTACATTGCCATTTGTACATTTAATCATATATTTAACAATCTGATGACACACTCTCTATCTCTCTGTCTCTCTGTATGTCTGTCTCTCTCTCATAAATAGTTTAATTTGACTTTATTAATATCGGTTCTGCATGCTTGATATGTAATTTTAAAAGTTGTATAAGTTGTTTCCAATCTCTCTGCTTGTATATTAGTTTTTGTCAAGAAAAATATGTTTAAAGAAACTTATTATGTTTTTTTATAAAATTGGAATGAAATGTAGGTGCTGAAGTATACAAACCAACTGATTTGTAATCGTAATTTTCATTGGTCGACACGAATTTATAAAAAAAGTAGCGTGCTAATTTATAAATAAATTTACCTATTTTTTTTACAGTAAGTTATACATTACTATTGTAACATGTTACTTTTTGCAAAAGAAAGTCATAAAAATGTTATAAAGCGCTACGTTTTGAAAACAATGCGTTATTTTTATACAGATTATATAGGAAAATCGTTTTTAACGCGTTACTTTTTTTTAAAAAATAATGAATTATTTTTTACTATTTATTTTTGCTACATATTTCATGAATGGTCGTAGCATTTGTTGTTTTTTCCCCGTTTTGTCCGTTCTTCTCATTAAAAACAACATTCGCTATTCATGTATTGCTCTATCTGTAATTAATATCCATTATCTAGATTTAGAAATCATGCGAAAAATGCTTTCCTTATACAAATACAACTGTCCATTCTTTACTGTTTTGCCACATTCTCATGTAATGCTTTGTTGATTTATGTATCTAGTCTATTTTTTTCTCCCTACAATACTAGTCCAGTGCCTCATCTTTTTAATTTAATGGCGTGCCGTTTTCAGTTCGTTCCAAACTGTTAAACTAATCTCATCCTTTCCAGTTAATAATTACATATAATATTTTATTGTCCTGAGAACTTTGCTGATGTCATTTAGTTTATTATGCAATGAAATCTCTTAGATACTTGAAAGATAAAGTCAACAGGATAGCCCTTTCCAAACATTGTTTTGTATTATGTCTATTTTTATAAATTTCGGTGATCCAAATGCATCTGTTGTCAGATAGCTAAAAGGCTAATCTTTAATTTTTGTATTATGTCTATTTTTATAAACTTCGGTGATCCAAATGCATCTGTTGTCAGATAGCTAAAAGGTAAATCTATAATTTTTGTATTATGTCTATTTTTATAAACTTCGGTGATCCAAATGCATCTGTTGTCAGATAGCTAAAAGGCTAATCTTTAATTTTTCTATTATGTCTATTTTTATAAATTTCGATGATCCAAATGCATCTGTGTTGTCAGATAGCTAAAAAGGCTAATCTATAATTTTTGTATTATGTCTATTTTTATAAATTTCGGTGATCCAAATGCATCTGTTGTCAGATAGCTAAAAGGCTAATCTTTAATTTTTCTAATGTGTCTATTTTTATAAATTTCGGTGATCCAAATGCATCTGTTGTCAGATGGCTACAAAGGCTAATCTATAATTTTTGTATTATGTCTATTTTTATAAATTTCGGTGATCCAAATGCATCTGTTGTCAGATAGCTACAAAGGCTAATCTATAATTTTTGTATTATGTCTATTTTTTATAAATTTCGGTGATCCAAATGCATCTGTTGTCAGATAGCTACAAAGGCTAATCTTTAATTTTTGCATTATGTCTATCTTTTAAAACCAATTTCGATGATCCAAATACATCCGTTGTCAGATAGCTACAAAGGTTAATCTTTTATTTTTCTATTATGTCTATTTTTATAAATTTCGATGATCCAAATGCATCTGTTGTCAGATAGCTACAAAGGCTAATCTTTAATTTTTGTATTATGTCTTTTTTAAAAATAAATTTCGATGATCCAAATGCATCTGTTGTCAGATAGCTACAAAGGCTAATCTTTAATTTTTGTATTATGTCTTTTTTAAAAATAAATTTCGATGATCCAAATGCATCTGTTGTCAGATAGCTACAAAGGCTAATCTATAATTTTTGTATTATGTCTATTTTGATAAATTTCGATGATCCAAATGCATCTGTTGTCAGAATGCTGAATAGACTAATCTGTAATTTTTGTATTTTACTTCACGTCTATTTATTTATGGTCACATTAGTTATATTCGGTAAAACGTCAGCAATTTTTCTGGTCAAGTTTTCGGTCCTTAAATTCTTCTGAAAGCGTTGTGTGAGTACGGTCCAAATATATGTCCAAAATATGTTTATCACTGTCAAAGTGTTCATTACCGTTTATTTTCTTCATATACTTCCATGTTAGTCAAGTACATCTGCCACTGATCATCCATGTTATTACTTCGACAATTAGTAGAGAATATTTGTTTTTAATTGCTTGTGTAATGTGTAAATCAATTATTTAGCTCACCATTCATTATATTCACTGTTATCGATAACGTCTTTCTGCTCTCTTTTATCTCTTTCCTAAACTGATTGATATTTGTGTAAGTAACCGGGTCTACATATCGTAGTAAAGACGTCTTAAATAATTATCTCTGTCATTTAAAACGGTAATACAAACATCCAGATAAAACATTATGCCTGATAAATTGTTAATTAATTTTATTAACAAACTTACATCATATCCATCCACAACAACACTTTTATTTTCTATAAGTTTTATTCCCTTCACACATATGAATGAATTATGATTAACGTAAAATTTTTACATTTCTACGACTGAATATAAAACATATGTGTCATTTATAGAACCAATGTTTGCCGTTTTTAAAAGAAATTTTCCCTCTATAAATTCAACCTCCTTTGTTGTTGAATTATTACTGAATAATCTAGCAAATTTCCATGTATCTTCAGATTGCTCAGTAAATTTATCCGAATACACATTTTTATATTTATCGATATCAAACACGTAATTCATTTCCTTTTCATAGTGCACTATTTCATGTTTTACCTATCTTGCTATCACGTCTGATACTGTTTATTTCAGTGTTTTCGACATTGAAAGTAACATGTAGATCTACCTCGTTTTTGAATGTTTAAGTCAACAGATTAACACTTTGCTCCATATTTTGACATATTTTCACCACACTATTAACCCTGTCCAAATGTGCACACTATTAGGTCAAATGTACTTATAGGAACAGTGTTGATTTAATTTTAAACCCGTAAAATATTTAAATCACCTTGCTAAAGTTGTCGAATTTATCACAGTGTAGATCTATGTTGGGGAATTATACGCAGGAAAAGTACAAAATTCAGATTACTTTCTGCACGCTTTGACACTTTCATCCTTTATTTACTCTCCACACCTGTCAACTCAAAGCAGCTTCGCTAAGTGTTTGCATAGACTGACTGGTCTATTATTATTATTATTATTATTATTATTATTGATATTATTATTATTATTAAAATGTGAAAAGATACTCTTAAGTCAGACTGGTCTATCAATTCTTTCATTCGTGAGTGTGAGTGTGTGTGATTTAGATTTTTAACGTAGCTTTAACAATTTTCCAGTCATATCGCTACGATGTTTGCAGTGTGGCAGTTTAAATGGATGTCTAGCACTTGGGCATCATGCCGCAGCATGTAGTATGATGTCCCACCCAGTCACATTATCCTGACACCAGCCGACCAGTCCTAACACTAACCTCTTAATGCTGAGCGCCTAGCGAGGCAGCTGTTAGTACCATTTTTAGAAATCTTTGTTGTGACTAGGCCGAGGTTCGAACCCACTACCTCCAGCATCCAGGGCGGACGCTCTAACCACTAGGCCATCCGAGCGGTCTTTCTTTTGTGAAATAATAAATAATACTGTTGAATATCTGTATCATAATAATATATCAGAAAGGAATGGCCTAATGACCTTCAAAACTTACCCCCAAAAAGGACTCCAAACAACAAATGGTAGACTTAAGTATTAGCTTTTTAATTTTCCACAGGAATCGTGAAATTGTCATTTACGAATGTACATGTCCTGTTACTATTCGATATTCCGTGTCACACATACATTATCGTACACCTGTGTTATGTATGTATGTATGTATGTATGTATGTATGTATGTATGTATGTATATATATATATATATATATATATATATATATATATATATATATATATATATATATATATATATATATATATAGTGTATTTCTTTTGGTGGCAGTGTATTACAATAGGTGTCGACAAATTTTAAAGTCAATCGTAATAATGAACATGTTCTCATGTTTTGGGTAATTTCTCACTGGATGCTTCAGTCAGGTAGATTCTATTGCAAAGTGAAGTATTGTAACATAACTCACGCAGGAAGTGTTGCAACACAGATCGAGTAGGAAAATATTGCGATGAAAAATCGTAGGGTTATCTAAGGACGGAGAGTTTAACTAGTTCGTTTCTGAACTGGAACGTAGTAATTTAGGTTAAACCAGTTTTCGGAATTCTGAATTATTAAACAATCCAGACCAGAAACGTTCACATCTACAGACAAAAAAATAACGATTCAAACAGCAAAAATAGCACTAGTTTCCAGACGTTCCAACATGAAAAAATAAATCGAACCATGCTGTTGAAATTGTGGACCTACACCTGTGTAACAGGATCCATAAAGGATTAATCCTCAAATCATGAATACTTCGGAACGAAATTAGTTGTCTGCTGGACAATGATTTTATTGAAGTAAACAAAAGCAATTGGAGTTCACCACGTATTCTTGTGCTGAGACCAGACAATACGTTCCGCATATGCACTGACTATGGACAAGTAAACATTGTCACCAGAATCGATTGATTTCAGATACCAGACTCGATGAATATTGACAAAATTTGAATGCAAAAGTCATCAAGTTCGACCGTTTAAAAGGATTTGGCAAAATTCCACTTGCAGAAAGAGCAACAAAAAAATCTGCTATTTGTAACTTCATATGAGCCTGAATTTTGAGTAAGAAAAGCAGGTTTCATTGGCCTGAAAAATGTCAGGAAGGTTTTGATAAATTAAAAGTCATACGTAAGAGTGCACCAGTTCTTTCAGTTCCAGATTTCAGTCAATCATTTAAAATGCATGTTGATGCAAGTGACGTAGGAGTTGTTGCATATTAACTCAAGAATACAAAACTGGTGCAGATCATCCAGTGTACTACTCACTAAAAATCGAACAAGCGCCAGAGATAGTGTTCTACTATCGAGGAATCTTTGGTTTTAATGTTGGAATTGCAATCAGTTCTTTCTCTATTTATTATGTTCAGCGATAACAACCCTCTTATTTTCATCAACAAAATGAAACAAAATCAGATATTGTTAATGGTTCAGTGCTGCAGGAATACAACATTAGTATTATACACATCAAAGGAAAAGATAATCTGATTGAAGATGCACTTTCGCGTGCATATAAATACTATCTAATTTTATTTTGTATATATTTTTAGGTCATTCATAAGATATCTTCCTATGTAATTTTAGTAGCATGTTCTCATATTTATATTCTACTAATATGTTAAAGAAAGCTTTATTGCATAAATCTTTATTGTTTGTGAGGAAAGGTATTATGTATTCCTATATTGTGTCTTTACGATTGATACACGCCTAAATATTGTAATAATCTATCAATATGTGTTGAACAGTTTTAAAATCAGTCGTAATAATGAACATGTTTATAAGTTTGGGGTAATTTCCCAGTGAATGATTCAGTCATATGGGTTCTCTTGCAACGCGAGGCGTTGTGACACGAGTCACGTAGATGGTATTGTGACATCGATAAGAAGGGAAAACGTTGCAATAAAGAGCAGTAAGGTGCATATCAGGACGGAACGTTTAATAATTATTTCATTTCCTATATTCTTGTTTTAATTTTAGTTTGCAGCTGTTTCAATATTGTGTTTAGATTTAGTTTGAGAGGAAGCATTTCTTTCAGCTTTTGGAATACCAAAGTGCTCATTTACTGTGATTTAAACAATATTTTGGGATTATTGTGGGTTTTGGGTTTTGGACAGTGTCATTGTGATTATCAAGACTGTTGACATATTAGCATATTCAGTGATATTGATACATCTGCATAATCAGGACATGGGACTCATTGAGAACACTCTCTTCTTTCGAAATAATGATATAACATTTTAGAATTATTTGGATTTAATTCATAATCAGGACATGGGACTCATTGGGAACACTCTCTTCTTTCGAAATAATGATACAACATTTTAGAATTATTTGGATTTAATTCATAATACTGAAAGTTACTCTTAAACCTATATTTTATAACTTTGAGAATTAAATTATTTATTAAGTTTTACAAAATTCGGAGGATATTTGTCTTTCTGTTCAATAGTTCAGTACTATAGAATCGTAACATATTTTACACTCTAGAATCGTAACACCTTTTGCACTCTATGACAAACAGATCCAATTTTTTAAAAAAAACTCTTGATTAAATATTTGGATGCAGTGTCTGTTACCAAACAAGACTGCAAGCTTGCCAGGGACACTTATTTATGTTAAAATGGAGATATCATGAAAAGTAAGTAAATTCACAATCATTAGCTCATTTGCTAAAAGATGTTACGCGCTGAAGTCTGTCGGAAGCAAGCGCTCTTTAATGCTTGTACAGCATCCATAGCCCAGAAATATTTGCTGTATCAATCAGCGCGCAAAAATATGTTGAATGAACATAAGCATGATCGTTGTTAATTTGACAAAATTTACAGTTTTAAGCATTAAATATGCAAGTCACTCATTTAAAATTATTGTAAAGTATTAGAACTTTCTTTCACCGCTAATTGCATTGTATCAAAATAGAGAAACCAATCATCCATGTCCAAGCGTTTTGCCTAAAAATGTATAATAGAAGGAAATCTACTGATTTGAGTAGTGTTACGTTCTATGAGCTTAAATTATGTAACACGGAAATATAAATCTGAGCAAGTAAGCAATTTTACAACATATAAATTTATTTCCCTAAAATATAATATCAAGCAATGTGAAAGAATTCAAAATTACTTACAGTATTATATGAATTCCTAAGATTTTTTAATGTACTATCAATTTCACAGTATTCCTGAAACGATCTAAAGGTATTTTGAATGAAGGTTCTGTTGTGTTTATGTGCTAGCACCAATCATCAAATACTGTTCTAATATCAAACGTTTTACTTCAAGATAATCCAGTAAAGACTGAATGTCACTAAAGTTCTTGAATGTGTCACGTAATCAAACAAAATTAATTAAATACCCAAATCCTTGATTAATTTCACAATAGACCAGGATGTACTGTCTGTTTAGAATGAATGTTTTCCGCTCTGCAATACAAACTGCATCTCCGACTCTTCAAAAGGTCGAATAAAACTGAGGAATGAGAACGAGGTGTTTTAATTCTCTTATACTGACACTTAATGCTTAGCAAATAAAAATAATTGGAATGACTAGAAAAGATTCCCGAACGTGTAAAGTATTATTGTGAAATATCTTAGCATCCATAATCTCACCTTTTTTAATTATTGAGCTAATCAACATCTAGGGCGTGCATTATATCTCTTCGGAACAAATGTACTCCTAGGATCACGTAATGTTGAAGTGACCTCCAATCATTATTTCACTGGTCTACTTTGACCGAATTATTTGTTGATATGTACTTGACAACTCGATCCTAAATTATGAATCGGGGAAGTACATACATGTACTCTTCTTATAGTACAGGCCAGCCACAGAAGTGGAGACATTTTGTATTATCTATAGTGGCTTAGAAACTCTTACCATATTTCCCACTTCACTCGTGATATTTCGTTTTTTATGCTAGTCAACGTTGACATCGTTATGTCTCTATGGTCTTAAAATAATTACAAGAAAGAGTGATAACCACAAAGTCTTGATATCTAAAATATATTTATTTTCCTAAAATGAAATAAAAAATTAAAATAATATCTTAGAGTATGTTGAATGAAATCCTAAAGTCCTAAAAAGATTTAACAGTTCCAAAAAGCTTCGAGTAATCGGAATCAGTTCCAAAGTATTCCGAATGATGGCCTGTGTGACTACTCTATGGTCTCAAAATAAGTCGCACTAAAAGAGTGAAAAAGATTCTGTAAAACTCAACTAATAATTTATTTCCTTAGAATACAAAGTAAAAATTGAAAATGAACTTACAGCATTGTAAAATAAATCTCAAATTGTTTTAAAAGTTCGTTCGCATGTCCAAATGTATGAAGTTCCAAATGAATTCCAGAGGTGTTTCAAATAAATTCCAATATTAAATGTGGTGACGTGCATATATTCTCAAATGTGCTAATGTGCCAATGGCATAGAATGTGGCGATGTGTTAACAATCTTTTGATTATCACATAATATAATCCACAATGCTTTTGCCTGAATTCACTATAATTCCAAATTAATGATTTAGTCCAAGAAGTATTAATGATCACTTTGTAATTCCAGTGAATAATGTAAATTAATAAACAAATCCACTCCAACTAAAAACTGAACACAATAATAAGACTTATTACACTTCGGATGTTAAAGAAGGAATAAATAATTGTACAAATAAACAACATTGATATAGAAAGTTAAGACACAACAAAAGAGACATAACGTAAGTCGTCTCCTGTCTAAAACAGTTGTCAACAAGGTTAGGAATTTCTAAGTGAAAAACTAACATCATAGACTCAAATTCAGGTACATATATTTACCACCAACAATAATATTCTTGAATCATAGAGAAATATTAGCTGTTTACAAAATAAATTTCACCTTTCAAGCAGACCATTAACTTTGCAGTCTGAAATAAAGAATTGGACTTAGTAGTCCGAAATAAAGAATTCTTATTCTTACTCTTATTTGATTTTGGACTATGGCCAGTTACAAAATATAGATATACATAACATATAATGATTGAAAAAAGCCAATAATCAATATAAATTAAGTATACATAACAGTCAGTAATGTACTGACGTATCAATGATACAGAAGAATCTCTTTGAGATGAATCCCCAACTGTTTTTGAATGAATTCACAGTAATCCCATGACATTTTTTATATATCTATATGTCTTTGAATGAAGTCACATTAATTCCGTACAGCTATAAATCCAAATGTCCTTGAATGAATTTACAATAATTCCGTACAGCTATTATATATCCAAATAGTTTTTAAATCAATGTTATAGTACTGTAATTCCAACCAATGATTACATTACTTAAATGAATCAATCCTCTCAGTATAGCTCTTCCAAAGCTGATAGTACTACTAAGAATGACTTATTCAAAGTTGTCAAATTTAACAAGTATGTAACTTTGGCATCAATTTGTAGAGCAAAAAGTCAATTTTAACAAGCATGTACATTTGGCATCATTTTATAGAGCAAATTATCAACTTTAACAAGCCTGTACCTTTGCCATCAATTTGTAGAGGAAATTCTCAGCTTTAACAAGCCTGTACCTTTGGCATCATTTTATAGAGCAAATTATCAACTTTAACAAGCCTGTACCTTTGGCATCATTTTATAGAGCAAATTATCAACTTTATCAAGCATGTACCTTTGACCTCATTTTATAGAGCAAATTATCAGCTTTAACAGCATGTACCTTTGGCATCATTTTATAGAGCAAATTATCAACTTTAAGAAGCCTGTACCTTTGGCATCATTTTATAAAGCACATTATCAACTTGAACAGGCATTTACCTTTGGCATCAATTTGTAGAGCAAAGTGTCAATTTTAACAAGCATGTACCTTTGGCATCATTTTAGAGAGCAAATTATCAACTTTTACGGCACGTGCTTTTGGCATCAATTTGTAGAGCAAGGTATCAACTTTAACAAGTATGTAATTTAGGAATCCTATTGTACAGTAATATATAAGTTTTAACAGGTAATTTTGGCATTAAAATTTGTAACTTAAATATATTTTTACAAAATCATTTGGTTCTCAATTGAAATGTTAATCAAGCATAGAATAAATGGTAAATTTTGTCATGGAAATGAGCATTGGTGAGATTTAACAGGTCAATTGTTTCACATAAAAAATATATATATATATTTTTTATCACTCGACTGTTGTGTTTTCTTGGTTGACGGAGTCATACAATACATTTCGATACTAACGCGCGAGATGCATAGAGAATATCTACGTTTCTTAAAGTAGATATAAGGAAATATTTCACGTCATACAGAAAGTCTTCACACAGGAAAACTTCATACAAGAAATCGTCATACATGAAGGTGCATCTTACTGGTCTTCTGAGATCTGTCTACTTCAATCTATAGCTGATATTGTGCTGATGTGCAAGGAAAAGAATTTTCCTCACATGAACTGGACCATATTCGATAGAAAGCGTGCTAGTATTGAGCTCTCTGTGTTACATGCCTCAACAGGGATGGGATTGAATTCAATGTCATGTAATTAAACGGGGAATGAATTTAAACCAAATTTCTTTGTCCGACTTTCCTCTGACCCTTGCCACTCCATTTTTGATATTTGGACATTTACGTTGAGGTGTAGTGTCAGAGTCCATTCCCTATCGAAAAGTTGGAATTCGCCGACATCATTTGGTGTCGGCATAGGGTAGCCGCTTACTAGCCGGCCTAGCAAACTTGAACGACCTTTCATCGAGATATACCTGCATGAAATCGATAGGAATATAATTTATTTTCGCAAAAATCGTGAGCATAGCATTCGTCATGACTTTAATCCGCTGACAGACGAGATAAAAGTACACCGTTGCTGAAATTTGACCTGGATCTGGACAGTTGCATTCCGAGTCACATGACTATACAAATCTTGCTACCTACATGTCAATGACATCAGCGGTCATATAGACACGTGATATCGACAATAAACAAATTTCCAAAGTTGTTGTACATAGAATATCGTTACTAACTTGAACTAATCAGAACATGTAACTTAAATGAGTAGTACAATAGGAATCAGCGCATGGAACTCATGAAGAAGTATGATTGTTGAAATATGGATCTATCACCAAGGCTGATCAATGTTTAGACTGTGAACAAAATATGAATGATGTTTCAAATGTCACCAAGGGTATTAAGGAATGGAATTTGTATAAATATAATTATGTTTCATTTATCACCAAGGGTGTCAAAGTATAGAATTTGTACAAAAATATAAATAATATTTCTATGTATTATTGATTTTCATTCATATAGAGATACTAAATTATGAATTTTCACTGATGCAATGATACTGATATGTTTATTCAACAATGGAGCATGCTGCTCGTGGCGTCCACTTGACGATAAGCAAGTATTTCCGGCTGCACATCTCACATCGTATGTCCAAGGAACTACAACGCATACCTATTCCCTGCAGATCCGTTGGTGCGGAAGATTTGGTCCCTCACTGCTAGAAAACCAACATAGACTTTCCAGCCACGTCACTATCGACGGCAGCGTACGGGTTACACGAAAGCCCTCAGACTTCTTCTACACCCCGTCCTAACTCAGCTCTACAGCTGAAGATTTCTCCGTAAAAGGTCATTGATGTATGCATGTCTCATCATACAGTCAATACCTGGTTTAGTTGGGCAGAGCCCGCTGGAATGTATTTTGCCTTTCAGTCTTTATGATGCTGACTATCCTGAAGGAAAAAAAAGGTTTCTGTCGTGATAGAACATCGACAGTTTATTATGTGTACCCTGATTATGGTGATATGAACCCAGAAAGGTTAAGCTAATCGGGTTTCTTACTGGGGGCGATTAGCTCTTGCACCAATGGGGAAACGGATCTCAATATTTTGACGCTGAATGCGGCAACGTAACCCTAGTACATTTTCGTTCATATAAAATACATTGACATTAAGTACACAAAATTCCGTTACACTTTGATTATTAAACATACGACTCCCATCGGTCATTAAATATGGCTGCCATTGCTAAAAATAATAAAAGACAAATATCTTTGTGGGTAAAAGAATGAAAGAAAGAACGAAAGAAATAATGAAAGAAAGAAAGAGAAAGAATGAATAGAGGAAAGCTCAAATTTGACAGAATATGATAAGGATACGAATGATGGTTTATTTCATATTCTACTAAATCTAGAGGGGTAGCCATATTATTGAACAGTAATTTCCAATTTAATTAGAAGAAGTGAAGAAAGATAATACGGGAAATAAACTTATTCTGGATATAGCTATTGATAATTAAAGATTCAGTTTTATTAATGTATAATGACCAGATACAGATAGCCTAAAACTTTATTCTCAGATGAAAAAGAAAACATTCAGATGTTAATAAATTATTACATTATAATTGGTGGAGACTTTGTTAGTCATGGACCCAGAACACTGACACTTTTAATTACAATAACGTGAATAATCCAAAGGCAATGGGGTTCCTTGATATGTCTATAAGGAATATAGTCTCGTATGCATTTAGCGGGAGCTGAACGCTACAGAACAAACAATACTTGTCTTGGAATCTGAAAATGTGTTTATAATACTAGAAAAAGTTAAGACTGAACCAAAATATGGGGTTAATTACTCTTTGGTACAAAATGAGAAAAGTCTTTAAAAAGGAAACCAAAAGAGAAACTTTTTTTAATAATTCGATGCTCAAATACCCAGAATACATAAAGTATATGAAACTTTTGAAGATGTAATGATATTCCAGTATATTTTTAGACCAGTCTGATTATATGGTCACGTAAAATTCCAGTTTGATTGTAGCAAAAAGGCATTTGATTCTATTGCATGGCTGTTTATATTTACAGGAATGAAATTTGTTAAGTTTGATGAAATGGTTATAAAATGGATATAGCACTATTATTGTAATATTAAATCATCCGTAACTATTACTATTTCAATTAAATATATCTCATACTTTTGAGACTTTATGGTCTTAAACTAAATAACAGAAAGAAGCAAAACCAACACGTTTAATAAAATCAATAAATAATTTAATTCTCTGTGTTATAAAATTAACGTTTATGAGAAAGGTACAGTATTGTGAATTAAATCCCAAATAATCCTAAAAGTCCTTGAATGTGCTAATGTAACAATGGTCTGTAATGAGCTGATGTGCCAACAGTTTTGAAGTTTCACAATAAAATAATCGAGAATTGTCCTTGAATTAATTCACAATAATCACAAGTTAAAATTTAAAGGTCCAAAATGTCAGTGACAACGTTGTAATTCCAATGAATAATTTAAAGAAACAATTCGTCTCAAATTATATCTGAAGACAACAAAAGTGATTCCACAAAGACTGATATTAAAATAGGAATGAGAAAATGTCTACTTGCTTTTCTTTACAAACAGACTGTCTCTGACTCAAAACACAACAAAATGCCCGGGACTTGGGTCATTTCCAATGAAAATTTTCATCAAGTTCTTTAACAAGGTCAGGCACATTTACTTATATTTTAGCAAACAATCTCTTAAAAATCAGGTAGACCATAGAATTTCCAAGGCAAATAGCAAGTTCCTGTTTACAAAAGACCATTAAAATTTACAATCATGTACAAAGGTTAAGAACACAATATAGGTATACATAACAATACTGAAATACTAAATAAAAACAAACGTAATATGATTTGGAAGCAGAACAGAAATCAAACTGAAATTCTATTCTGAATATAAACTTCACTGGACTGCAGTGAATTGTTTTCTTCGAGGGAATTACCTTTTCAACCAACCTTGATTAATATCCAAGTTCTTAGCTATCCCATCAATATTCGAGAAATTAATAATTTACTTTTATAGTGGTATAAGAGTATTCTTACACAACTTGGAAAGACAGCAGTGGAGAAAGTTCTTGCCATATATAAAAAATGTATCACCTTTTATTAACTTAACAAATCCAAACAGAACAGGTATATAATGAACTTATACACTCTTTTACATATTTCCAGGAAGAAATCATAAGAAAATAAAAAAAAAACTTTTTAATAATACGGTATTTTGAGGAAGATATGAAGATTGTAAATCTTGTAATATTTGTAGATGCTTTAAAACTTACATGACTGAAGACAATGTTGAACGTGAACTCTAAATGGAAACATGTAAACTCTAACTAGACACATGCAAACTCTAAATAGAATTATGTTAACTCTAAATGGAAACATGTGGACTCTAAATAGATGCATGTGAACTTTGAATAGAAGCATGTGAACTCTAAATTGAAACATGTGAACTCTAAATAGACACGTGAACTCTAAATAGAAATATGTGAACTCTAAAAGGAAACATGTTAACTTTAAGTTGGCACATGTGAACTCTGAATAGACACATGTGAACTCTAAATAGACACATGTGAACTCTGACTAGACACACGTGCATTCTGAATAGACACATGTGAACTCTGAATAGAAACATGCAAACTTTAAATAGGCACATGTGAACTCCGAATAGACACATGTGAACTCTGAATAGACACACGTGAATTCTGAATAGACACATGTGAACTCTAAATAGAAACACGTTAACTCTAAATTAAAGCATATCTCACAACTCTAAGATCCAAATATTCATTGAGCAACCGTTTGGAAATTTAAGCAACTTCTAGAAGGAAATCTAATGCTCAGTTTAGTAACATAGAATAAAAGAATTGCTCCAATGCTGTATACTTCATATAAAACTCTAATGTTGTATACTTCATATAAAACCACAAAGTACCTAAACATTTGATAGATGCAGCTGAAAGTTTTACATAAGCACTTGGCTACAAACAAATACTTTACTCATAACGGTCAAACTTGTCATAAATAAGTATTGTCCTCTGTGTACGCCACAAGCTGAAACAGTATTCCACCTGTTCTGGGTTTGATACATGTGGCATGCATTTCTACATCACATGCTATACGGGATCGAAGGTAAGGGCAGTCACACCAACAACTGGCTTTTCTCCATGGAAAACGGAATATTTGCCATCGAAGAGAGACCTCGGACTGATGATGTACTAAATTTGCTTATTCGTTTAGCTAAGCACTTATGTATAAATGTAGATATTATAAAGAAAGACTTAAATTATATTTTAAAAAGCAAATTAAATTTAATTTCAGTATCAACAAATGCAATGCAAACAGAAACTGTCAATGTGAAAATTTGATAGTAAATGATTATCATATAAAAATTGATAGAAGAATCTATTTTTGCAGCATGCATGTTTCATCCTCATTTGACGTAACTATTTATTCCTTACGTTGTATGTGATAACATACTTGTTACGTATTTTGATTTGATTATTTCCTTAATGGGATTTAAACAAAATCATATGCAGTCAGAACATCACGAATAAAAAAAAGTGGAGTTTGCCTACGTATGCTTGGAACGATTATATATATAAGTAGTATAGTGGGACGATTTGGCGACAAGGGGACTTTAATGTTAAAATAGGGGGTTTGCCTTATAGCGACAATGGAAATTTAACATGGGAAAATTTTGAAGGCCTTATAGCGACAAGGGAATTTAACATGGGAATATATTTTGGGACTGTATAGCGACAAGGGAAATTTAACATGGGAAAATTTCGAATGCCTCATAGCGACAAAGGAAGTTAACATGGGAATAGATTCTGGGACTGTATAGCGACAAGGGAAATTTAACATGGGAACATATTTTGGGCCTGTCTAGCGACAATGGGTATTTAGCATGGGGAATTTTAAAATCGGTGGGACTATAGAGGGACAATGATGGTAGAGGGCCAAACACAACAGAAACAGAGACAGACATACACTAGTACAAGCCTGAGGTTTATATATAAAGCATTACCAAGACCTGAAATTTTGCTGGGGTGTTCAAAAATTTGCATAATTGTAATGATGCTATAAATAGCTATAATCAAGGAAAAGCTCAACGACAAAATGGATGTGACTAAAAGTAACGCTAAAATGAAGAAATTGTCCCAGAATTTAAAGGAGAATAAACATATCCCCGAAAATTAAGTTACAATGGTTTAGACTAAAATGGATAAACCTAGTAACTACTTACAATATCAACTTGTGTGACGATCGTGGATAAACACCCATGTATCTATTTATAGCTATAATCAGCTGAAATTCCTATGAAATCTCATTATCTATTTATAGCTACAACTTGTGGGAAATTCCTTTGGAAAACCCCACTATCTTTTTATAGCCTCAGCTTGAGTGACGTTCCTGTTTATGAACTCTAGTATATATGTATAGCTACAACCTGTGGAAAACCCCAAGTCCATATTTATAGTCTCAAAATTTCCAGCGTCAGTGACGTCACTGTACTGGACACTAGGGGATAAATGGCAACAGTGTTGCAAGTGGTTGACCTGAATACGCGCTACTGTAGGTAGGTAGGTAGGTAGAATGTATTTGATAGGGATAAAGGGAGTTTTATACAGACAAACAGAGACCAATACATACACACACACACACACACAGACGTACGCGCGCAGACATACGCACAAACACACACACACAACAGAGTGAAGAAGAAAAAACAAACCCCAAATATACTATTCACACCGGGAAGAGGGAATAAAAAAACCAAATATACTATTCACACAGAGGGAACCGGATAAAAAAAAACCCAAAATATACTATCCACACGGAAGGGAGGGAAAACAAACCCAAATATACTATTCACACAAACGTACACGAACACCTAAAAACGTAATATCTATTATCCATGCAAACGTACGCGAACGCATACAAACCCCAAATATACTATCCACACACGGGAAGAAAAAGAAAAAGAAACAAATATACTATCCACACGATCTTACACTAACACACACACACACACACATAGAGGGAAGAATAAAACCAAACCGAAAATATACTATTCACACAGAGGGAAGCGGAGAAAACCCCAAAATATACTATCCACACGGAAGGGACGGAAAACAAACCCAAATATACTATTCACACAAACGTACACGAACACATACAAACGTAATATCTACTATCCATACAAACATACGCGAACGCATACAAACCCCAAATATACTATCCACACAACTTCGCTAACCCGCACAAACCCCAAATATACTATCCACACAACGTCGCTAACGCGTACAAACCCCAAATATACTATCCACACACGGGAGGAAGAAGAAAAAAGAAACAACCAAATATACTATTCACACAACGTACGCGAACACACATACAGACAGACACACACACACACACAGGGAAGAGGAAAAAACAAACCCCAAATATACTATCAACACAGAAGGGAGATAATACAAACCCCAAATATACTATCTACACATGGAAGAGGAAGAATACAAATCCCATACCTACTATCCACACAGAGGTGAGATGTAAAAAAATAAACCCCATATCTACAATCCACGCAGAGGGAAGAAGAAACAAATAACCAAATGTACACTATCCTCAAAGAGGGAAGAGGAACAAGCCATACTATACTAACCACACAGAGGGAAAAATAAAACCATTATACACTATCCACACGGAGTGAAGAAATAACCCTTTATATATACTATCAACATAGAAGGAAGAAAATAACCCATTATATTCCATCAACACAGAGTGAAGAAGAAAAAGTTTTTTGAAAGCACCTAAGCCCTCACCTGCAATGACCAACTCTGCTAAACACCTACACCCCACCCCCAACACTACAAAACCCATTTAACCCGTTATTTTATGGCATCAGTGTGTGATTTTAGGAAAACATCAAGACACAAAATGATGGATGAATAGACTGACTATTGTTTACCGACTTGCATGCCTAAAGATCGTGCGTGAAGGAAAACATCCTTCCATTTCAGTTCTAACTAAAACATGGTCCAGAGGGATAGAGAGAGGTGAAAGAGCACAATTTCATGAAGTGTGAGTAAAAAAAAAACACGCCATCCTTATTATAGAATGTCAAGACCAAGAGACACTTACGTTTTCTTTCTGGTCTATTCTCTTTTAGAAGGTAGTATGAAATTTCACATCAGGTCCAACGCATCGGCTCACATTGTCAATTTTTCCATTTCCATGTCTTCACTGGCACAAGTTCTTCCTCATCTTCAATTTCTTCTTCTTCTGAATCCCTCTCCTCTTTTTCTCTTTGTTTCTGTTTCTTCTCTTTTCTCTTAGGGCACTCTGAATCTCAGTGTCCTTTCTCCCGACAACGATAATAGGTATCTTGACTTTTGTCTCTCTTTCTTAGACGAAGCAGGTATTCTGGAGACAAATACCCATTTATCTTTGCAGATATAGCAAACTTCATCAGCACTTACACACTTTCGTATGACTCTCATCGAATCAACGACCAAAAGAGTAAGTTTTGTTGCCACTTTCGCCAGTGAGTTATGCTTTCGTATGACTTTTAGCAAATATTTGACCAGCAGGTCGATCTGTGCTGACTCTTCCATCTTCTTGATCGTTTGAAGTGGAATGAATACTCTGACTCTAAGACACACTCCCAATATACAGGGACCTGCTGCGTATGAAACCTAGTCAAATGTAATTTTGCAATAAGACGAAACTATTTCATTGAGAAAGTAAAAGGCAATGACGTGCCGTGTCGCCTCACACAAGAGCTGAAGTGTTAGCTCAAATCCGTGTCAGCGATTTCGAAGACGACATAACTGAGCTTTAATCAGTGCTCTCCAATTATGCCACAAAACCACGAGTCCTGATTCACGCCAAAAGAAATTTCGTTCGGTCCATAAAAAATAGTGTCACATTTGAGAAACGCAAAAACGAACTTCCAGAAAACTGAGAAAGACGGCTTACACCTACAACGTGAAATGTATGAGTTCAAGTAGTGCGTAAAACTTAGTCAAATTAAATTTTTATAGTCAAGACAAAACGATCTATTTTCGAAGAAGAAAGCAGACACCAAGCGACAATGGCGATCCGTGTCACACAACACTTTTCAAAATGTATTATCAGAGGTTTGTTCTAGCGATCTGCTCGGTTAAATTAAATGGTTTACGTCAATGGTTTCTATTTGTAATTAAATTTTTGTACAAACGATATGTATGTAAGCGAAAGCTAACACACACACACACACGTGTTACTGCATTGGGTGACAATAGAACGGACAGTACTTTAGTCTGGAGTGTTTTGAGAAATGGGCAGACTTAACATTACATTGGAGAGAGAAGGAAAGAATGGTAAAGAAAAAAACGTAGGACACCATTTTTGGTTTGTTATTTTTTGCGGTATTATTGGACAAAGATAGCTAAGACAACCTCACATTCTATGTGAGAAATGTTCATTGTTTTCATTCATTCATCAATTTTATAAAATGGTATTGTGATATCTATTGTCAACTGACTGCTTAACAGTTTGCTGTATATCTCAAATTTAAGAAATGTCCTACGCATTTCCTGATATCAAGAATCATGAGACTAGGAATACGGAAAAGATCGTGAGGGCGAAAGAGAGACGTGGTACCTTCTAGCAGAAAAAACAGCCCTTTTTAGGGCTCCAAAAGATTGCCTTTTATTAAATAGGGAACCATATTTGGCTTGGTATCCTTCCTTGACTAAACTATTCTCGAAACAAACTTGACCCATTGGAACACCGCAACAAACTTAACTTGTTAAACCTAACAGTGACAAAACTTTTATATGTCGCTTAGACCACTATGGCTATTTTTTTGTAGACTAAGTACTAATATTAGATAGATACGTTAGGAAGTAGGAATTTTAACAGACTCGTTAGATTTGAACTAATTGCACAGGTGGCTAACACATTATTGGTACTTTTTATTGTCTATTAGCAAAAACTGGACTTCATTTGAAATAAGTACGGGCTGGCGTTTTGGGGAGTACTTAACATCCATGGCTGGCTTGCTGAGCACCTTTTTCCTCCTTTACCACGCTCGGACATCGTACACGTGGCAGAATGTGGAACAATTTCCACCTGCCACACGCCCATGTGTCCTAATGTGACGTCATCGCTGCCGACCAATCGTAGCGGGCGTTACATACTGCTTGGGTCGACACCTGAGGCATTTCAATCCAACTAAGAAAAATGAGTGTGTGGTGAGACTATTCCCACTCATGTTTAAAGCCTTTCAGTCAGGTTAAGGACTAGTTAGTCCTACACCTGAGTGGCTAAATTTAAAAGTACTATGTGAGTACATAAAAACCTGGGGGATGAGGCTCTCTTTCCTTCCCCAGGAGTAATTAAAAATCACTCGGTGCGTGATTAAACCAGTGATACATGCTCCATTAGAGCGAAAATCACTTTAATTCAAGTAAGCAAGCAAGCAAGTTTGGGTACCGTCTCTAGCACTCTTGATGACACCAACTGTCTGTTTTTTTTTTCTTTCTTTCTTGCAAGCCCCTATGTTCCACTTCTGTTTGTGATAATAACTTGTGATACTTCACATTTTCTAAAGTGGAAATCTTTACAAGCCGTACAAAATACAAAAGTTATATGACTTTGGCTTTTGACACTTGCATAGACTCTTCACTTTCTAAGTGTCACGAGAAAATTGTATATCCAATTTTTACCATTTTCCAAAATACGCACACACTTGCAGCTTGACCAGAAATCTGTACATTTTGTTTTGTGGATAAGTCACAGACAAGTCCAATATATAGGTGGTTAAGAACGTTAGGAATATCCCCTCATTTTTTTTCAGAAATATCAAAGCTTTTATGTGTATTTTCCCTTTTCCACTCTATATTAGTGCTTAGATTTGTTCCAAAAAAGAAAAAAGAAAAAAAGACAACATGCCCCTCAATACAGTAACACCTCTGTTCTGACTCTGCCGATGTGAGTGTGAGTGTTTATGTTAAAATGTTTAAGTGAAATATAAAAAATGGTCAGCTTGAAAACGCGAACCAATACTGTGACGCTCAGTATTTTGATGTGGTAAGAAGAAATGGTACAATACACCAAGAGGGCTTGTAAGTTCACATTTCAGTCTGTCTGCACTGTAATGGTAACAACGCAAGAGCAGGGATTATTTTGCCACACAACCTTAGAATAAAACAATGCATCACCCGTTGTAAGCCATTTCACTGGCTATACTTATTTTCTTACCGAGTTCACTTCGAATTGACTTGAGTAGCTATTCACACTGTGAGGAGAATGGCCATGCTTTACTGGGTCTATCCTATAGGCGATTTATAAAAAAAAATATTTTAAAAAATTAAACTAATGCACGAACAATCGTACCATGGGCGATCCCATGGAAATTGTGTCAGTGTTATTGCAAAATACATCAAGGAATGATGTTTAATTGTATTATTCTGTGAGTACGTTTTAGTCGCATTTGTCAGCAGTTCACTCTGGTGATATTTTACAACGGTGGATTTTTTCCGATGGATTTTATTTTCTAAGTGGAATGTGTGTTTCTTTGAAAATTTCATAGGAAAAATATGCCATAAAAAAACAAACGTAATTGTCGTAATTCTTTTTAAAAGTAGGAATAACATACTCTCTATCTCTCTCTCTTATAGTAGTTTTTATTGAAATCTGAATAGTATTTGTTCATTTTGAAGATACCTCTCCTAAAATGTGATCAGTAGTTACCATAAATAGGTGAGCTGTTCCGTTTGTCATGTCATCTTTTTCTCCAAAAACTTACACCCTAGCAATTGTATAAAGATGATTTTTTTTTTCTATCAGTAAATCGTTGGATGAAGTAAAATCTTGAGTTGACGAGCTTGGACAATTCATGTATCTTAGCTTTATACTTATTTTGGCACCGCAATGTGTCACGGAAAAGTTTACAACATTAGGTCTACCGTTTTTTTTTTCTTCTCAGAAAGGCAACAAACACATGACTTTCTAAAGAATAACGCGAGTGTCATTGCACGGTATAACCCTACCTATGTTTAACTCTGAATTCTAAAACCAAAACATGCGTTCAGAAATAAATTTTCCAATGTTCGACCTATTTTCTCTCAGTTTAGACTGTCGATAGAGGACACACGTACTAATAGTATGGAAAAATGGGAACCAGCCTGCCTATATGGGTTAGGCTGACCAGGATTGGTTAATAATGTAAGTTATGTTGTAGGAAAAAGAACCTTTTGAGAGGTTGTCCTAGTTGTAAGTGAAAAAAAATAGAGACATTGTTTTATTGATGGAATTTCAGTCCTTTAACATTCTTTAGTTTGGAACACTCATTACTAAAATTAGCAGCTGACTCTTTGGTGCAGAATTGAAAGCACATGTTTCAAACAAATGCAGGTCCATAAAATGCCGCGGCTCATATCTTTTCCTCTACACAGAAGCTGACATCCAGGTTTCATCTACACTGATAAATATAGGTTTGATCACGAGTACTCAAAAACTGTAAGTTATTGAACTTTGAAGATCATGGGGTTTGCATGGGTTTACTATGGGGACTGAATTAGTACCGTGACTACTAGAACAAGGCGCGTTTTGGTGCTGCTTTTTACCCCTCCCTTAGATTTGTGAAAACTCTTCAACATTGTTAGTCGCGTGTGCTACGAAACACAGGACATCTCTTAAATTTGAGATATACAGCAAAATGTTAAGCAGTCAGTTGACAATAGATATCACAATACCATTTTATAAAATTGATGAGTGAATGAAAACAATGAACATTTCTCACATAGAATGTGAGGTTGTCTTAGCTATCTTTGTCCAATAATACCGCAAAAAATAACAAACCAAAAATGGTGTCCTACGTTTTTTTCTTTACCATTCTTTCCTTCTCTCTCCAATGTAATGTTAAGTCTGCCCATTTCTCAAAACACTCCAGACTAAAGTACTGTCCGTTCTATTGTCACCCAATGCAGTAACACGTGTGTGTGTGTGTGTTAGCTTTCGCTTACATACATATCGTTTGTACAAAAATTTAATTACAAATAGAAACCATTGACGTAAAAAATTTAAGTTAACCGTGCAGATCGCTAGAACAAACCTCTGATAATACATTTTGAAAAGTGTTGTGTGACACGGATCGCCATTGTCGCTTGGTGTCTGCTTTCTTCTTCGAAAATAGATCGTTTTGTCTTGACTATAAAAATTTAATTTGACTAAGTTTTACGCACTACTTGAACTCATACATTTCACGTTGTAGGTGTAAGCCGTCGTTCTCAGTTTTCTGGAAGTTCGTTTTTGCGTTTCTCAAATGTGATACTATTTTTTATGGACCGAACGAAATTTCTTTTGGCGTGAATCAGGACTCGTGGTTTTGTGGCATAATTGGAGAGCATTGATTAAAGCTCAGTTATGTCGTCTTCGAAATCGCTGACACGGATTTGAGCTAACACTTCAGCTCTTGTGTGAGGCGACACGGCACGTCATTGCCTTTTACTTTCTCAATGAAATAGTTTCGTCTTATTGCAAAATTACATTTGACTAGGTTTCATACGCAGCAGGTCCCTGTATATTGGGAGTGTGTCTTAGAGTCAGAGTATTCATTCCACTTCAAACGATCAAGAAGATGGAAGAGTCAGCACAGATCGACCTGCTGGTCAAATATTTGCTAAAAGTCATACGAAAGCATAACTCACAGGCGAAAGTGGCAACAAAACTTACTCTTTTGGTCGTTGATTCGATGAGAGTCATACGAAAGTGTGTAAGTGCTGATGAAGTTTGCTATATCTGCAAAGATAAATGGGTATTTGTCTCCAGAATACCTGCTTCGTCTAAGAAAGAGAGACAAAAGTCAAGATACCTATTATCGTTGTCGGGAGAAAGGACACTGAGATTCAGAGTGCCCTAAGAGAAAAGAGAAGAAACAGAAACAAGACGAAAAAGAGGAGAGGGATTCAGAAGAAGAAGAAATTGAAGATGAGAGAGAACTTGTGCCAGTGAAGACATGGAAATGGAAAAATTGACAATGTGAGCCGATGCGTTGGACCTGATGTGAAATTTCATACTACCTTCTAAAAGAGAATAGACCAGAAAGAAAACGTAAGTGTCTCTTGGTCTTGACATTCTATAATAAGGATGGCGTGTTTTGTTTTTACTCACACTTCATGAAATTGTGCTCTTTCACCTCTCTCTATCCCTCTGGATCATGTTTCAGTTAGAACTGAAATGGAAGGATGTTTTCCTTCACGCACGCTCTTTAGGCATGCAAGTCGGTAAACAATAGTCAGTCTATTCATCCATCATTTTGTGTCTTGATGTTTCCTAAAATCACACACTGATGCCATAAAATAACGGGTTAAATGGGTTTTGTAGTGTTGGGGGTGGGGTGTAGGTGTTTAGCAGAGTTGGTCATTGCAGGTGAGGGCTTAGGTGCTTTCAAAAATCTTTTTCTTCTTCACTCTGTGTTGATGGAATATAATGGGTTATTTTCTTCCTTCTATGTTGATAGTATATATAAAGGGTTATTTCTTCACTCCGTGTGGATAGTGTATAATGGTTTTATTTTTCCCTCTGTGTGGTTAGTATAGTATGGCTTGTTCCTCTTCCCTCTTTGAGGATAGTGTACATTTGGTTATTTGTTTCTTCCTCCCTCTGCGTGGATTGTAGATATGGGGTTTATTTTTTTACATCTCACCTCTGTGTGGATAGTAGGTATGGGATTTGTATTCTTCCTCTTCCATGTGTAGATAGTATATTTGGGGTTTGTATTATCTCCCTTCTGTGTTGATAGTATATTTGGGGTTTGTTTTTTCCTCTTCCCTGTGTGTGTGTGTGTGTGTGTGTGTGTGTGTGTGTGTGTGTGTCTGTCTGTCTGTATGTGTGTTCGCGTACGTTGTGTGGATAGTATATTTGGTTGGTTTTTTTTCTTCTTCTTCCCGTGTGTGGATAGTATATTTGGGGTTTGTACGCGTTAGCGACGTTGTGTGGATAGTATATTTGGGGTTTGTATGCGTTCGCGTATGTTTGTATGGATAGTAGATATTACGTTTGTATGTGTTCGTGTACGTTTGTGTGAATAGTATATTTGGGTTTGTTTTCCGTCCCTTCCGTGTGGATAGTATATTTTGGGGTTTTCTCCGCTTCCCTCTGTGTGAATAGTATATTTTCGGTTTGGTTTTATTCTTCCCTCTATGTGTGTGTGTGTGTGTGTGTGTGTGTTAGTGTAAGATCGTGTGGATAGTATATTTGTTTTTTTCTTTTTCTTCCCGCGTGTGGATAGTATATTTGGGGTTTGTATGTGTTCGTGTACGTTTGTGTGAATAGTATATTTGGGTTTGTTTTCCCTCCCTTCCGTGTGGATAGTATATTTTGGGGTTTTTTTCCGGTTCCCCTTGTGTGAATAGTATATTTGGTTTTTTCTTCCCTCTTCCCGGAGTGAATAGTATATCTGGGGTTTGTTTTTTCTTCTTCCCTCTGTGGTGTGTGTGTGTGTGTGTGTGTGTGTGTGTGTGTGTGTGTGTTTGTGCGTATGTCTGCGCGCGTACGTCTGTGTGTGTGTGTGTGTATATTGGTCTCTGTCTGTATAAAACTCCCTTTTTCCCTATCTACCTACAGTAGCGCGTATTCAGGTCAACCACTTGCAACTCTGTTGCCATTTATCCCCTAGTGTCCAGTACAGTAACGTCACTGACGCTGGAAATTTTGAGACTATAAATATGGACTTGGGGTTTTCCACAGGTTGTAGCTATACATATATACTAGATAGAGTTCATAAACAGGAACGTCACTCAAGCTGAGGCTATAAAAAGATAGTGGGGTTTTCCAAAGGAATTTCCCACAAGTTGTAGCTATAAATAGATAGTGAGATTTCATAGGAATTTCAGCTGATTATAGCTATAAATAGATACATGGGTGTTTATCCACGATCGTCACACAAGTTGATATTGTAAATAGTTACTAGGTTTATCCATTTTAGTTTAAACCATTGTAACTTAATTTTCGGGGATATGTTTATTCTCCTTTAAATTCTGGGACAATTTCTTCATTTTAGCGTTACTTTTAGTCACATCCATTTTGTCGTTGAACTTTTCCTTGATTATAGCTATTTATAGCATCATTACAATTATGCAAATTTTTGAACACCCCAGGAAAATTTCAGGTCTTGGTAATGCTTTATATATAAATCTCAGGCTTGTACTAGTGTATGTCTGTCTCTGTTTCTGTTGTGTTTGGCCCTCTACCATCATTGTCCCTCTATAGTCCCACCGATTTTAAAATTCCCCATGTTGAATACCCATTGTCGCTAGACAGGCCCAAAATATATTCCCATGTTAAATTTCCCTTGTCGCTATACAGTCCCAGAATCTATTCCCATGTTAAATTCCCTTGTCGCTATAAGGCATTCGAAATTTTCCCATGTTAAATTTCCCTTGTCGCTATACAGTCCCAAAATATATTCCCATGTTAAGTTCTCTTGTCACTATAAGGCCTTCAAAATTTTCCCATGTTAAATTTCCATTGTCGCAATAAGGCAAACCTCTTATTTTAACATTAAAGTCCCCTTGTCGCCAAATCGTCCCACTATACTACTGATATATATATATATATATATATATATATATATATATATATATATATATATATATATATATATATATATATATATATATATATATATATATATATATATATATATAATATGACCTTCTTTATCTCCACTTCAAAAGAGATTTCATTCAGTTATTTTCATTATTACAAAATAATATAATAACCGGAACATTAAAGTGATATTAATGAATGCACAGCACACTAAACTTATTATTAAATCTACCAAAATACAATGATTATCATTTGATCTCAGCTTTAAGTTTACATTTACTTGTAACTAGACAGCAGCATTAAGTTTACATTTACTTGTAACTAGACCTCAGCATTAAGTTTACATTTACTTGTAACTAGACCTCAGCATTAAGTTTATATTTACTTGTAACTAGACCTCAGCATTAAGTTTGCATTTACTTGTAACTAGACCTCAGCATTAAGTTTACATTTACTTGTAATTAGATCTCAGCATTAAGTTTATATTTACTTGTAACTAGACAGAGGCATTACGTTTACATTTACTTGTATCTAGACCTCAGCATTAAGTTTACATTTACTTGTAACTAGACCTCAGCATTAAGTTTACATTTACTTGTAATTAGATCTCAGCATTAAGTTTATATTTACTTGTAACTAGACCTCAGCATTAAGTTTACATTTACTTGTAACTAGACCTCAGCATTAAGATTACATTTACTTGTAATTAGACCTCAGCATTAAGTTTACATTTACTTGTAATTAGATCTCAGCATTAAGTTTACATTTACTTGTAACTAGACCTCAGCATTAAGTTTACATTTACTTGTAATTAGATCTCAGCATTAAGTTTATATTTACTTGTAACTAGACCTCAGCATTAAGTTTACATTTACTTGTAACTAGACCTCAGCATTAAGTTTACATTTACTTGTAATTAGACCTCAGCATTAAGTTTACATTTACTTGTAACTAGACCTCAGCATTAAGTTTACATTTACTTGTAATTAGATATCAGCGTTAAGTTTATATTTACTTGTGACTAGATCTCAGCATTATGTTTACATTTACTTGTAACTAGATCTCAGCCTTAAGTTTATATTTACTTGTAACTAGACATCCGCCTAAAGTCTGTTTTTACTGTCTTAGTTTAGGAATATCATATCCAGCATGGAAAGCAAGGTCAATGTAAAAATGTCATATGTATGCTTTTTAAAGAATATTCAACAATTTAAACGTAAGTATGTAGTACGCTATATGAATAATATATGAGGAATAACATATATTTGATTTTTGGAATATAGATGTTTAAACTATTAAAGTGTATTAAACACGGGTTGAATATAAAGCATACAAGGGCAAGAATATACGTGTAGGTGTTCAATGTATGTATATACGCCTTTATGTATATGTCTATCTATGCATGTGAGTTATGAATACACAAAAGTATGGAAATATATGTGTAAGGGTTACACAAAAGCTCTATACATTGATAGATTTGAGGCAACACCCATATATATATATATATATATATATATATATATATATATATATATATATATATATATATATATATGTGAGCGAGAAAACTCACTGGCAAAGGAACTATAAAAGGAAGAATAGGACTTCTTTGCATTTGACAATCACATTTTAAATGAATGATTGTGTCAGATCTTCTTCGGTACACAGTGAGTCTGAGAGTTAAAAAACAAGATGTCTGATTCGAAATGGAATGGGTCCATTGACATAATCTAATCTATGAGCATTTGTCCGATATCATATTCAAGTTTGTTTGTCCTTTTGTACATCAATTATAATCTTTCCGCCGCCAATTGCTTAAATATTTTCCATGTGGAGTAATAATTGAAGGCAAAGTTTTCCACTTTCTTACCCAACAGGATGTGAAGTAGAGTGTCGTCGCCCCGACAATGGGAGTCTGTTGTCTAGTCTATTATTTGCTCAAAAATAATACTACATTCAACGTTTGCGTTGTATGTATGTATGTATGTATGTATGTATGTATGTATGTATGTGTGTGTGTGTGTCTGTGGTGTGAGTGCGCGCGCGCGCGCGGGCGTATGTATGTATGTATGTATGTATTTATGCATCTATGTATATATCTATGTAAAATTGTTTAGTACTGCTTACATTTCTTGACTTATGTCCCACCTGTCTTTAAAAATTTTAAATAATTTAAAGCGATAGAAAGCAGCGCAGATTTCTTCAACTACTATTTCATTTGACATGCTAATGTATAAAAAACGAGCTATCGTACGCTGATTTGGGTATATTGGTTTCTTCCAATTACAATGTCTGCCTAAATTTGATAATGGTAGGCCTTATATTTGCATATCGTCATCAAATATTTCCCTTTAACTGCTACTGAAATGATTGTAAACCCACCAATGAACATACGGCCCAGATTCTTTCATGAAACCAAACTTTTACATTTTGTAGTGTATCAGATGTGTTACATCTGATGAGCTGCTAAATAAGTAACTTACATAACTCATTTTTAAATCGTTGACCTTTCCATTTGATCTGAACATAGTTTTATTAGTGTTATGCTTTCTTCCCATTTTGTCATGTATATCCAAACTATTGCTCAGAATATCTTTCCTTTTGTCGGTCTCTTCCTACCTTTATTTATCCACTAGACCATCACCAATAAGAATTTCGATTTATGTATAATGTCATATGTCTATAGTTAGACTGTATTCCTTTTGTTTTCTTTCCTTTTGAAGAACGAGTACTAGGACACTAGACCACAGATCCACACCAATATTATTATTCTCTGTACATAAATGAAAACACAAACAAAAACAAACAATGAAGACATTTGCTTTTCTCCCACACGAAATAATTACTTTCTTCCAGCTTTTTTTGCCTTATTTACATTCGAGTTTTTAAATGTAATAGTGGTCAATAGCCCTGAAAAAGGTGAAAGCCAGGGCGTCATTAATTTTCTGATCAATATTGCTCGGGGGAAAAACAGGTCAGTGTTTCGTGTAAACAAGTTACTATTCTGGATTAGTGAATGATGCATATACTGTTCGACATTACGAAAACTAGAGTAGTGGGCTATTGCTGTCAGAACTGTCACGACTGACCACTGCCCAGCGAAAATGCCCACTTATTCATGAGAAACATTCCTACGAGATTTTACAAGCATCTACATAAAACTGTCAAAGGAAGGAATAAGTAATTGATTTCATGGCCGTTACGAGATACATTTATTCTGTGTTGGCATCAGATGAAGCGCGTGCTACCTGTACATGCTAATTGATAAATTACCGTAATATCTGTACATTCTGAGCTAAGGTTAGCCAAGTTCTTTCCTAAAGATTACATGACTAAAAGAATGAGATTATCGTCTGATTGAAATACCATATTGAACTCTTATCATTTTAAGCATACGAGAGAGAGAGAGAGAGAGAGAGAGAGAGAGAGAGACCTACCGCATACTAAATCAAGGGCTATAAACGTGAACGTTATTGTTACCGTTCAACAGTGATATAACCGAAACGTTACACCATTGATCCAGCCCTCCGACTTAGCCGATATGATGAACTATTTCAGTTCTCTTACATAACCAATAAGATCACACTAGTTCAGTCCTCTGACATAACCAATAAGATCACACTAGTTCAGTCCTCTGACATAACCAATAAGACCACACTAGTTCAGTCCTCTGACATAAACAATAAGATCACACTAGTTCATTCCTCTGACATAACCAATAAGATCACACTAGTTCAGTCCTCTGACATAACCAATAAGATCGCACTAGTTCAGTCCTCTGACATAGCCAATAAGATCACACTAGTTCAGTCCTCTGACATAACTAATAAGATCACACTAGTTCAGTCCTCTGACATAGCCAATAAGATCACACTAGTTCAGTCATCTGACATAACCAATAAGATCACACAATTTCATCCTACTGTATTAACCAATAAAATCACAATCTGTAGCCCTCCGACTGAATCTATTTTAAATGAAGGTTTATTAAATAGGTGTTATGATAAAGCAAAAGTTTTAAATCCCGGTCATTAGTTTCGTTGCTCAAGTCATTGCTATCTAACAATTATTATATTTATGAAGAATGGATATCTAGGAAGCTAACATGAAACATTTGTTAACAAAAATTATCCACATTACACGCTGAAGTATTCGTTCTCATTATTTCTTTGCATTATATCGTAGGTCTTTAAAAAAAAAAGTTCCGTTGTATGGGTCCTTCTATTGAAATCAGATTCGAAAACTGATAGAGATATAATTACGTTCTGCCTGATTCCGGTAGAAACTGTGAAAACAATTGTTTTTCTTTATGGGTGAATACTAATCAAAGGTACCGAATACTATACAGCGATAACCCTAGCAGGCTTTGCGTTTCTTATTCTTAAACAAGACCTCCTTAAACTTAAAGACCATTCATTTCTCAGTCAGATTTCGCCATAATTTAACATAAACATTACCCCTCATTTATAAATGAAGCTATCCTTTTTTCTAGGGGGAACGTTTTCTTGGTCATTGTCTTTGTCTCTTAAGTGACCAAGAGCAGCCATTCTTCTGCAGGTTTCGAAGATTTGTTTTTGTTTTTGCATGTTTAGAAGGCACAAATGGGAACAACTTCGCACAGCGTTCTGTGTCCAAATAAAAAATAAACTTTTATAAAAAAAGAAAACTTATGCAGATACAAATTTTCTAATTATACGGAAATTGATTTTATACGGATATAATTACAACCGCGTGTTTGTAATAATCTGGTATGGTGCAATCACCATCACAACAAATATCACCATGGAAACCTCGAGATCGACAGCGAATACAACAACTAACAACATGAACGTCATCTTAAACACATTGTCAATGTCAAAACAAGTAACGGCAAACAAGAATGAGAAAATAAAACTGTATGGCAAGTATTCATGTCGCCGCAGTCAGAAATGTGCTGCTTATGCGTTTTTTTTTTTTTCTAGCATGACAAAGTCTGCAAAACAAAACGGTACGTGAAAAGTACAGTTCGTTAATGCAGGGTCTGGAACAGAACTGTAGCCATAAGTAGCACATCGCAAACAGTACGCTAACCCAGGAACAGTGCTAAACGGAGACGAAAAAATCTATCGAGAATGAGAATCAGCACGACAACAACGGTACATTAAGAAAATAAACTGTAGAAAAGTTACGAAAATGAAATCATACGGTTCGAAATTAAATAGTGCCAAAAAGGAGAGCTAACTCTTTTGCAAAAGATCTTACAAGTTCTGTAATATCGGGTTATATCAGGCAATTTATTTACCAACGCATACTTCAAACATAAATTACAACACAAAAAATAAACAGAAAGGTTCTTTAGTTTGTTACAAAATTATGGCTTATGCTTCCCTAAATTTAGTACACTTACCGATGTTTACACAAGATTAGTTTCGATTCACATTAAACTTGCGCAAAACCAAAGATTGAGAGAAGGGGATATGGGGAGGTAGAGAACGAGTATTCTTGATGCTAAATTTTGAAAAAGGCAGAATTTAAGTACATTAAAGTTGTGCATCTTGCATGGAGTGCTGACTTTGTCTATAAGGGATTTAACTTATATTTTATACTCTCTCTCTCTCTCTCTCTCTCTCTCTCTCTCTCTCTCTCTTGCCTCCTACCCCGTTTGGTAAGTAGATGAGTTGGCTTTTGCCACTCCAATTTGTGTGTTGGATAGTAAATATGGGGTGATGATAGTCGTGAAGGATAGTAGATCGACCCACTATATTATATTTCTCTCAAGACAAAGGGTTTAACCAATGGACCTTTTAAACATAGATTTTTTTATATATAGACCATATAAATCCTAAAATAAGGGCCTAATGATAAATTCACTTTGTCTCTAGAGTAACATGCTAATGTTGAAGATATGACGTTTTAACATAGAATGGACCATAGACACAATGAATCCTACAATGGTGGACTAACGTTGATATCCTTAGAGCCCATACCGCCACAATACTACTCATATCTGCTTTTGCAGACGATATCGTTTTGTGTCATAACTGTTTCAAACGTGTGGCGGACATATAGATTCGTGCTTATGCACATTTTCATATAATGTGTTTTGTATATCTATATTGTGTGTTTAACTGTTATACTTGATTGTATATTTTAGTGATCATTTGTAAACAGCATAGTACATAGCTATTTTTGTCAATTACTGTAGACTATATTCTAAAATACTGATCATTTATAGGCTAAAAAAAATGTCGCTACTAGATTTGAGTTCTAGAACCAGCCTTGTGAACTTAGAATGTTCTAGATAATGAATCTAATTACAGTGGAGGGTAATTTTCCGTTGGTATGATTGAGCTATTGACGTAGGTCAGGTAGGATTGTATTGCGACATATGTCAGGTGGGGGTATATTGCGAACTAGATTACGAAGAGAAGTATTACGGCATAGAGCTGTGAGGATGGAAATAAGGAAGAATACGTGAACAATTATTCATTCATATTCCTATTAATGTTCGTATTTTATTTTCAATCTGAAGAAGTATTTATCATTGGGTTTAGATTTAAGCTATAATTTAAGATGAACTGTTTATTAAAATTATTTCTTGGAATTACAAACCGCTCCGGTGGCCTAAGTGGTTAGAGCGTCCGCCTCGGATGCGGGAGGTCGCGGGTTCGAACCCTGGCCAAGTCATAACTAAAACTTCTAAAATTGATACAAGCATCTGCCCCGCTAGGTGCTCAGAATTAAGAGGTTAGTGTCAGGATTTGTCAGCCTAGTGTCAGAATATTGTGACAGGGTGGGACAAGATGCTAAATGTCAGCGGCATGATGCCCCATTGATAGACATTACTATAAACTGTAGCGATATGACTGAAAAATTGTTAAAGCTACGTTAAAAATCTAGATCACAACACACTCTTGGAATTAAAGTGCTTATTTGATTGTTTGGACTAAAACACTACTTTGTAATACTGTGAATGCATTCAAAAACATTCTTTATTACATCATCATAATACAGCAAGACTGTTGGCACATGGGTACATTCAAGGCTATCGGTAATCAGCATATACAATATTGGAATTCAATCGAAATACTCTATTTTTTGGGACTTGTTGTATTGCTGATTTTATATTATATGTATCGTATTTTATATTAACGTTCAGGATATTTCGGGATATAAATCACAATATTGCACGTTCCTCTTAAATTTTAATTGTATTACTTGGAGAATTAAATTATTGCTAAATCTTAGCAAAGGTGCTGCTTTTGCTTTTCTGTTACTTAGTTTAAGACCATATATTCGTAAGAAATGGGTACCTTTTTTGTTCTTATGGCATCGTTATATTGATTTGCTTGAGGAGAAAAAAAGAAACGGTAAAATCGTTTCACCTCCAAGACTTGGTTGATTATTTAGCTAAATTGTAGCTATTTCTTTTTCAGATGGGGACGTAATTGGCTTCAATGTAACACCTATATTGTTGAGATTTCTTGACCGAGGGTTCAGACAATGTAAATAGCAGAGAATATACTTTTATCGAACATCAATAATTTTGCACCCTTGTATTACTTTATTAGGAGTTTTACGGCATTTACATTTCGTCAGAATGTAGCCAGTGGTTGCGTCTTTCATGATACTTCGTGCTCAGTAAATACTTCGGTGAACCACATTCGGATACCTTCACCAAAACTGCATTTTAAGTCTTTTAAACAATAGTATTTGGGAGTAACCATAAATTAAAGATCTTACTTCGGTTCCATTGCTACGACAATACTCTAGAATCTAGATGATAGGAAAGTAATACAATATTAGACAGTAAAAAGAAACAATTGGTTGAACGGGCATACACATGAATGATATTTGAATACAATCTCGAGACAAACTGAATCAGAAGTAGGAACGGATTTCAACTTATTGCATGATTTAGAAAATCGAAATGACAGAATATCAGTAATCTAACGCCCAAATAAAACATGATCAAGTGCTTAAATGAATAACACATCATCTATTAATAAACTTTGAAAACTTCTTCGAATTTTCGGCAAGTTCTGTGCTGAGAACAAGGTATATTCCTCTCTTCATATTTAAATTTTGATTTGCAGAAAGCCTGATTCACATGATTATACGTGAAATCTAAAGTTTGGCACATAGAAGATATGTAATTTATTTCTGATGTTATGGAAACCTCTCTCTCTATTTTACTGGAAAAGTTTCAATCCTTTTTTATAATTTAGTTTCAAACAATACTAAAGAAAACATTAAAAGAAAGGTAATTTTCAAAAATTGACAAGAAGAGGGATAAAATGTACAAATTGCCGCATTGAGAGATTACCAAAAAGCAGTTTAAAACTACAAATTTTAAAGCTTACAGCAAAAGTTGGTTAAAGGTATATCAATATGGATCAGATGAATCACACATTCTAGGTTAGGTGGGTAAATAATGGCAACGACGCGAAGATCAAGTATTACGACCATGTGGTCTTAAACTAAGTAACAGAAAGAAACGAAACCACCAAGTTTATTAAAATAAACAAATACATTTATCTCTCAAAGTTATACAGTGAAACTTTAAGAGAAATTTACAACATTGTGAAATAAATCCATAGTCCTAAATGTCCTATCATAAGTCCAAATGTAGAGAGCTTTCCAAATAAATTCCAATATCGAATGTGCTGATATACCAATAGTCTTGATGTATCACAATGCTATGATCCAGGGTATCTTTGAATGAATTCACAATAATCCGAAAATAGTGATCTTGTCCAAACTGTCAATAAACACTTTGTAATTCCAAAGAATAATTCAAATAAATGATTCCTCTCAAATTAGGTCTGAACACAGCTTTAAATAATTCCATATATTCAATTTAAAGGAGGGATGAAACACTTGTTTACTTCAGCCTTATATAAAAACCTAAGACGCAATAAAATGTCCAGGATGTGGGTCTAACCTTCCCTTGCACAAAACATTATCAATTTCTAACTAAGGCTTGGCCTTGAACTCAATATCAGTATTTTTAAAAAAACTTTTTTTTTTTAAAGTTGCGAAAGTCAGGTACGCCACTCTACCTTCAATCACGGATAAAGATGAAGTATACAAGATAAATTAATAAATTAAATATACGTAACACAAGTATTTTCTCTTTGTAATTGTGCAATTTCTGAAAAGGCTAAAGGTTTTAAGCTTCATTGGTTAATCTATCGATCATATTTGCATATCGGTGTTCATCCTTTCACTTTTTTTTTATTTTTTTGAAAGAGATGTGCATATATTATCACGTTGATTTATATAGATTTATCCATATCCATTCCGTAATCCATTATTTTTAGTTATCTCACATGAACCGAAATTAGATGGCACGCCGATGGTTACTTCCAAAGCGTTTTAAAGACGAAAGATGATGTGGTTTTTTTTGCGATAGTCACTTGGTAAGTACCTGTGACGATTCAGTTGTAAAACTAGCTGACTAAATATAGAACAATGTCATTTTCTCAATATTAACTGAGCTAATTAAAAATTAAAATGGGGGGTGGGGCGGTACATTACTTGGATGGTTTAGGTGAGGTATCTCTTTGCTTTTTTCGTGTCTTTTTTTTGTGCAAAAGCTATCAACATTTCCATTTCCAATATGTGTATTAGAAAGTATAATGCTGCAGCTAGTGCAGAATATATGTTAGGTGATATACAAAAGCGTATCATTCTAACTGGAAATGATTTGGAATGTTATTGTTTCATCAGGAAACATAATTTTGGCAATTAAGAATATGTTCTTTATTATTTCAAAATATTTATTTTAATATGAAACATTAATTCACAAAATCCTAATGTCATAAAGAAACGTTTTACATCTGGTGTCAGTTTTTTTAAATAAACAATTACTTTTATATTAACATTTTATTTTTGTATATATAATTTTTTTTAATATCATAAAGAATTTCTTATAATTACAGATTCAATTACTGAATATGGGAATAGAAGGAAAAAATGACGTAAAGAAATAAAAAACATGGTAAAACATCCCAACATACTACAAAAGAAAGATCGCAATTCTGACCTGCGGGTGTAAAATGCGGTATTTTTATCATAATTGTTTTTCACACGTAGTATGTATTATAAATTGTCAGCTTGACAATATATTAAAACAATTGAGGAAATTCTGACCGATATACCCGTCTGAAAAGATTACTTAACTTATCATACTGGTATCCAGATCCCCCCTCCGCCACCCCCCTCCCCCGCGAATTTCTCCTCTCTATATATTTTGGCCTACATCCGTAAAACTTAATAAACTGACTTTTACATGTTGCCCCCGCCCCCACCCCAGAAACTAATTTTGCAGGCGTCCATTGCTATACCTGTGCAAAAACATTACGTAATTTTTCTTACCGATAAAGCTGTCCAAAATAGTTAAGTAATTTAGGAGAATTGAACATTATGTTGTGTATTAACTGAATTCATTGTCTATTTGCTCAGCAAATATTTTTTACAACTGTATTTTTCTTTTAAGTAAATCCAGTACACTTTCTTTCTAGTTACGCAGTGTTACTAAACCATGCATTTATCAACATGTTTATATATTTATTAATGTGTTGTGCTTGTTTTAATAAATATAAACTATCTTTCACATTTTAATTGGATGCTGAAGAAGAAGCAATAGGTCGTAATGACAAACTTATTCTGAGCCGCGTTCGAAACTATTTAACAATTTGATTAAGATGACAATATGCAATACACGAAGTTTAAAATTTTTAATATTTTATTTACGTTTTGGGGCAACACATTTTAACACCTTGCAATAACCAGTATAACTTCAGGTCATGAAAGGATTATCGGCATATAACATTTGGTAATTTGCTAAAGGTATCATATTAGTCCCGCTCTCAGTTAGCCAGTATTTGTGTAGTACGCCTAGCCTGACGTAAATTACTCATATAGTAAACAATATATGTAAGCTAAACAAGCATGTTTAATGGCTTACGGCGTTCCCAGACGGATAAGATGGACTGACCGGCCTCTCACCCTTGACTTGCTAAGCGATCTTGAAGATTGGAGTGAGTCCACCAAAACAGACTGGCCCATCCCGTGTAAGTATGCAATGGTGAAGTTTCTTACAGCTTATGAACTTCTGACGCCTTATTGACGCGATCGTATACGTGATTGTTCAACCGTTCGAGTTTCGCCACATTCCAAAATAAAGTAGTCACTCAGGGTAGTCAGGCTGTAGTATAAAGTGACCGCTGCCCTGAACTCAACCTCGCCAGGTCACCCCTTAATTTATGACCGACTCCGAAAAAATACATAAGTAACTGAAAAATCTTTTGAAATACAATTTTTTTAAATAATAATAAACTCAAAGTGATAAGCACATTAGTTGGTCACATTCTCCCTCATGTCCTGATTTCTTCCTCCAGCGATAAGTTGGCTGTCATTACTTCACACCATAGACCCTCGTTCTAAAAACTATATCCTTGTTATCTGAGCTTTTATTTAGTTAGGGATCACAACTCTGCATGTCTCACATGTACCTTGGTGAGAAATCGATTTCCAATTAGCACGTGCGGCCATAATAGAAAACTCTTGTCGTTGGACGGAAAATACTCATGGAGGGCTATTATTTATAATCCGCTCGCGTTGCAATTGGTTAAGACTTGTAATGCAGCAACTGCTTACTCCATAATTGTTAACTATCGACGTAGCTTAATTTTAATTGCTCCACTACCACCACAACCACCACCACCAAGACTTCATGCCGGCAATACGCTTTTGACAGTATTTAATGTAACTTTTATTATTCTGACGACCGCTCCGGTGGCCTAAGTTCTTAATGCGTCCGCCTCGGATACGCGAGGTCACGGGTTCGAACCATGGCCGAGTCATAACTATACATAAAAATGGTACTTTCAGCTGCAGGACCTGGCGCTCAGCATTAAGAGGTTAGCGTTAGTACTGGTCGGCCTGGTATCAGATAATGTGACAGGGTGGGACATGATGCTACTTGTCTGCGACATGATGACCCAGTGCTGCCACACTGCAGACATCGTAGCAATCTGACTTGAAACTTGTTAAAGCTACGTTATAAATCCAAATCACACATACACACACACTATTATATCGCCCTCTCCTCAATTTTTTTAAAATTTAGTGAATTTTCAAACAAAATAAAATTCCTATTTGTATGTTACAATTGTTGATGTTACATCTATTGTTTAATTGCACATGATAAATTCCTGAGCGACTGAAAAAAAGATGCAAGTCCTAAAATAATGCTATCGTCGCTTTTTTAATTCAGACACACATACACACACACACACACACACACACACTATATATATATATATATATATATATATATATATATATATATATATATATATATATATATATATATATATATATGCATGCATGCATGCATGCATGTATGTATGTATGTATGTATGTATGTATGTATGTATGTATTGTTAAGACTCTATGGTCTTAAAACAAGTAAAAAGAAAAGGAAAAACCAACAAGTTTTGTGCAATTGAAAATTTTATTTTATTTCCCTACAATACAAAGTGAAAGAATTAAAAATAACTTGCAGTATGGTGAATGAAATCCTAAAATCCTAAATGTTCTATCAATTCCAATTGTTTCGAGTAATCTGAATGAATTCCAAAGGTATTCCGCATGATAGTCAATAATGTACTGATGTGTCAATAATACATAAGAAATCACTATGACATAATCCCAAAATGGCAATGAATTCAATGTAACTCCATTACAGCTATGAATCAAAATAGTCTTTAAATGAATTCACTTTAATTCAGTACAGCAATTATATATCCAAATTATATATACACGAATGTTAGAAAACTGTAATTCCAACGAATGATTAAATAAAATAAATTCCTCTCGATAATTAACTCTTCCAAGATTGTTAGGGCTATTATGAATGTCTGATTCTAAGTATTAATTCTCTTATATGGAATGATAACACGCAATAGAGAGGATACGAGGCTTTGAATGAATCAGTTTGTCATTTCAAAATATTCTATCAGTTGTTTTAATTCTAGTTAATTAGAAATATGTCATCCTGGCTTTTTATCAGAACTCATGATCTTGTCTGATCACATGATACTTACTTGTACTACTATTATTACTAAACAACCTTGAAACCCATAAATGAAACAATTTACGCTGTATACACGATTCATCTATAAAGTGCAGACTACGATCATGGGATATTATCATTAAAAATGTCATTAACTAGAAGATTTCCCATACAAAAAGAATTATTAGGAAAATAACACGCATAATAGAGATATACATAATGTACAGATAGATATAAATATTTAAAAAATCTAGATCATTGACGTGTAATGAGAAGCATACCGGATTCTTATAACAAGGAATTTTATTCCTGCAAAGGCCCATGCCGATTCGGAGATGCCATGGCAAAAGAAATATTCATAATAGTCATTGTCTGTAAGAAAAGAAGCGTTGTTGAGATAGTTTAGGTTCAGTAAAAATGCTACCAGTTGTACAGGAAGTAACTTAATCAAAATTTTCAAAAGAATACTTTCCACGAACTCATTGTTTAGTGTTTGGTTAAATCTTTAATGTGGAATAACTCCTATTAGTATGTAATCTGTCATCGTCTGATGAACATTCCCATACAGCAATACAAAACAAAAACGAGACCTTAGCTGCGATGATCGATGTTAGCTGCACGTAATTTGAGAGTTTGTCATAATTCTGGTCATCGTCATTAGGAAGATAGACCGTGAAGTAAGCTGTGAGTTGGAGAGCCCATATGTACATATAGCAGAAACAAAAAACGCGTATACAATAAATACAGGAAGACAGACCGTATAAGAAAAAGTGTATGCAATCAGCAAGACAGACCAATCCAATAAATACGTGTATACAATCAGCAAGACAGACTGATCCAATAAACGCGTGTATACAATAAGTACAGTGCGACAGACCGATCCAGAAAGCGACTGTATACAATCAGTACAGCAAGACAGATCAATCCAGAAAACACATGTATACACTCAGTGCAGCAAAATAGACTGATCAGGAAACGCGTGCATACAATCAGTACAGTAGGACAGACCGACCCAAATAACACTTGCACGCAATAATTACAGCCAGACAGACCCAGGCAGAAAACAATTGCATACAATCAGTTGTTGTTGTTGTTGTTTTGGGGTTTAACGCCATTTGTCAGCACACAATAGGCTATGCATGGCGACAGTATTAATGGTGGAGGAAGAACCCGGAAAACCCCCCAGGAAGAACCACCGACCCACGAGAAGCTACTGGCAAGCTTTCTCACATACCCACATTAGCCGAATCCCAGACTCGAACCCACGCAGACAGAGGTGAGATGGCAGTGATCCGTAACGGAGAGCGCTTTAGACCACTCGGCCACTCGGGGCCCCCATATAATTAGTACAGAAAGACAGACCAATCCAGAAAACACGTCCATACAATCAATACAGCTAGAAAGACCGGTCCAGATAACACATGAATGGAATCAGTACAGAAAGTAAAACAGATCCAGAAAACGTGTGTATGCAGTCAGCACATTAAGGCACACCATTCCAGAAACCACTTGCATACAATCAGTACAGTAAGACAGACAGATCCAGAAAACGCGTGTATGCAGTCAGTACGGTAAAACATACCGATCCAGAAAACATTTACATAGAATCAATACAGCAAGACACTGATCCAGAAAACACTTTTATACAACAGTACAGCAAAACAGACCGACCAAGAAAACGCTTGAATACAATCAGTACAGTAAAACAGACTGATCCAGAAAAGAGTGTATATGCAGTCAGTACAGTAATTCAGACAGATCCAGAAAACATTTACATATAATCAGCACATCCAGACAGACATATCAAGAAAACGCTTGTATACAATCAATACAGCCTGACAGACTGGGGACCCCGAGTGTCCGAGTGGTCTAAAGCTCTCTCCGTTACGGATCACTGCCATCTCACCTCTGTCTGCGTAGGTTCGAGTCTCGGATTCAGCCGAAGTGGGTATGTGAAAAAGCTTGCCAGTAGCTTCTCGTGGGTCGGTGGTTCTTTCCGGGGTTTTCCCGGGTTCTTCCTCCACTATTAATAATGGCCGCCATGTATAGCCTATCGTGTGCTAAAAAATGGCGTTAAACCCTACAACAACAACAACAACTGACAGACTGATCCTGAAAACACTTGCATGCAATCATTGCCGCACGACAGAACAATCCAGAAAACACTTGCAGTCAGTACAGCAAGACAGATCGATCCAGAAGACACTTGCATGCAATCAGAATAGCAAGACAGACCGATCGGCAGCGTATCCGAGTTAGTAAGAGTCAACTTACTGTTATTAAAGCAATGCACAATTGTCTAACGAGGCTAGTGATGAAAATTGCAAAATAACATTCTCGCGTTTCTTTAATTTTCTCTCACGCTTTTTAAGGAATTAACGTCATTATTGCCTAAATTTTGAGTCCTCAACTTTCTTCATCACCTCCACGACCACATTTTTTAAAAGGGCTAAACCAGTCGTACCATGCTTTTATTCCTTTCATGTTTCGGCATATTCTGAACAGAGGAGTTATGAAGTACTTATATCACAATCAACCGCTCCGGTGGCCTAGTGGTTAGAGCGTCCGCCTTGGATGCGGGAGGTCGTGGGTTCTATCCCCGGCCGAGTCATACCAAAGACTTAAAAAAATGGTACTAACAGCTGCCTTGCTTGGCGCTCAGCATTAAGAGGTTAGTGTTAGGATTGGTCAGCCTGGTGTCAGGATAATGTGACTGGGTGGGACATCATGCTACATGTCTGTGGCATGATGCCCCAGTGCTAGACATCAATATAACTGTCACACTGCAGACATCGTAGCGATATGACTGAAAAATTCTTAAAACTACGTTAAAAA